>ML681988.1:2095325-2173734 GCA_007922195.1 Podocnemis expansa | reverse complement strand
ACACACACACACACACACACACACACACACACACACACACACACACAATCTCAATTTCCCTGATTGACAACCAAATTCTAAGAAAGTATAAATCAATACATGTCCAGTGAAGTCAATGGAGCTATGCTATTTACACACTCTGAGAGTCTGGCTCTAAGGTATTGAAATTATAGTAACAGGGTGATAGCTGCAAGTCTGTGTAGGACAGAGGCAAAATTAGGGTCTCAAATGATGGAGGGCAATTGTGATGAGGCCTAGCTGAAAGGTTGTGCCAGTCATTTAGGGCTAACTGGCTGCACTGCACATCAACTGAAGCAAGGGTTGGCAACCCAAAAGAAAAGACGAACCATTTTCTGGGATTCCTTCCATAAACAAGTGTTTTGAGAACTGCAACAGGTGTAGCCTCCAGGTATTGGGAGCTGAGGCAGGGTGCCTGCCACACAGTCCCCTGGTGGGGACGGGGATGAGGAACATGGAGCCTGGCATGAGCTGTCTGCAGGGTCCACGAGGGCAAGAAGGACTTGGAGCCAGGAGAAGGCCATCTGCAGGGTTTGCCAGTAGAGGGAGGGGGAGCCCAGAGCCGCAAGGGGGCAGCCAAAGAGCCACATGCAGCGCTGGAACTGCAGGTTGCAGACCCATGAACTAAAGCAATGCACCAGTTGGACTGAAAATAAAGGAGTGGATACAGAAGTTCTGCAACAACAAACTGTACATGCTGCATGTGAAAAGCATGAGAGTCTGGCAGAACAAGCTGCAGGGCTGTGCATGGCTCTCTCATCCCCTCCTCAGCTATGTGGGGCCAGTTAGTTGGCCAGTGAGTGAATAGGGCATGAGCCCTTTGTTTCTAGAGAGACTAATGCTGTTAGCACTAGCCTTACAAAGTACTTGCATTGAGGGGAGTGCAAAGAACACAGCTGTGCACAAAGATAGGGGCTCTGTGAACCTTCTCCCCATCTTGCACACCCTGCATAGGGCCAGACACAACAAAGCCTTTATTTTTCCCCAGTAAAATAACTCAAAGGGCATTTACTACCAAAAAATCTAGAAACTTGGTTTTTTTTCAGAAAGAACATGAGGCTTGAGTCTGGTTTCAAATATAACTGAAGAGCATTGCCTGGTTTTAATGAATTTTTCACAATGTTTTGCAACATGAATCATTATTTCTGAAAGCACAGTTGTGCCATTAGTCTAACAGAGTCTATGTAGACTTCCTACTGTAGCAGTTCAAAGTTGCCACATTTCTGATTTCTAATCTTCCAGCAGTAAAGGGTGTATAATGGGGTCTAAATCATGTTGGCACTTTTTTGGGGAGAAATGGAATGGTGAGATCATATTTTCCAGCTAGCACATATGAAAGGTTATATGGAGCCTAATATTCACCAGTCAGGAGAAGGAGCATGAAGCCACCCATCAGAAAAGGATACCTAGAATCATCTACCTGAGTTAGTTTCACAGTGCTCAGAATGGGGGGGAGAGAAGACAGGCAGAAAACAGCTGTCGTGTTGGGAGCTGTGGTTTGGAAAAAGGACATAGTATGGTAGGGTTAGAATGAGTTCAGTTTAGATTTCAATAACTGAAAAACAGACAACTTCAGCTTTGAAGCCAAGGTACTTTCCACGCCTTGCAGATTTTTGTCACTGCATACTCAAGAGAAGCTAAAAAGGAACAAACTCCCACAACACAATTACAGCTATCTGATATAAATATGCTGTTAAACTTGATACTTACATAAAGGACACAGCAGCACACAAACCACGAAGTCTGAGGGTACTGATTATAATTCATTTCATTTGTCTTTCAGGTTCAGGTTCAGTGGTCGAATCCTTGGTCTTGCTCTGATACATCAATATTTGTTAGATGCCTTCTTTACACGGCCCTTTTATAAAGCCCTCCTCAGAATGTGAGTGGAAATGTTCTGACTTTTTTTTCTCGTGGAAAATAGTTTTTGACTATGGATAAATGCCACGTTCTTGATTTCAGGAAGATAGGCCAATGCAATTTGATCATTTAATTTTAATCCAAGATTTACTTTAAAGCAGTGGTTTTCAAATCATGGGTCAGGACCCATGTACTGGGTTGCAGACCCTCAGGAACTGGGTCATGGTGACACCCCCTTCCGTTGCCACTGAAAGACTGGAATGCATTGCAGAAAGATGTAATTGTTGGGTCTCAAGCATAAATGATTTTTTCAACTGGGTCCTGAGGGAAAAAAGTTTGAAAACCACTCTTTAAAGTATACTTGCCTAAATTAAGTTTTGGTACATTTATGGTACTAGCCAGTTACTTGAAACTTAGAAGATGTGGTTTCTGACCAATATCAAAACCGTGTGATCCCTATCAACCAGTTACGTCACCTGTTCTGCCTCTAAAATTGTACTCTTCAAATCCTACAGTGAAACATCAACTATTAAAATAGTGCTTGCTCATTTGTGTTTAATGACTCATAGAACAGGACATGAATCACACCTTCACTTAGACTTTAAGATTACCAATTTAGTAGTCTCTGATTTTTGGCTGCTTCCATTTTGGGGTGCCTAACTTGAGATTGCCTGGATGAAGGCAGTAAGAAATGCAGTTGCTCGTATGTCTGAAAATCAGACCTAATGTATCTCAAGTTTAGGAACCCAAAAAATGAATCCTAGAATCAGAAACCATATCGGAGAATTTATCTATAAATTTATCTATAAATTTATCTATAAATGTTTATCTAACATTTATCTATAAAGCACCATGCACATTTACGGTGCTGTGCAAATAATACAAGTTCATTTTTACATCAATTAAAACTGTAGTTAGGTGCTTTGCAGAAAAAAATTAAAACAGAAATGGTCTTTACCCCAAGGAGCCCAGTTTTAGAGATAATGTGCCTTGGGTGTTGGGAGGGAGGCTAAATAAATAGTATGGAGGGAGGGAAGGTGCAAGACCAAGACTTCAGCTGTAATATCACGTGATTACTCAGCTTAGTTATCTGTCGGTCATCGTAGTTTACTAGAAGTATTTTAAATAGGTATGGTCCACATTCTGCCACTCTTACAAATTGTGGGCCTGACTCATGATCACCTTATGACTTGGCCAGCAAAAAAAACATTCAAAGAAGCTTTATAAACACCCGTGCAGACACAGTTCCTTCTGGGCCTGCAACTCCACCAAGGAGGTCTGAACTAGCTCTGCAGGAAGCATTTGTGCACAAGGCATTCTCAGGTTAGCAAGGTGAATGTTGTCCTAGTCATTCTGTGTAGCTGCTAAGGTCCATTGCTGCAGGATACAAGTTAAGATAACCCTCTGCTCAAGACAGTTCCCAGCAGCCTTTAGTTAGAAAAGATGTAAGCCATCTTCCCTCTGTGCCTGCATCAGCCCTGGAGTGGGTGCAAGGATATATTTCCCTTGTTAAACAGCAGTGCACTCTGAGTGGCCTTGTTGAAAATGTAAAGCTGTTGGAAAGGTAAGACTATTCCATGTGAATAAGGCTGATGGAATCTATCCACATACCCATAATTATGATTGTCGTCTTACTTCTCGTGCAGATCAGAGAAGGCATGACTCATAAGGACATACTTGAATGAAGAGAGGGCAGTTGACTCACACACCAAATTTGGAAGGACATCCCATGTTTTAGGGCTATATGGCAGAATCCATCAAGGCACTGTTGGTAGAGTGGAGGGAGCAGGAGGTGACAGATTAAGTACCTCTACAATAGGGAGGATGATAGTTTTACTACTAATAAAAGGGTTCTGTTTCTTTTATGAGGTGAATTACATATCCCAAATTGATGGATTTCATTTCAGTATTACAAGAATTAATAGCTTTTTTTCATAATCCGTGGTCAAAATAGCATATTTGTCATTAACCGTATTTTGAACAGCCAGAATTCAAAATCAAGTGCAATTTACAAGCAAAAGATCTTTTAAAATGGAACTTTAAAATGTAGCCTAATAAAAAGTCAGGAGAATTATGCAAGTAGTTGCAGTTACCATTGCTAGGCAAATACACAGAGATGCAGAATAGTTTCTAACAACTTGACTTCAGAACGTCAGCACAAAGGAATCCAGTAACCACTGTTCTTTGTTCTATTGATTTCTCTGAGCTCTCTTTATTCTCAGTTTGTTTTGTAGGGCTGTCCTGTCTGAGCTGTTAATGAGCACACACTACTGCTCTCAGCTATATTTGTGTATTTTCTTTTTGTTTATGTTAGACTCTGTGACCTGAGTGACTTGGAATATCTCGATGAGGAGTTCCACCAGAGTTTGCAGTGGATGAAAGACAACGATATACATGATATCCTAGATCTCACATTCACTGTAAATGAAGAAGTTTTTGGGCAGGTGTGCAAGATTGCTATTTTCATTTCCTCTTTATATTCTGTTGTTAGGTAACCATTTCTTTGGGCTGAAAAATGTCATTTTAATGGCAACCTACTTTATTTTAATAAAAACTTGGTTGATATGAACAATTCAAAAAACCTATAAAGAGTTCAGTATTTGCCAGTGCTATACCTAAAGAATGCAGAAGATGGTTTGTATTGATTATTCTGAAGCTGCTTGTTCTTATGTTGCACTTGATACAGTTTGGTCAAAACAGGGATTCCAGTTTCCTGTCATCTGTCTCAAATTATGTACCACAATCTCTTAAACCATTCTGTGCTTGGCTAATGGTACTGGGAAATTAATGTTACATATTTTTTAAAAAGCTTGAGTATTTGTCTTTTTTGTCTTTATCTTGTTTTGATTGTGTTTTTCCTCTAAGATCACTGAACGGGAATTGAAACCAGGGGGTGCCAACATCCCAGTCACAGAGAAGAACAAGAAAGAATACATAGAGAGAATGGTGAAATGGAGAATTGAGAGGGGGGTTGTGCAGCAAACAGAAAGTCTAGTTCGTGGTTTCTATGAGGTAAGAAATCTACTTTGCATATGTGTATTATCTAGCATTTTCTACACATGCATTTCTAATACACTCAACCACACAGTATTTAGAAGACAGTTAAAGCCAGGAGTGAGATTTATGCATATCCTACATGAGACCTAACTATTTCATAATAATTAAATGTCATCGTATATGTGAAGGTCACTTGTTCAAGATCATTCAGTCAAATAACATGGCTACATTCTAAAGAGAGGGAAAACATTATTACTACTATTGCATTAGCAAGCATGCAAACTCAGATGATAAGGACAACCTAATTCAGGGGCAGGCAACCCCCAGCACGTGTGCCAACAGTGGCACAAGAACTCTTTTGAAGCGGCACGCAGCACCCTCTGCAATGCCACAGAAATCGTGGCTCCTGCCACCAAAAGCCACTCCAGACATCTTCTTTCAGTGGCAGCTGGGGTGCAGAGAGTCCCACCATGCCCATGTTCCAGGCATGGTGTGGAAAGAAGATGCCTAGACTGGCCTCTCTCCATGGTGTGCAGCTGCCAAGCAGCCACTCTGGGTAGTTTCCTTCCTCAGCTCGCCTGGGGACCCCCTAACAAGAGCTGCTCCAGGCAGCTTCTTTCCATGGCATCACTGGGGATCCCTGTCCCCAGGCATGCTGTCAAGAGGAGCCGTTGCAGGCAGCTTTATTCTATGAGTGGCTCCTTTCAGTGGCATGCCAGGAAAGCACCCCCCTCTCTGCCCCCCAACCTCCAGCCATGGCTGCCACCAAATTTTCAGGCAGCTGCTGCTTTTATTTCTGTGGAGGGAGCCACTGGCACTGGCTGACAGTCGAGGATGAGGGACCAGCACAGGGGTTGGCAAAGGTTGCTGACCCCGACCTAGTTATTCTATGGGCCTTGAGATTTGGACTGAGAAAGGAACGTTTTACTCCATGTCCAGCATTACAGAATTAGCTGAATGTATTGCAAGATGTTTCCCGTCTACATTTTCCACACTTGAACTGAAACTTGGATTTGCTGACCCCCTATTGCCCTGGGAGTATTTCTGTGTTATTTGCCAAACAATTTTCCTTCCAAATGCTATGATCTAATAAAGCTAAATGTAACTACAGTATAAAAGACAGTGGAAGAATAGTCCACATATTTACACATTCAAAAAATGTTTTAACCTTAAGTGTCTCCATTCACTGAACAAGCCAAAATATTAGCTAAAAAATGATACTGTGTTAGTAATTGGGAAGTCTGTTTAGGAGAGACAAAAATGACAGAAACAATAAGGGCATGTTTCTATGTATTTTATTTCCTTTCACAGGTGGTTGACGCTAGGCTGGTGTCTGTATTTGATGCAAGGGAATTGGAACTGGTTATTGCTGGCACGGCAGAAATTGACTTAAGTGACTGGAGAAACAATACAGAATATAGAGGAGGTGACACTGGTTTTTTCCTTGTCAAAGTTAGCTCTGATACAACATAAGTGAATCTGGAAGGTGTCTGCTAGACTGTTCTATAAGAGATGCCAATTTAATAAGAATGTCCATTTTAAACTAATTTTGGAATGTCTTTAGTTTCCTGGTTATCTTTTGAATTAGGAGAAGATGTTTTAGTTGATAAAAGAAGTAAAATCCAAAATGGCAAAAGCATGTTCATATATATGGAATCTAAAGAAAGTCTGATGTCATCTGTAAGTGAGCAGGCAAATCTGTGACGTAAAGGTGTACTCAGAGTTCATTTACAGCAGTTGGCAAAAGATTCATGTTGCATCTGAGTGACTCCAAATCCCCTTTTGCATCCCCATTACCCTTTGTCTTTCTCTCTACTCTCACATTCAACTGTTCTCTGATTTTCTTTTGCCTTTGCTGCATAAAGAGAGTAATACGACAGCCATGTTCAGTAAGGACCACCTCACCTCCATTTATAAAGGCTGTTTTGAACTGGTAGTGATCCTAACTGCATGCAATCTGGCTTCGGTTCTATTAAGAGCAATGAAATATGGAAGCTGTTTTTAAGTGAGGTGGCTGCAGTTGCTCCTTCTGGCATCACAAACAGCTTTCAAAAACAACTGTGACAAACCCTCTTGGGAACTTGGATAAGTGACTTGCTAATGGATGAATGTTTGCAAAAGGGAAACTGAATGTCTGCCTTTAATTTGGAACAAAGTGCAGTGACTCTTTAAGAGCCCTGTTTTTTTCTTACATGCTGTCTTTTGCTGATATTTGATTATAAGTGTGGAAGCTAATACTGAAACCAGGACTGAGCTAGGGGAAGGCCATTAATGATTGATATTTCACATGTGTTCTCTCCCACAGTTGTGTAGCACTTCAGACTAAAAGAGCCAAAGGTAATGTGTTTTTTTTTGTTGCTATTCTAACAGGTTACCATGACAATCACATTGTAATTCGGTGGTTTTGGGCTGCTGTAGAAAGATTCAACAATGAACAACGACTGAGGCTGTTACAGGTAAGAGATGAGTGGATTTGTTGAAAAATATTAAATGTTAGACTTACTTCATCACCTTAGGATAATGAAACCTTCAGATAGTGTGGGATGTCAGCACAGGGTAATAGCCTGGTAACTAGGCAGTCTCTCTCCAGATGCTTTCTGTAAGTAATTGAAATGTCAGATCTAACTTAAAAAAAAAAATGTTCATTTGATAGAAGCTTTCCTACACCAGTATGAGCATTAGGTGGTGAAGGCTGTTATTATTTCATTAAAATGAAAACCACTCAAGATTTGTATTCAATCAAAAAGGGAGGGGGGCATGATAGTATTTACCTTTGAAGGTTATTCAGAGACAGAGTTAGAGAGGACTTGGCAGAGGTGTTCAAATTATGAAGACAATACTGAAAACGGATTCAGTCCCCATTATACCCCTTCCATATAACATGAAAACAAGAGTCCTTCACTAAGTTGATAGCCAGGGAGTTAAGAACAACTAAATAGAAATACTGATTCACACAATATGTCAGCTTGTGCAGTTCACTGACCTGATGAACTTAACAAAGCTAAAGGCAGTAGAGGAATTTTAATGCATGAGGGTTTTTCAGTTACATAGAATCAAATACAAGTACCTCTAGCACACCCCAATTGCTTAGAAGGGATCAGATTTGATTTTGTCTGTGTTTGCCACCTAATTTCACTAGTTTCAAATCCCTTTGTTGTAACATTTCAGAACTGGCATCTGGTCATTATGTTAACTGTATGACTATCATACCTTTTTCCTGTTATAGCTGGCTCTGTGTAAATTGGTTTGTGGGAAATACTGCAGAGGTGTTCTTTTGATGCAGGACTATAGACGGCTATCTGTTGTTTTACTGCTAAGATTTCCCTTTGTAATTAAAATATGATGTAGCAATTCAGTAACTGCTAGTCAAAAAATTATTATATATAGGTGTTATATCAAGACCATTAAAAATAAGTAGGCTATATCTGTCACAAGACTGTCCTTTCTATGATTTTTTCTAGTCAAATCTGTTCTATACAAAGTCATAAGAAATCCTTGCTGAAATCTATGGGATTTTTACCTAATGAGAATTGCAGAACTTGGCTTTTAGCTTATATCAGATAGTGAAACTTGTAAAGAGCTTTGAAATCCAGTCAGATGAAAAGCACTACATAAATATAACATCATGCATAGCTATTTACATATTAGTTAGTTCCTCTTAAAGTATATGTTGTTTTCTTCCTTGCTGGTAATGTGACTAATTCTACACTAGTTGTGCATCATACTAACTCTATATGCTGGCTGTCTATAAGTGAAATCTGTAACAGAAATTAGTCTAGTAAGCCTACCCTTCTAAAGTGCTTATCAGCAAATATGCAACTTTCCCTCTGCTGCATTTTAAATAGGACTTTAATATTCCCCTGCTTCTGTTTCAAAAAGGCCTGATCCTGTAAACTCTTATACAGTGAACAGCTTGACTTCATTGGGAACACTGCTGTGATGAGCAGTTACTTGTGCATGAGCATTCACAAGACCTTCAGTTTGTATATCTGTCGTCATCCATGTTGTTCTTTTTGTGTTGGTAGTTTGTTACAGGCACATCCAGCATACCTTATGAAGGGTTTGCATCTCTAAGAGGGAGCAACGGGCCAAGAAGATTCTGTGTAGAAAAATGGGGGAAAATCACTGCTCTTCCCAGGTAAAAGTGTGATTGGGTATATCTTTTTTGTTTGTTAAATCTGGGTAAATTTTGACCTGCTTAGATAGAGTTTAGTTAGTTCTCTTTTGAGCCAGTCATGGTAGATACATTGGTATTCTCAACTACCCCTGCTGCTAACTATAGGGTTATACGTAAGCTGCTTGAGAAGTAAAGAGCTGTCATTGATTGATAGAATATGCTATGCTGCAGGGGAAGTTCTTTTTCGTAACTGTTCAAGTGTGGGTATGACGCATATGGATTTCTTTGAACTGAAGATGATGTTTTCCTGTGTGGTAGGAAATGTTAGACCATTCTATTTTACTAGGATTACAACTTCTCTTCCAAAATGTATGGTGGTTCTTTGACTGTGTCCATACACAAACAGTTAAATCAATTTAACTTAAATTGATTTAATAAAGCTGCTATAAAAATCATTAAATCAGTCTAAGCTAAATCGATTTAACAGGTCCACACTAGAAAGTTAAATCGAACTAGCATGTCCAGGGACAGGACTTGCTAGTTCAATTTAGGAAAAGGACACCATGAGAGGTGTGGCAAAATGGCCCCCTAGAAGGGCCATGCCCCTACCCAGTATATAGAAAGAGGAAGGCATCTTGGGAAGGGGAAGGACAAAACTGTTAAACTGAAACAGCCATTAAATTGAAGTAACATGTCCGCACAGTGTTATTTTGATGTAACGGTTGTGATCCAGGCATTGTTTTAATTTGAAACTAGGGTTTATTGAATCTATCTAACTTTCCTTGTTTCAAAATGATGGAGCTCATCATTTTGAAACAAGAAAAAGTCGTATGGACCTACACTTTCTAAAATCGAAATAACCAGTGTTATTTTGATTTAAAAGCTGTGTGTGGACATACTTTTTGAGTGCTAGCTCATGTTGATCCCAAGCAGGGGTGTGCGCGCCATGTACACAGTCCCCAGATGAAGCAGTAGTGGGCTCCTCAACAATACTGAATGTGGATGACAACAGGGCTCATCAGAAGCTGTTCAGGAAGATGATGTAGAATTTGGGGCTCCAGAATGAAGAGATCTCTTAGAACAGGGATTCTCAACCTTTCCTGGGTTGCTACACAGCTGGGAGAGTTCCTAGTTGGCTGTGACACAGAAAGGCTTCTCTGCGGGCCTGATTCTTTGTCCCATTGGCCTATGCGCTAGCACTGGCCCCAGTCCAGGCAGTGGCCACAACTCCCAGTGGGATCCCCCCCAGCAGTGGCTCCAGTCTCAGCCCCCCAAGACAGCAGCGGTACCAACCTTGGCCCTGCAAGCAGGCCCAGCTGTGGCCGGAACACCCAGTGGGACCTCCCCAGCCATAAGAGTGGCCCTGAACCTAATCCTGTATCTGACCCCAGCCCTGGCAGCGGCAGTAGCCCCTAACCCCCAGAAGTGGCCGTGGCCCTGGCCCTGACAACAGATATGACTCCCAGCAGCAGCCCTGACACCTAGCAGTGGTCGCAGCCTTGATACTGGCAGCAGCCCCAACCCCCAGCAGCAGTGGTGGCCGCAATCCCTGTTTTGGCCCTAGCCCCAATCCCCCTGGCAGTGGGACCCCCCCAGCAGCAGCCCCAGCCCTGGGAGCAAGCCTCTGGCCCCTGCCCTTGCCTGGCTCCAGCTCCTGTCTCCTGGATGTGCACAGATGAGCAAGGCAGCCAGGCTGTATTACGCAGGCACACTCCCTGCCACTGCAGTTCTCCAGAGGAGGGAGGTGGGGGTCTTTCAGCCTGCATGTGATACACTCCCTGCTGTGCCACAGCACACTTTTGTGTCATGGCATAGTGGTTGAGAACTGCTGTCTGAGAACACAGAACCTATCATGGACATTCTAGTTTCTGTGGGCCCGTCCAGGGTAGTACCACCACTAATAAAGATCATTTGTGATATACCAAAGTCACTATGGCAAACTCCTACTTCTCTGCCCCCATAGCAAAGAGGGTGGAGAAAAAATATTTTGTACCCTCCAAGCATCACAAATACCTGTATACTCATCCCCCACCAGGATTGCTGGCAAATGCAGCAGCCAGTCAGTGTTAGAGGCAAGGTCAGCAGGGCCCCAGGCCAAAGATGGCTTTGAGTAGGCACAATTTTAATTTGTGGGGGCTGTCAAAGTTCTCAGAGTCTAGACCATTGGATTCCAGGGCAGAGTTCACAGCCCTCATAGAAGAAGGCCAGATGGTTTCAAAGGAATTGCTTCAGGCATCACTGGACATGGCAAATGCCACAGCTTGGACCATGTTGTTGGCAGTAGTGATGCATCAGAACACATGGTTACAAGCCCTGGGCCTTCTGCATGATGTCCAGCAGACAGTCCAGGACCTCATATCATCTGGTGCTGTTCTTCAAGCAGACTGATTCAAAACTCCACAACCTCAAAGACTCTTAGGCTACTTTAAAGTCTTTAGGCCTTCACACCCCAGTGCCTCAGAGGAGGCATTTCAAATCTCAATGTCTATCTCAGTTTGACCAATCACAATCCAGACAGTAGTATACCCACCAGAGGGGTCAGGAACTGCAGGAGAATCCCTCAGCCTTCTACCTGTCAGTGCCCTGGACAAGAAAGGCAGTCCTCTGATTCCAAACACAACTATTAAGGGTGTGCCCAAGGGTGATGTACCAAATCAGGACTTGGATCCTTCATCCTTATACTTTTTGGAGTGACTAGCCCATTTTTACCATCCACGGGCCCAGACCGTGTCAGATGCAATGGTAAGACTGGGATGTTTCCTTCTTCTCTTCCAGCCTCACCCTGCTGATTCCCCTTTAGGGACCCTTCTCACAAGCAACTTCTAATCCAAGTGCAGGTGCCTTAAGTACAGGAGCAGAGAAGGTGGTTCCTTGGGAGCTAAGAGGCAAGAGGTTCTATTCCCATTACTTCCTAATCACAAAAGCCAATGTTAGTTTCAGATCCTGGACCTATAAATCCCCAACAGATTCATGAAGAAGCTGAGGTTCCACCCTCAGCTTGAAAGATGCATACTTTCACATGTCAATTATTCGAAGTCAGAGATTTCTCTGGTTCATAGTCAAACATATCCACTACTTACCTGTTCATGGTACTTCTGTTCAGTCTTTCTCTGGTCCCTCAAGTGTTTACTAAAGTGCATGGTACATTTTTGAGGAAGTGGAAGGTACAAGTCTATCTGTACCTTGATGACTGGTTGGTCAAGGGTCATATTGAGGTGCTGGTGAAAGCAGATATAAAATTGATAATGTCAACCTTTGACAAGTCGAGTCTCCTGGTTAATGTGCAGAGTCAGCTTTGATTCAGAGGGTAGAGTTCATGGGCCAGTACTAGACTCAAACCAGGCCAGAGCTTTTCTTCCAGGATCTCAGTTCAGGCCTATATACACCATCATAGAATAGTTAAAATGGTACCCCACCATTATGGTCTGAAACTGCTGGGACACTTAACAGCATGCATGCCTGAATCTCAAACCACTCCACATATGGCTGACCTCAATGAGTCATCCATCTAGAGACCACAAAAACAGTGTAGTGTCACCTTCTACCTCTTGTACAAACCGACATCAGTTTGCATAGAAGTTCTCTTCTCCACACCTTGCCTCAGCAAAGTGCCTTCGGTCCCAGGCAGAGCTCTCAGTTCACATCAGTGTAAGAGGACTGAGAAGTGGAAGGCCAAATGCGTATTGGTCATGATGGACAACCCAACAGCAATGTTCTCTATAAGCAGACAAGGTGGCACACACTTCTCTCTCATGTGTCAGGAAGTCCTCAGACTCTGGGACTTCTGCAGAGCCTACCCAATATATCTGAAGGCATCCTACCTTCTCAGGTGTCAAAACAAGTTGGTGGGCCACCTCAGCAGATCTTTCTCCAACCACAAACGGTCTCTCTGCCTAGATGTGGTGAATATCATCTTCCAACATTGGGGCGTTTCCTGAATAGATTGTGACAAAATGCAACAGGAAGTGCATGCAGTTCTGCTTCTTCCAGAAGCTTCCAGATTGTACCAGGATCAACTGCAGATGCATTTTTCACACCATCTGTTCTACATGTTTCCAGCTATCTCACTTATCTACAAGGTTCTGCTGAAAATCAGGAAGTAATGGTCCACCATAATTCTGGTGGCTCCATTCTTGCCACACCGTACTCCTGAACTTCTCAGTGGAATCTCCTAGCATTCTCAATGATCCCAGACTTAATCACTGAGGACTACAGTTGCCTTCATCACTCCAATCTTGAGTCTTTCCATCTCACATCATGGAAGTTCCATCGTTGAATCCTTTAGAAGTAGAATGCTCAAAATCCATCAGAGAGGTCCTCCTTGGTAGCAGAAAACCTTCCATCAGGTCCACTAACCTAGCTAAGTGGAAGAGACTCTCCATCTGCTTGATACAGAAAGGCATTCCATCTATGCTGTTGTCAATACCTTTCATCTTGGATTATCTTTTGGTGTCATCAGTCAAGGTTGGCCTTGGCTACGGTCTCAGCATTTCATCCCTGGGTTGGAGGTCATTGGGTCTTCGCTAGCGCCATTGGGTGTTTGTCAGAGGCATCTTCCTTAAAGGTCTAGATAGACAGATTATACCCTCAAATGGATCAGCCAGTTCCCCAGTTGAATCACAAGCTTATACTGTCAAGACTGATGGGTACTTCATTTGAAACTATCTCTCGCTTCTTTATCTGACCAGGGTGGTAGGTTTTCTAGAGGCCATAATTTCAGCTGGAGAGCTTCAAACTCAGGGCCCTCGTCTTTCCTTCCAAAGGTGGTGTCACAATTCCACTCAAACCAAGATATACTCCTCCTGATCTTCTATCCAAGGCCACACAGCAACAGCTGAGAGCAGAAGCCACATACTCTGGATATTACACAGGCTTTGACTTTTTATTTCAAGAGGATACATTTTTTCTACACTTTAGAAAATCAACACAGCTCTATGTAGCTGTAGCAGACAGGATGAAGAGCCTTCCTGTATTGTCACAAAGAATCTCTTCATGGATCATATTTTGCATCAGGATATATTACAAGTTGGGAAAGATCTCAGCCCCAGTGCTGACAGCCCACTTTTCAAGGACACAGGTATCTTCAGCAGCTTTCCTTATTCAGATCTTGATCCAAGACATTTGCAGAGACATGAAGTGGTCATCTGTTCACACCTTCATGGCACAGTATGCTACTACGTAACACACCAGGAAGGATGTGGCATTTAGCAAAGTGGTACTGCAACTTACAAGTCGTTTAATTATGACCCCTGCTCCTATGGATCAACATGGAAGTCACCTACTTAGAATCGACATAAGAATGAACCAGAAATAAAAACAGTTACTAACCTCACATTAACTCTTGCTCTTGAAGTGTGTTGCTCATGTCCATTCCAAGATCCACCCATGTCCCCCTCTGTTGGAGCCAGCCAGCAAAAAGGAACTGAAAAGGTGCAGGGTTGGCAGGGTGCTAAGTACAGCACTATGAAGGCCTGACTCCAGAGAGCTCCAGAGCCAACCTTACAGATACCACTAGGTGAACAAATTTCTGGTGACTGTGTATGATGCACATGCACATCTACATGAGCAACACAGCCTGAAGAACAACAGTTATTGAAAGTTAGTGAGTTATATTTTTTTATTTGTCATAAAACTAGGCATTGCTTCCCTTAAATGAACAAATGTTTCGTTCTTGCATTAAGAAAAAAATGGACAAAAATTAAAATAGTATATATGATGTTCTCTGGAAGGTAAGTTACTGATCACTGGCAGAAAATGGATATCACACCTGGATTAAAGTCATCCAGTGTATTTACAGTCTAGTTCAGTCACATAATAGAAGGGTCAGCATGACTTCAGCATTGTGTGGAAATCTTGTAGAGGTGAGTTTTGAATAAGAGAGAGTGTGTTTTGAGGAGTAATCTGAAGAAGAAGAAGAGACAGAAGAAGGCAAAACATGGTGTTAAAAGAGGATGAAGGCTGTAAATGGGGCAAGTAGTAAAGATGCTTGGGCCAAGTGAAAAGGAGAGTAGAAAGAAATGAACTGAGAGTAAGAAGATCTGAGTTATACAAGGCCTTGAAGAGTGCAAGCCAGTGCAAGAATTCAAGATGGAAAATGACATGAACAGAATGGCAAGAGGAAAATTAAGGAAGTATTGCTTTCCTCCTTTTTCCTTTTGTGATGTCAGAAGAAGAGATGATCTATGGTACCATAGACTGATGGTATATGAGCTAGGATCTGAAAAGTCATCTTGACTGAACTATTAAGAAGAACTTCTCTAGAGGGTAATCAGTTTTGCAGGTTTATACATTTGTGGAAGATCTCCCATCATCCAGTTCTGTAGGATCAAGAGGGATTTACACTGCTTGGCATTAGATAAGTTAGTAATGTTGATAACCAGATAGAAAGTCAAAGCTCAAACAGCTCTATGAGTTGAACGGCACAGAGCCAATGTACAAGTCTGTAGAGTCAGTAGCTCAAAAACACAACCACCTAATCAGTTAAGAGTATGAATGGGGGCTACACAGTTGAAGATGAAAGGTAAATTAAGAAAATTTTAAGAGTTTATATTTCCAAACAATTGCAGTTATCTTTAGAGTCTAAAGGTATTCTGTGCAGCAGCCACCTGAACCGACCTCTGACTGATTGTTACTGAAATGAGAAATAGATGACATTCTTAAAATATTTTTAAAAATATAAACAGTTACATTTTACTGAATTAACCTGAACTTCACCACTACTGTTCCTATTTATACAGATGCTTAAACAGGAAAAGAGATCACTGTAGTTTTTATATATTCTAGAATTTAGTCTCTGAGATAGACTTTAGGCAGGACTGAAATACTGTTACCAAGTCAGAGTTAGCATTAGACTTCATTGCATTGGGCACATTTCACCACATCAAAAAGGCAAAAGGTCTTCTCCAAAAAGTTTACAAACTAAGGCAGGGGTCAGCAGCCATGGCCACACATGCCAAAGATGGCACATGCACCTGTTTACAGCAGCACGCAGGGCTCCCAACCATGCGGCACCGCAGCTCCTCCGCTCTGGTGACCCTACCCCCAGGGCCAGCAGGGAAGAGTCTGTGCATGCAGCTCCCATTCCCTGCTGGCCTGGATCCCCAGCTGGGGAATGGGGCCAGCAAGTGATGGGCTTCTTTTCCCTGCTGGTCCTATCCCTGGCACCTCTTGAGAGTTGGAGGGATGGGGCTGGCAAAGGTTGCTGACCCCTGATGTAAGGATTCGATCCTACACAGATGCACATACTTGCCTTTACTAAAGTGAGTAGTCCCATTAGCTTCCATGGGCTACTCAGGATAATAAAGTTATGCACATGCATATGTGTCATCAAGACTGGGGCCTTAGTAGTAAGGTCAGTGTGGCAGGATTCTGGCCTGGAAGACACAAGTAACTGGAAATACCTGGCTACCATGAAGAAGAACATGACAGATTATTAAATTATTTGTATCCTGCTGGACCTTCTGTTATCTGTAAAAATAAAGTGTTTTGGGGGTATAATGTTGTGGATGTTTAAAGCAACTTAATTAAAAATAGGAGAAAGCTCCATTAAAATAGTGTTCTGAACCCATAAAAATCAACCAAAGCAGGGATCTCAAAGGGAATGCTCAAACTAGTTGTTAACTAATATAACAGATGATCCTGCTTTATTATTTAATTGAAGTTTATTGTGCATAAACAGAAACTTGGGACCAAATTCACCTCTTAAGCAGCAGGATCCAATCTCAAGCAGGACTCTGATGATAGCCAATCAACCTGGAACAGGGCTACATTCCTGTAAATTGCCATTCTGCCATAATGGGTACAATCAACAGTTGGAGGGGACAGGACAAGCCCAGCCAGGAGATTCAGCACCTCACTGAAGGCGTTTCCTCTAGTAGGAATACTGTGGAGGTCCAGCTGTAAAACAAAGCTGCTTCTCTTCAAAGAAAGGGACTGGGGATATGTTCTGAGCATCTTTACCAGTTCAGACCAGAGGGTGCAGGGAGAGTACTAGCTGCATACCTTTCTGTGAATATGGCCCTTGAAATCCTTGAAACTTCTTGCTTTGGATCTAATGGGTCACAACTTTAATATTTTTTTAAATACTTTTACAAATAACACAAGTTTAGTTGTCATGCGTCAGCCACTCCCAGGACTCAAGACATGATACTTGTATCTCATAGGAGCACAACTTACGGTGTCCATCTCAAACTTAGCGCTGAGCAGAATGTAAACTATTTGTTTGTTTTTTCTAATATTTCCAGTTCCTATGTGCAGAGCAGCTTCAGCCTGAGCCATACCACCTTCAAAGGCTTTACTGTGCAAACACTGGCTGAAGCTGCCTTTGTTAACACAAGGACATTGAGTGGTGAACTTTCAACTGGCTCCTAAAAGAGATCCTGCAATGTGAATGAATTCTTGGACGCTTACTGAAAATTACACCCTGAGGCTCTTAGACGTTTAATGGCTGCAAAGCTATGTCTATACATAGGCAATTAAATTGATTTAACTTAAATTGATTTAACAAAATTGCTACAAAAATCATTAAATCTATTCAAGTTAAATTGATCTAAGAGGTCCCCACCAAAAAACTGAAATTGAACTAGCATGTCCAGGGACAGGACTTGCTACTTTGATTTAGGAGAGCGCACCATGACAGGTGTGGCAACATGGGGCCCTGGCAGGGCCATAAAACAGGATCTGATAACAGCTCTCTGTCCATTCTGGCTGGCTGGAGACTGAGGGAGACAGGCATGGGTGCTGCCCAGCTCCCATTTCATCACTGAGCAGGAGCTAGGCCCTCTGCTAGCCTGCAGGGTGCCCTCTTGCACTGGGGCACTCTGTTTCAGGACTCCGACGGCCCATCAACACAAGATTTCTAGCCCTGAGAGTGGCCTTGGTTCCCCTCCTCCCCTCTCTGTCCCATCACATTGGGGCACACGAGACTAGCAGGGACTGGTGGGAGCGCGTAGTGCTGTGAACTTGCGACAATGAGCAGTGGCAGAGGAACCTCAGGATGAAAAGGCAGATCTTCACGCTCCTGGTCGCCGAGCTTGCCCCGGTCCTGTGCCTCAGGGACACCATGATGAGACCTGCCATCTCCGTGGACAAGAGAGTGGCCATCACTCTGTGGAAGATGGCCACTCCCGAGTCCTATAGGTGCATGGCACACCTCTTCAGCATCCAGAGGTCCACCAGTGGTATGGTTCTGCAGCAGATTGCCAGCGCCATCAGCGCAGCACTGCCAGGGGCATTGCTGGCGCTGGGCACACAGGGCACGTGCTCCAAATCCTGGCACCAGTGCCCTGGGTCTGCTGAGGCCTGCCTCTCACGGTCTCCTGCCTGACTGGGGCCCAGCCGCCCGCGGCCGCAGAGGCCACTCCTGGCCCCGTCCTCAGCCGGGGATCTGGGGCCAACCGCTTGCGGCAGCTCCCTGCCCCATCCCTGGCTGGGGGGCGTGACCTCCTGGCAGGGGGCATGGTCTGGGTTGGTGCCCTGGGTGCTTCCCTGGGGAAGCAACGCCCTGGGTACTGCTACCCTAGCTCATCACCCTGGGAGAGCTGTGGGACATCATTGCTGGCCTTGCCACCCTTGGCTTCCTGAATTCTGCTGGGATACTAGATGCAACACACACCCCCATGCAAGCCGTGGAGCACTGTACATCTGAGGACAGAAATCTCAAGGATCACCAATTCGTCATATTGCAGGCCCTTTGTGGACCATCGGGGCATCTTTCTGAACTGTTATGTGGACTGGCTGGGGAAGGCACACGATGCTAGGGTCCTGCACAACTCCACCCTGTACTGGGGCATGGAGGCAGGCACCTTCTTCCCCACACATAACATCACCGTCAGGGAAGTGCAGGTGCCCATCCTTATTGACGTGGAGGCCGTGTACCTGCTCTGGCCATGGCTAATGCAGCCCAACGCAGAAGCCCCCAATGCAGAGCGGCAGCTTTTTAATTGTCACCTGAACTGCTGCTGCCAGGTGGTGGAGTGGGCATTTGGCTGGATGAAAGCCCAGTGGAGGTGTCTCCACCTTGCAGAGGAGACCATTGCAGAGGTTGTCAGCACTTGCATGGCTCTGCACAATCTATGTGAGCTGCAGGGGGGAGACAGTAGCCCCCATTTGGGAGGCTGAGACAGAGCTCCTCACTGGCCGTTTTCTGCAGCCAGAAGCCATGCCCCTAAGGGAGCGAGCGCACCAGAGGGTGCTCAGCGTGTTGGATTCAATCAGGGATCTTTTCCTAAGTGAGGGACTGTGAGGGCTGGGCCTACCACAACACATCCCTTCTCCTCTGTTGTGCCCCTGGCAGCTGCCCGCCCAGCCTCCCACCCCCACCCTGAACCCCACCCAATAAAGGCATGAACACACTCTTTTCAGTTTTACATGTTTTATTTACAAGAAGGGAGGTGGGTTGGGTAATGGTGGGCTTGGGAGGCGGTAAGGGGGTTTGGGACTTTAGGGTGATAGCTGGGGGGGTGGGCATCCAACTGGAAGATGGGGATGTGGGTGGGGAATTGGGGACTTTGGAGGGTCGGGGGGTCACTGTGGGGTGGCTGTCCCAGGGCCCTGGGCCAGCGTCCTATGGCCACCCTGGATCCAGGGAAGCCTGCAGTGAGGGACAACAGGCTACCCCTGGGGACCTCCTTGGCTGCCGGGGAGGCAGGTGACTTGCAGTGCACACCAGGCTGGAGGCAATGTCCTGTACCACAACGCTGAGGGCGTGCAGTGTGTTGCTTTGCCTCTCAATTGCAGCACTCTTTCACTCCAGTGTGGGGACAGCGCAGACATCGGCGTCAGCCATCTGCTGGAGCTGCTGGATGATGGCATCCTGGCACCTGGCTAGCTGCTCCCTCCATGCCCACGTGGCCTCCTCTGATCCCTGGCCCAGCTGGAGGATGCTCAAGAGGAGCTCATCCTGGGTCTGGTGGACCCGGTGGTGGCTGGAGGGCTCCCTGGAGTGGCATGGCAAGTGGCTGTGTGAGCTGCAGGAGGGAAGTGGAAAACAGGGTTAGCCCCTTCTGCCTCCTAGCGTTGGCTGTGTGCAGGCTGTCAGCAGCAAACACCTCTGCCCTCACTGTCCCACACTCCCTAATCTTTCTCCTGTGGGACATTGCCCCCAAGGCACACACAGCCGAGCAGTGCCCATGGTGGTGAGCGGCAGTCAGACCTAGACTTGGCCCGGGGAGTCTCCCAAGGCCACATGCCAGCAGTGTAGGCTGCATGCTGACTGCCCTTGGTGCTGCCACTTCTGGCTACCGCTGCCCCCTGCTGGGTGGCCCCCACCCTGTTTGGGTCTGGAGCCCTGGCACCACATGGCCCCTGGCCCCCAGGGCCTGTGGGAGGGCCTCCGTGCCCCCTGTCCCTGGGCCATATCCCCACCTCAGTGCCCATGCCACAGGCAGGCTCAGCCCTGCCTATATGGAGGGGAGGGAACACTCACCGACAAGTGTTCCTGATGTTCCTCGAGACATTCCCTCATCGGTGTCTTCTTCTATGGGGATGTCTCCTCTGTCTCCCCCTCTTCTTCCTCCTCCTGGGCAGGGAAGAGGTCTGGACTGGCTGGTGGGGCTGCATGTGTTGTTGTGCCCCCAGGCTGGCTGGAGTCGCCCACATCCAGGGATGGCTCTGTGTTCAAGGAGCCTCCTTTTGAGGGGAGGGGGGGTGCTCCATGGACTGAAGGGTCCTCATAGGGAGTCTGCTAGGCCCCTCCCAGAGGAAGGCATGGAGCTCCTCATAAAAGGGGACACCCCCTTTTATGCTGCCTCCTGGAGCTACCTTGTTTCCCTCACCCGGACATAGTCCTACCACGGGACTTTCACCTTCGCCCGAACCTGCTCAGTGGTGCCCCTGGGCCGACATTGCCGTGGCAATGTCTGAGTAGATGTCCTGGTTCCGGTGCCTCGCTCGGAACCGGGCACAGAGGTCCTCTCTGCCCCAAATGCCTATGAGGTAGAGAACTTCATCAGGGGTCCATACAGGAGCTCTCTGACGCTGCTGGGTAAAGCTGGAGGCTCTACCATGCCTGCCTGCACTGTCTGTGGCACCTTGCAATCCCTGGACAAGAGGCTTCCTTCTTCCTGGCCAGGGCAGTGCACCTTGGGAGGAAGAAGGTCAAAACTGCATTAAATTGAGTAACATATCCACACACCGTTACATTGATTTAACGGTTTTGATTTAGCCATCATATTGATATAAAACTTGGTTTTATTATATTAGTATGACTTTCCTTATAGCAAAATGAGGGAGCTCCTCATTTCGATATAAGGCAATGTCATGTAGACCTGCCATTTATTAAATTGAAATAGCCAGTGTTATTTCAATTTAACCACTGTGTGTGGACATACCCTAAGGCTTTGTACTGCTTAAGGAGAAATTCTTTTACTCCCACTCCTAGTGAGTAGTGTTTTTATTTTGAGAATAGATAGTCCCGCGGATTTCAGTGGGATTACTTGCAGAGTCTGGTACTACTTGATGTACGCGTAGCAAAATCTGGTGCTCAAATTACAAGTCAGAGCTTTGTTTTCCATTTATACCAAAAAGAAGAAGAAAATGAATGAAAACATTTTAAAGTAGCCGTTCCCAATCACTGTTTTCTGGCTTTGTAGAGAGGAGGAAGGCTAATACAGATAACTGATTGGTTGATTCAGTAGCTTCAACCTTATTGAACCAGAACTATGAAACTTCTGTAACTGGCATGTCAAGTGGCCTGGCTTCTGTCATAGCTTTTTCCACATATGTTAGTGGAATGTGAATGCACTGAAAAAAAATTATTAGTTTAGCTTAGCTACTACTGTCCCTGTCACCACTTTTACTTCCAGCTTTTTTTATCCTACTGTATGTTAGCCTAAATTATTTATCATGAGTGGAGCTCTTACTTTCTCAGTTCTCCTAAATGTTTATAAGTTGGTAGTGTTCTGGGTAGTTTTCTTTGCTGTCAATTATATAACAGCGAGTGCCAAGGCATATCTATGTTCGCATGCAAACAGCATTCTTCTGTTTATTGCTAAGGTACTGGACTTTGGACTTGAAGTCAATTTGTCTATAATATTGTTTGAACTCCAGTGAAGGGGAAAGTGATTGAATGTCAAGACTCCAGGAACTAAGATACATTAAATACCTTTATCAGAAAATGTGAGAGCAGAAAGATGAACACAGTATACAGTTAGCTTGAAATGAGATGGGAGAGCAGTATCCACAGAATCCTTTGGATGGTAGAAGAAGAGCACATTTGCTCAACAGGATCAGTCTTTATTTTTCTAAAAGGGTGAGCTCTGTAATGAAGATGATCACATTGTCAATGTGCTGTGACAAAATCATCCTAAAAAACTGAAGAAAAACCCCCTCAACTTGTCTTTCTACTAATCAATTTAATCGAGATGGAAGATTAATGTTAGCTTGTGATGAATCTCTTACTGAATCATGCATCATTGGTTTTTATAATTTGTGGTTTTACAACCTACATGATCCATAATGCAAAATTCTAATAAATGAATGTCTGTTTCTCCTTCCACACCCTTTCTGAATGCACTGAGCTTCAGAAGCAAAAGGAAAGCATTATGCTGGCTGCATGAGCAGCCCAGGGGATTCCAGGAGGGTTATCAGGATGGACCACATTACCCTCCTGTCAGACTGATAGGAAGTTTCTCTCACAATATTTCCTCCAGATTTCCCATCCAGAGGATTAAGGAGGGGGATTGGTTGAACTACCCCAGCTGCAGCAGGAGGTTAGGTCAGCATGGATCTTTCAAGGTCTGAACTGAACCCGGGGAACTGGAAGATGTACAAGGCCATCTAGCTAGCTGGCAGCATTGCTCTAATTGGCAGCCTTCCTACTTACTACTTTTGGCCTCTGAACCCCTTTAACAAGGTTCCCCAGCATGAAAGGACTCTGTAGGAAATTTAGTAGATCCTCTAAGCACAGTTCTGGACCCCAAAGATAGCTTGCCACCAAGTTCTGGGACAAGAAGAGAGGGCCACAGATTCAATTGATCTGTTTGCTTTTCAGACAGGCAAGGGTTGATCTCTCTACTAATCTGAAATGAGAGAGTGGGAAAATGAGCAGCTCCACAGAATACTGTGGGGTGTGAACTCTGCTGAAAAACATTGTCAGCGTGCAATAATTTTACAGTAATTGAATGGAGCAAAATACAGTATTTTTTTGTATCACAGCAGTACACCTGACATTTGGCATGATGTTTATGATGACATTCAAGCCCTGCATGCTGTTTGTTTCCCAAACCCTGGTATTTTTATGGCACTGTAATGCTGTTTGCTAATTCAGTGTTTCACCTGCACTGAGCTTCCATGTTATAAACAGGCTAGAATGACTCACCTCTTTTCGTCATGTTCCAACCTGCTGGGCACTTGAAAGTCCCTAAACTTGTTCATCTGAGTGCTGTGTCCCCTCTTGTTTTGAGAGGGCACATCGTAAATCCGTAGTAGTAGTTCTGATTTCTGCTGAGCATGTGATGTTGAATAGGGAGTCTCAGTCCTTGGTGAGGGGTGGCGCTCCTGACATTATACACTTCAGTTTATGATAGTGTGTGTTTTTAAATGTTTGCAGTACAAGCCAGTGACAGGCAGGTCACTGTAGTAAAGGTTTTTGCTTGCCTGCAGGAACAGATTTAAATAACTATGTGGTGTGCTTGATTGCCATACGGAAGAGTAAATGCCAGGACAGCCCTGCCTCTTTTAGGGGCCAAACCCAAATACAAAAGGACTTTTAGTTTCTAAAGCAAACGAGGGGTTCTCAAGTAAGTCAACTTTCAGTGAAGAAGAGGAAATGCAATGTCTTGAGAGCTTTTGTCTCAGAAACCCTCTACCAAAATATCCTACTCTCATTAGTCACTTGGAGTTGCACCTTTTCTTTTAGTGGGAATAGGATGGGGCTCAGAAGTGTCTTGAATAGGAGTACTCTGCTAGTCAAAAAATCCCTGTATCAAGCTCAGGCAACTCTGGTCCTTCCTCTAGTCAGAGTATGAAGTCTTAGGGCCTTTCAAAATGTGCTGAGAGACTGGTAGGTAGACTATGGAAATTGAGAACAGGCAATACAGTCCTGTCTTGTCAAGAAAGTTATTGTGTATTTGAGAATTGTATACTTATGTTTGTTTAACTAGTAAATTTATTTCTCTGTAATAGATTATTAAGACCAAATCCTCAGCTGGTGTAAGTCAGCATATTTTCACTGACTTCAAAGGAGCTACACTGATTTACAGCAGCTGAGGATCTGGCCATAGAAAATATCAATGGAAAAGACCTAATTTACCAACTAGTCTATCTCCTGTTGGTATGGGGTTGCTCCCTAAAGTGTATTTTCTAGTACTGCACTGACACTGGCTGGGGTTGTTCCCTAAAGTGTATTTGCTAGTCCTGCACTGACGTTGGCATCCTATGGAAATAACCAGTTCATGATAACAGATTTAGTATTCGAATATACCTAATTGTTAATAGAAAATACTAATTTACAGAGTATTTTAAGGCACATTTTCAAAACAGACTGCTTTAATCGTGCCCCTAAATTGCACACTATGTGTCTGCACACTTCACAGTCAAAGTTTAGGTTCCTACTTGTTATCCATATAAGGTCAGATTTTCAAAAGCAGCTGTGACAATTAATTCTTTTGAACTTGAAATCAGTGTTGTTCAGTAACAAAACATCATTTCACAGAGCATTTTGAAAGGACCTTGTAGTGCACTTGAATTTCCAGTTACATTTATTTGAATTTCTGAATACCCTTTGCTTATTTGCCACTTTTTTTTTCAGGGCTCATACTTGTTTCAATCGTCTCGACCTTCCTCCCTACCCATCGTTCTCCATGCTCTATGAGAAACTCTTAACAGCAGTTGAAGAAACGAGTACTTTTGGACTCGAGTGATATGCAAACCATAGTGCCCAGCTCTGGACATTTGTGGGTCTGTCCTCTCAAGAATGAATGAACGTTTATATTGGATTTCTTATAGAAAATTGTTTTACAATGCAATGCAGGTGAGATTTCCACGAATGGATAAAGCTCACTTCTGAAGCAATTACAAGCATTGTGACAGTGGCAGAGTCCTCTGAGGTAATACTGGAGTGTGCGTTGTATGCAAAGAAAACAGTCTTACAATCAACAGTTGTTTCTTAATTGCCATGTTTATTATGGCCCAAGCAAAAGATCTGACCATGCGTGACCAGCAAGATGGCAACTGCAAAATCTGAAGGGTATATTGAAACTGGATTTCACCCAGGTCCTTGAATGTAAAGTTCAAGTCAAAATGTGAAATCGTTCAGCCCACCCCTAAATTAGTCAAAATCAAACAACGGAAATTAAAAAAAAAAAAAAATCTTAAAAGGTATGTTACTTTATGCCATATACTATAACAGAAAATCCATTACTTGCTACACCTAAGACTACGAGTGCCTGCATGGTGTGCATCATAGATTTCAGCTTCCTGGGGCAGACGTGAATATGAAAGAAAATCAGCAGCAAGGGATGCTACAACAATGGCTTGCAATAAGGAGGTATGCAAGTGGAGTATGTATGGCAAATGATGAGCTGTTACAAGGAGAACTTAATAATGACTGATTTTATGCTTTATACTGCATGAAAACTTTCAAAATACGTATCAGTTTATCACAGCATATCAGGAAAAAACTTACATGGTGAATTCTGTTTATTTTTATAGGTTCATTATGTTATGTTCCTCAGAGTGTAAATAAGAAACTAAATGCTATCTGTGTTCCTTTCACTTTTCATGTTTAAACAGATGTTGTATTGTTTTAGTCTTTAAGCACTCTCAAGGGAAAAATGCCTTTTATTTTTATAAGAGTAAGAAATTCCCAAAAATATTTTGCACCGAACGTACCAAAGTTGAAGGGACATTATGATCAGACTGACAGCAACCTGCATCACTCTTTCAAGTATCTAAAAATAGCTTCTTAAGAACCAATCTTTTTTCATAGTGCCATGTCTTATAGGTATCTGGACTGTGCACATAAGTAATACTTTTGTTAAAATCACTACATGTGATATTGTAATATGCATTTATTTTAAATGCATTTGGTTCATTTTTCATCCCTCAAATAATCTTTATGGGACTAAGTGTAATATAGATGTTTCATATTTTCCCAGCAACTTTTTATTTGTACAGCACTGTAAGAACACACTAGCTTACTGGGAAAACAACCTTGGGCTACACGTAGGAGGATGAGCCTTTACTAGTAATGATTCCACTCCCCCTTATCAGTGACCACCTCTAAGTTGTAAACTATTTTTAAGGTCTTTCTATGCTTGCATTTTCACTGATGAGTAGTTTTTCTTATCACTGTTAATTAAAATGGAATCCTGTCTTATGGTAATCAAAAACTGCATGAATCCACCAATGCACAGGGGTCACTTGCACCCATTCTTCAACTATCTTTCATTCTACAAGCTTCTTAAATTAGTTTTGTGTCTGTGCACTTGTACAACCATTGAGAAACACTACATACACCACATGTCAGAATTCTAGAAAACTGAAACCGGATATTGAGTCGCAAGAATAGATATATGGCTTTGTGTGGTCCTCTCAGTGGCAGTCAAGCATTTAAAGACCTGCTTTGTAGGAAAACTAAGTTTGGGAGTAACCTCAGAGTTCCCACTCCAGGGACTTTTGCAGAGTAGGTGCCTCAGAAATGTGACATACTTATTTTCCATAATCATAACCAGTGGGAGCACCCATCCACTTAGGTAAACATTAGAATAGCAATAAAGATGTAGTCAGAAAAGACCGCTTTTTATCTTTCAATGAAAAAATAACCTGCTGTGGTGACAGCAACATATTGTTGGGGAATGTACGAGTTGCCCCAAATCCCCCCTGCTTCCTGAATGGCATAGGAGGTGATACCTGTGCTCAGATAACTGAGGAAACCCCACTGTCAAAAATATTATTTGACTTTATAAATAGATATCACTGTTTTAGGAAGGAACCCATATGGGAATCACACATATATTCTAAAACTGCTCCTGGCTTGTACTAAGTGACAAAGAAAAGTCAAACTGTATCATTCTACTTTTACATGCAAGTTTATCAGTGTTTGCTAAGGTATCACGTTAATGGTCCAGGGTTTTTTAATGCATGTGTCGTATCAAAGAACTGATACACAGTAGATAAATTTACTTGGGGGCCAGTCATTTCAGCATGGCTCGTGTTTCATGTGATCAATTTCATTTAGTACCTGTCATTCCAGTCATTTAGAGCCAAATGTAACTTTTGATTGGCTAAGAATCACAGAGTTTGGCTCATGTAACATTACAGTGTTGATTGCTTAAAAAGAAATCCTAGTGTGAGAACAGATCTATAAACATCAATCCAGGATCTCATTTGAATTAAAAGGGTTAAATATTTGACATAAAAAGTTTACATCAGGCTGCATTTGAACTATGCTTTTGTACAAACCAAAAGTAATAAATGCATTTGTCAGCTTTTATTTAAAAAAGAGATGTACTACTTACCTTTATTCTGTACTCCACTATTTTCACCAGTTGGTGAGCATCCAGGACTCTGCAGAGCTGCAGTGGGATCACCAAGAGGGCAGGTCTCAGCAAAAAAAGACAAAACCCAGTGACCACTAAGACCCAGGAGGAACAAGCTAATAGGAGGGGAAAGAGTTCTGCTCCCTGCTCTTGTCTTCTTCCAGCACACAGGACTCTAAGGAAGTGCCATCTGAAGATGATAGAGGGCTGCATTGCCTTGGTGCTTACATCTCTGAGCTAGCTTCCTGCTGTATTTTAACAAATGTGTCCCTGAAAAAGAGAGATGGAGGTAGGATAGAGAACAAAGGGTCAGCAGCCCCACACATCTACTACTCCAGCAGCAGCACTCACCTGCAGCAATATAGCCCATTCAACACCCTTCCCCTCCGCACCCCCAGCCAGCCAGGGGTTCCTGTGGAAGATTGCGGAGTGTAATTGAGGAGGTTTGGGGGGTTGGATTCATGGTAAGAAACTGGCTGTGAAGAGCTGTCGATGAGGAGAACATTTGAGAATCCTTAACTTAAAGCAATATATCTTCTTAGAGGACTCTTATTTGGCTGATAAGGAGCATTCCATCTCCAGATGAAACAAACCAAATAGTCTAGGAGAGGAGAACTGAACAATGAGCTCCATTCAGCCACTGCGTGATACTGGCTTGTGACAACATCATTGCCAATGCTCCTATATGGCAGGAAGCCCACATGGAGGGTTGCTAACAGCAGCAAATTTAAGGCATCAAAACTCCTGCCAGGGCCAGCCTTAGTGAAAATAGCACCCTGGGGAAAATGGTATTTCAGTGCTCCTGGCACCTGCTACCTATCCTCCTGGCCTCCACTGTCTCTCTGGGCTTCCCCCACACCTCACTGCCCTCAGGCCCAGCCACCTGCCTTCCCTTCTATTGCCCCCAAGCTCCCTTTGACAGGCACTCCCTGTTCTTCCGGTTGACCATGACAGGCCCCTAAGCATGGCATCCTGGGCAGTTGCCCACACATACAGCTGCCATTGCACTGACAGGGGACTCTGAGTCAGCGAGCACTGCACAGAAAACAAATAAGCTCCTTCCTCTGGCAAAACTACCAGGGAAAGGGGAAAGGTGTCTCTTTTGCTGTGAAGTTTCAAAGGGGCAGTCATGTTAGTCTAGTAAAGCAAAAAAAGCAAGGAGTCTTGTGGGACTTAAAGACTAACAGATTTATTTATCACATGAGCTTTCATGGGAGAATATCCCACCTCTTCAAAGCGTCTGACGAAGTGGAACTTACAGAATTGGATGAAAATAAATGCAGGGGAGTGTAAGACATGGGATCAGGTCATACTGCAACAGCAAATTAGAGCATTTGTAAGGATGCAAACTTTAGGAAACAGCATACAGAGGGAGGATGAAGTCAAATTACCTTTTATAATGTGAAAAGAATCCATAGTCACAATTCAGCCCTGCTTTCACACAGTTTAATTTGCATATTAATTCGATTGTAGCTGTTTCTCTTTGAAGTCTTGATGTCCCATTGATTTTCTTGACTATAAACCGTGGATGTCCTACTGGGAAGGGGGAGTATACTTTGCACACCTCTGTGCCATCGGAGGTGAACTTAATCATTAGCTCTGCCAAATAGGTTGGAATATCATCTAATTAATGAACATATCCCAACCATATCCCAACCAGTGGCACGGGTGCCTATTACATCTCATACTGTAGAGCAGTGGTTCCCAAATTTTTCTCTGCCATGGCACACCTTGATATCTTCAAATTTTTCGAGGCACACCACCATTAAAAACACTCATGAATATTCAAATTAACTTAAATTACTTGTGAATATTCATGAACCATGGCACAGTGTTTTGAAAATGCTCCTATGTGGGGTAGTAGGGGTAGCAGAGTAGGGGTGGCAAAACAGGGGCGCTCAGGAGTCGTGTGTAGTGGCAGGAGTGAGTGTGGGGAGCAGAGCAGGACGGGTGGAAAAGAGGACAAGGGCAGCCATGTGGGGAACAGCACAAGGGTGGCAAGAGAGGAGAGAGGAAGGGAGAACAAGAGTAGTTTTGGGGGGGGGGCGGGGGGGCAACCTGGGGAGTGGGAAGGTAGGGCATGGGAGCATGGTGCAGCACCCACTTGCCCCTTCTCCACAGTGGCTCCCTGCCACCCAGGGCAAATCCTCACCCCACGGCTGCTCCCTCCCACCCCAATTGGTCCCATCCTCCCCTTCCTCAGCCCCCTGCTGCCTGTGATGGACCCTCCCATCACTGTAGGGACCAGAACTAGGTCTCCAGCCCCCAGCTACACCCCCACAGCCACCCCACCCTCCAGCTACACCCCCCACAAACAGCCACTCCACAACCCCAGTTACACACCCTCTGCTACACATCCACTCCCACCCACCTCCGCTACACACACACACACACACACACCTGCCCCACACAACCCCCAGCAGCCCTCCCCCGCCAAAACCCTTACGTGGGCTGTTTGCAGGCTGCAAGCTGGTCCGCCCTGCAGGGGGAGATTCACACACACTCAGCCTCCTGCAGCTCTTTGCTGGCTGGGCCTAAGATGGAGGCACCGGAATGCTGCCTTCCAGTTGCTCGTGCTATTTTTAGGGGGACCCCTGGAACTCCACGTTCTGGTGCCTTCCTCTATTTTTAAGGGGGATGGAATGCTACCTGCCTAAAAATAGGGGGCCCCAGAACTGTGTTGTGTGCCTTCCCCCTTACTTTAACCCCTGCCTTTTCGCTGGGCTGAGCAGGGAGGGAACTTTTAACACTAGCTCTCAGGGATGCTCACGGCACACTTTGGGTGTTGCCGCTGCACACTGGTTGGGAACCACTGCCATGAAGTAAATAGTCCCTTGTTCAAGGTAGGTATGCCAGAACCTTTTACCTTATCAGCGCAGTTTCTCAACCACTTAGATCATGAGACAGCCCTCTGTTATAATAAGAAATACTCTCATCAGCAGTTTGCATATTAATTTATGAAAAGATTCTCTCATCCCAAAATAAATTTTTGTGTAACATAACTTCCATTCTACAAAGTGGAAGTAGAGATTTCTTTTTTCCTCGTTAATTTTTGTTACACTTCAAGTATTCCATCACATTAAAAAAATAACTTTTCTTGTTTAAATCAATGTCATTCATTATCTGTGTTGTGGACCAGGAATATAGCATAAATAAAGTTAATAATATTCTTCAGAAGTAGAGTGGATCTAGCATGAAATCATCTCAGTGCACAGATCCAACTGTATAATACCGAAGCCTCATGGTAAAATTTTTCACCCAGGTCATACAGTATCTAGTGAATATACCTAATATATAATCTTCAGAGGAAGTTAAAAATCCAGGCAGTAGCACTCTGACAGAGCATCTAAAAGAAAGTGTCTGGCACAATGTAAACTGGCAAAGAACACTGAACTAGGGGTTTGGTTTTAGATTAAAAAAAATACTTGAAAAGTTTTGTGGTTTACTGTGCTTGTTCAACACCTCTGGAAGCCCAAAACAGTTTCCGTTTTAACTGTTAGGACTGGTATCATGCGGTTGCTAAAGTAGTCTCTGCAGCATTTAATTGAAGATGCCCACGAAGTCTCTACAGCAGGGGTGTCCAACTTATGGCCCGCAGGCCGCAGCTGGCCTGTCAAGGACACCAATCTGGCCCATGGAGCTGCTGCCTGTGCTGTACCTGGGAGCTCTCTGCTGCAGCAGCGAATGAACAACACAGGCTACAGCTGCAGCCAGCAGAGCAGGATTAAGAATGCTTGTGACTCAGATCGTGTGAATGAGTCAAAACACAGGACACGAAGGAAGCACTCCAGCCAATCCTGGCCCAGCTCTGCTGTGGTCTGCCAACCCATCAGTCTCAGTCACAGCAGGTTGGGCTGACTCCCAGAGAATCACTGCACTGTCCTCCCCCCACCAACTGTTCCCTGTCAGTCAATTGGCATGTTAATCTGATTGACTGCACATTGCACAAATCACAGATAAGAAAAGGAAAAAGTGCCTGGGGCCCACACGGGAATGAGCCACTCAAAGGCCAGCCAGGACAGAGCCAACCAAACGCCACCATGCTGAATGACTGACAATGAGTGGGCGGGGTGTGAGGCAGGCACCCAGCCTGCCTGTGGCTGGGACTGAGATTGTTTTGTTGCTGTCAGAATGGCAGGAAAGGGAAGGAGAAGGGGGAGCTGGGAGCCACCAAGCAGTGGAAGGGGGGGTCTGGAACCTACATAATAGGGGAAGGGAAGTCAGGCAAAAGGGAGCCCACAGAGCAGGGAAAAGGGAAGATGTAGGAGAACCTGCAGGGTAGGGGAAGGGAAAGGGGACCCCCATGCTACTCTGAATGTGGCAGGGGAAAGGGTTGGGGAGCCTGTGCAGACACACGGTCCGCAACAGTGTCCTGCTCTCCAGTGTGGCCCCCCCCAACACTGAATGAGTTTGACATCCTGCAAACATCTCAGTGTCTATCTGCAAATAACACTGTAGAGTCTACAGTGTTATTTGCAGATAGACACCAAGATGTTCGCAGAGACAGAGTTCTGGATTGAGAGAATTTATGCACAAATGGTAAATCTATATTAACTGTGTTTGCATAGTCCTTATAATTTGATTTTTCCATAACATGATACAAAGCAGATGGAATCATGTTTAAAAGTTTAAACTTGTTTGTATTGAATTATGGTAGTTTTTAGAACTTGGTCATACTTATCTGTCTTGACATCAATTTGCAGAGAAGGCAAGAATTTGCTCCTAGTAACACTAATAGGAATTAAGTGTTAAGTAGTATTTGCTTTGAAGAGCTGAGAGATTTCAATATGAACATGAATCTTACAAGCTGTGACCTAGTTTTAATTAAATTCCACTTCACCGCCCAAAAAGGAACTTCTGCTCCCTACTCCAGCACCTCTCCATCCCAAACAAAATGTCATCTGATGGTTAATGTTTTCCCAGGTGACAAGCCATTGTGGACTGTTTTTCAAGGACTGCACCTACTCTATCCAAGGGACAATGGCAAAAATTTTCAATGCTGACTGCTTAACAGATTGAAAATAAAAGGACTGCAATCAGGGTGAACACATTGGGTGTTTTAGAACATTCTAGTTTTTTGGTTTAATATTTTAACATAAAATACAGACCAGAAAGGCTGATTTGAAGTTGCTTGTCTCTTTGAAAGATAAATACAGATTATACAGGCATTTTAAAAATACATATTATAAAAATGGACACTGTCAGGTTTAAAGCAGTATTTTTTTTTTAATTTCTTTTCTGTTACCAAAGCTGGTATGCACGCCTAATCACAGAGACACACAGGGGTTCTGGCTCTGTGGGTGCTCCTCCTACTGGCCCTGTGCCTAGCAGGGCCTGAGGCCCACAAGAACCATGTTTGCACCATGGCTCCTGGCTCCGGCTAGCCTCACTCCTCAGATGGGGGTGGGGTGATCAAAGAAAAGAAACTGCCGAGGGCCGCAGTTCCTAGTCCCTGCTGGCCCCATTCCCCAAGGGGGAGCATGGAAAAGGAGCCACAGCGTGCCACAGCGCCTTGTTCCTGCTGTGCTGATCTGCTCCAGCTGGGGGGCAGGGCCAGCAGGGAAAAGGAGCCACTGTGTGCTACGGCTCCTGGCCCCACTCCTGCACCCACTGGCCCCACTCCTGGCACCTGCTGAGGGTTGGGTAGGGCGAGGCTGGCATGGCATTGTTGAAATTAAATGTACTTTTTGCAATTTTATTTTCCTTTTTGCATTTTTTTCAACCAGGCACAGTTCAAACTGGAGTGGTCAGTCTAGTATTTGCTCATGGTCAGTTTCTAGTCAATTGTATCCTCTATTCTCATGATCTAGTTTAGTGAATTCTTTTTATAATTTTATGAAACTATTTCTTAATAGCCTTTTTTAACATTATTTTATTTTAAAGAAACCTAATTTTGGGGTATAAACTGCAAAGCTGTGTTCCTTTAGAAAGTCAGGACTGCACCCCCCCCAACAGGCTTTGTTGAGGCTATGTTATACCATGAGTGTTTTAAACTGTGTATAAAAAAAATTTCATTGGGGAGATCTGCTTAAAAATCAATGGCATCATATGACTCTTCATCACACAGGAAAATTCCCCTTGACTGCAAGGTTTGGGTGCAGTTTAAAGGTGGCAAATATGTAGTAAAGACATTTGGATTTGTTACAGCTAGCATGTAATATATCTGTACATATTTAAAATGTAATAAAATGCTTTCTGAAATTATTTGCAAAAAGTTACTGTAACCATGAATTAACCTCCTGTTGAATCAATACACTGGCAATTTTACTTTCTGTAAATACCAAATGTAATTGGAGCACATCATAGAATAGCCAATGAAAAATATTCTAAGGAAGTATTTGCAGCTTTGGTGAATGTAAATGCATTGAAGCTTTGGGGTTTTTAGCTACTCACTCCTCTCAAGCTTTTTAATTAAAAGATTTTTTTAATGGAAGTGTTAATTCATTCTTTGGTATTTGGTATTTTCCTTGTACAGACAGGAACTATTTCTCACTCAGCCACAGCTAGAAAGTTCTTACTTTCACATAAATAATAACTAAGAGTCATATTTTGCCACTGATTACCAGAGTTCCCCTCAGGGAACTTCTGCTTTAAAATCTATAGCACCACAAGACACTTAAGATGGGGACCAAGCCAGGTGGAACTCTTCGTGCTTTCATTCACTTCCTTATTTTGGGGAACTGCCCAGCTTATTCTTAGTTGCACAAACATGATTTGCACTATTGCCGCACCCAGCCTTCAATTAACAAGCAAGAGCAACAGACTGTCTGCGATACTAAATTGTCAGAGTTGGGGTAGTGAAGCTATAATTGTAGCTTGCTGCAGCTTTTCCTCAGGAATTAAACACACCACCTTTGCTACAAGTGTTGCTCCACTAATCCAAGGAGCTAAATATTTTTTTTAATTTAGCTTCTTCATGTTAACAAATTTACTCCTGAAAAATTTATTCTCCGTGTGCATGCATGTGTGTGCACACTTTATTTATTTTCTCATCTCCAACCATTACTACCAAATGCAACTACCTTTGGCTAGGAGAGCAGTGTAAACCCCTTGCCAAGGGATAGATCAATGCTGATCAAGATTTCTGAAGAAAGTGTGATGTATACTAGTAACAGCCAAAATATTTCCTTCCATAGATGGAGTATATTGCCCATACAGTACTTAAAGTTGGCTTTTAGAAAGAAAGCCTGGGATTCTAGCATTCCTCCCATGTCTCCATTTCCTGCTTGATGGTATAATCAGCTGTCAGCATACTCTACTGAGTAAGCATCTTTACCTTGCATCATGAAAATTATAGTATGACTAGTTGGTATATTTGAAGTGTGTCATATTTTCCAACTGTACAGATCTGACTGGTACGATATAGAAACTTGGCCTGAGATGTTGGATTTGATTTAGATTTGATTTTACTCTTGGCAGTTACTAATTTCCTGGGGAGCAAAGCTGGATATTTTTAAAAATAAATAAATAAATAAATGAAGAAGAAGAAGAGAAGAGAAGTAACTATTGATGTCTCAAGTCATGCCAGCTCAGGAATGTAATTGTAGCTGTTGAGCAGCTGTTACCATAATATATGATAATCATACACAGTTGGTATGGCATGAAAAATGCAGTGGGAGCTGAACAACACAACAGCAGCCCTGAATAATGCTCTGAGTGAACACAACACTGAAAGGGCAGGGACAAAAAGTGGAGAGGGAAGAAATGACACTGACTTTTGTGTATCGTGTTGCAGAATATCCTGTGCAGAGCATGTAGAGTTACTAATAACAAAAGGAAAACCTGCATTGTGAAATGAGACATTTCCTTGAAAACCCACACCAAATACACATAAATGCAAAAGTACCATAAATCTACAAATAAATTAATATTATCTTCACTGTAAAACATATTTTAACCAAGAAGTAATAAAAATCTTTGGCATCTCACCTGGAGCTTTGGAAGTCTAACTTATGTGTCTTTTTCTTTTTAATTGAACTGTTATTGGGATATTAAGAGCCTTGTATAAAGGTTGCTGCTTACATTTTTATTTTAGTTTATAAAATACTGTTATGTTCATTACTGCATATATTTGTGAGAGTAATAAATAATATTGGATAAAAAACTATTTAAGCCATTGCTTCAAATAGTAACTTACGTTTTAGATATGGGCTGAATCCTGAAATTCTAACGATTTTTAATCAGTCTTTATTTGGGAACCTCTGTGGTCAAGTGTGTGTGTGCTTTTTGAGTGGAGTGGTAGAAGTGTTGGTGTTTTGGCTGCAGCACTATACTCCAGTGGTACCTTTAAGGGATTGATCTATAGCTTTCCGGAGTCACTGAGACTATTCCCACTGACTTCAGTGGGCCTTGGATCAGCGTCGGTTACATGGACCCTGGCCTCGGCCACGCTCCACTGTCAGGGGGCAGTTTGCTGAGTAAGGACTTAGTAAAGATTTTGGTATTACGCCACTGTGAGCTACAGAAGATGACTGGAAAAAGTTTACTCTACAAGTTGAAACAAAAAAAATCCCTGAAAGTTGTCTCTTCAACATGCAAATTAAGCTTAGACGAGTTTCATACAGATAATAAGACCTAAATTAGAAGTAGTACAATGTATTTGACTGTCATGGGGCTACATAGTAGGACGTCATTTTTTCCAATTAGCCTTCAACAGTCAGAAGACTGCTGTTATTGTTTTTGTTTTTATCAGCATCACAGGTGGAACTGCGAATCATAATGGCATTATTAGTATGTAGATAAGACAGTGTTTCTTTGTACTCCTTTCCACCTCAAAATGCTCTAACCTTGAGGATATTCATGAACCTGGATCAGCAGTCTCTGAACTATATGTATGGGTACCTTCAGTTTAACTCTGAATACTGTAGCTACAAGGGGTCGTGGTGGAGAAAAAGGACAACTTTGGAGAATGGGGGAAGAAAGTACAGTACTAATGTGTACTATGAGGACAATGGAGCCCCAGCATGATCAAAGTACTTGCTTTATCTTAACTCACATTTAAGTACAGTTTTTGTTGTCAGTTATGTTTGAAAACACATCCGATTACAAGTTTGTATAACTGGGATGCAGGCATCTAGAACCAAACAGGTAGATTTATGCATCTCCCTAGCTTCTGACAAAGTGTTACCTGATCTAATTTTATACCAGTTCTTTGTTTTTTAAAGATTTCAGGCACTGTAAAAATAGAGCACAATTATTTCTGAATTTTAAGTAGGGTATTTTAAGCCTTTCCATGCTTTCATGCTGAGAGTGTCCACAAGACTGTGTATCAAAAGCAATACAAATTTTTCTACCTTTCTACAAGCCAGTTTAATTTTCATGTGGGTTTAGTGTGTCTTTCATAAGAGAAAAAATGGGGGAAGAAGGGAATGGAGGAATGTGCTTTAAAAGTTAAGATGATGTATGTCATTCTCCATTTCACATTTGTATCAGGTGTCACCTTTTTTCTTCAAGGTAGAAGGATGATAATGCAGCTGAGTATGTTGCATGAATGGCATTAGATATTGCCTGTACTTGAGGAATGTATTGAAAGCTTGGATACTTTTAGATTTGTATAATTATCTACTCAGTTGAACACCTGACTCTTGTTGTATTTCTTATTATTCAAAAATGCTTTGAAGGAAAGTGTTTTACTGTATACAATTTATTTTATTTTCATGCTGATCTCTATTTTGTTTAAAACCTTGTTCCATCATGAAATCACTTAATCCACAATAAATCTTCTTACAAATCACTTTGGAAATTAACTTCTTTATACCTCTGAATGTATTTTCCCCTAATTTTTTACAAAGTTCTCATCTGTGAATTGTTCTAAATCCTATCCAGTATGTTTAAACTTTTAGAACATTTCCATGACACATTCATCTTCTTATATTAATTTCCCTGTGGTCTGGAAAGTGTGATGTATCCTAAAAGAAACAACACTCCAGAAACAGAGAAAGTAAAGACTCTGCAACATTATGCCTCAGATTTTGCAAAAGAACCACATTGGAAACTAAGGCTAAGATAAATGAAATAAAGGAGAATGCCCTGGAATCTCCACCTTAGAAAGTGTCCAGAATTCATCAAATTGCTTCACTGTCTACTCTTCTACCGAGAATCGAAAGGTGCCAAGGTCTTTTTCATTGACAATGGCTTATGAGAAAGCATGGTATTTTAATAGGCATAAATCTTTGGGATAATATGGACTTCTCTTTCAATGTTTAGGAACATGATGGTTATTAAGTAATAATCAATAATCAGGTGTACATGATTGCCTGTTAGCACAGCACTGCTGAGAGTTAAACTTGGAAAAACTGGTTCTCAGCATAAAAGTAAATCATCCCTGCTGAAACAATTAAGGAAGCTTTTATAATTTATTGTTTTGGTACCAGCAATTATCCCTTTTTTATTGGAACTAATTCTGTATTTCTGTCAGGTCAGAAGTGGGTAATAGCCCACTTTCTATAATGTTGTTTGATAACAATGCTGAAATCTTTGTTATATTACTCCTTATTCACAATGCCTTTTTTATAGTTTAGTGTTATGGTAATTTCCATATAAGCTTGGAATTACTTCTGTTGAAAGAATTTTTGATATCACAGGGCCTCTGTGTTAGAAGAAGCCAGAAGGGATCTAGTCTAAAGGATTAAAGAGGTGCCTGTCTGTGAATGGTGGTCCCACTGCATGTGACTGTCATTTTAGATTCAATTTTCTGCTGTTGCCCTTGGATTCAAACTTATCATGAAGCAGTTTGATCTAAATAAATTATAACTGACCTTCGCTGTTGAGGAATTGATCCTTTTACCCAGTTTCATGACAAGGCTGGATAAAGCTCAGTCCACAGTGGTACTGCCACACTGATTTGCAAATACTAGATAAAATACATAGATCATATATGTCTGTTCATATCTTTTGTTACTTTAGTTTATAATGTGGAGGTCTTGTGGGATCTTAGGTTGTTTCTGGATGCAGAAATATTAGCAGTGGTCAAATGCTTTTTACCACCTGTATTTGATGAGGATGTTGTGACATTTCCTTTTGCTTGTTGACTTCAGTGCAGTTATCAATGAGTGTGTTATCTATAGAATTAATTACTGAATGCGCTTTATTTGCAGCTACACCAGACAATTGTATAGTGGTTGTGGTGTCCTGGTGAAAAATACTGACTGCCCACTTAATTAGGGTATTTCTCATGTTTGAAGCTGGGATTCTGAGAAGCTCAGAAGCCAGACTGCTTCTCACATTCCCTACCTGTGTTTGGAAGCTGGATGTTCTCAGGAGAAGTCCCAAGTCTAGAACTTATTCCCTTACCTCAGCTTCACTGAATCCAAAGGGCAGACTCAGCCCTATTGCAAGGACGGATGTGCTGTAGAGAGTTAAATTCAACTGGAGATAAATTGAGTCAGCAGATTGCAGCCAGCCAGGCCCTGGTTCTGCCCAATGTGTGTTTGTGCTAGCAAGCCAGCTATGTTGCCATTCACCAAACAAAGCCAGGCGAAGAGGTTAGGAGAGTGAGATCTGCAGTTAAGAGTTCAATACTGGCTGCAATTGAACAGATTATAATAATGGGAACACTGAAGAAGACAAACAAATGAAAGGGTACCAAAAAAGAAAAAAAAATATGAACACAACTGAGGTCTGTCAGACCTAGGGACCAATCTGGACATCATAAACAGAGGAATGACCAGGCTAGGCTTAATGGAGGAACAAGCCATGGGCAGGAATGGAGATACTCTACTGGCTCCTGGGTTTGTAAAGTTGCTTTGGGACAATCAAAATTCCTATTTGCACAGTTAGAATAGTAACTAACAATTCAAGACCTCTGCCTCTGAGTCTCCTACTGCTTGTGGGCAGTGGCAGGAACTGGCTTTGGCTTCACGCTGCTTACAGGAGGCTTGAAACTGGAGCTAGTTCCTGCTGCCTCCCACAAGTGGCAGGAGCTGTGAGCCAGTAACGCTCCTACTCCTTAACTGTGGCAGCTAGGGATGGATCCGGATCCCCACCACTAGATGGATCCAGTTCCTCCCCCCTCCCCCTGCCGCCAGCTTTCTCTGAGTCGCTTTGAGTCCCTGGGCCCTTTCCTAACACCCCCACCCTGCTGCCAGCTCCCTGCACTCTTCTGGGTCCTTCCCTAACCCCCCCAACCCTGCTGCCAACTCCCTGTGCTGCTGACCCCCCCCACATACCCAGGGCCCCCTTACTTGACCATTTCAGTGGCCACACCGCATGCTGGAGCTCCCATCCTGAGCATGCTCATTCAAACTTATCATGAAGCAGTTTGATCTAAATAAATTATAACTGACCTTCTCTGTTGAGGAATTGATCCTTTTACCCAGTTTCACGACAAGGCTGGGGCTTGGATAAAGTTCAGTCCAAGGTGGTATTACCACGTTGATTTGCAAATACTAGATAAAATACATAGATCATATATGTCTCTTCATACCTTCTGTTACTTTAGTTTATAATGTGGAGGTCTTGTGGTATCTTTGGTTGTTTCTGGATGCAAAAATACTAGCAGTGGTCAAATGCTTACTCTCTTCTGCCTTGACCTGCACATAAGCTTACTGTGTTTTCAAAGAGAATTTTATGGAATAAATTTCTCCGCTTGTACACAAGTATATATGGTATATTAATTTTCAAAATGAACTAATACACATATTTCATGATTCAACACTATTGTAGCCTTCATTCTCCCTGTCCTTTTCTCCCCCCACTTTGTTTATGCATTTGCTGTTTATAGCTAATTACAATTAGAATTAAAATTATTAAGTACTTATTACAATAATATTTCCCAAAAGAAGAGGAGTCCTGTAGCACCTTGAAGGCTAACTAATTTCTTCAGGTATAAGCTTTTGTGGGCTGCAACACACTTTGTCAGATCCATAAAGTAGAAACTGCAGTTAGGAGGTGTGTATACACCTGCAACCATTACAATAGGCAGGGCTGGATTATGACATGCTAAGGCCCTAAACTATGTCAATGTTCAGAGGCCTCATACCATAAAAAATAAAGAGAAAAAAGTGTGTATTATATTATAACAGAAAGGGTAATGAAAGATAAATGATAAATCATTATATTTGCATAATACATAGGCAAAGATGCAAGGAAAAACAACTAAATAAAATACATCTTGCAAAAAGCCTTATTTGCAATATCAGTTTCAATTCTGATAAAATCTTCGTCTTATTCTCTGACATATTTTGAGGCCCCTCATAATGTGACACCCTAACCCATGGTTTACATGGCTTGTGCCTAAATCCAGCACTGACAATGGAGAGGGCAAGTGCTTAAAAAAAAATCAGTTCAGTTAGGGTAGATAAAGCCCAATCACAACAGTTTGTTAGAAGGTGAGAATGTGTGAAGAGGGACAATTACTTTTCGTAATGAGTTAGCCATTCCAAGTCCCTATTCAGATACCCTCCGATTGTGCCAAGTTTGCATGAGTTCCAGCTCTGCATTTTCATGCTGAAGTCTGTTTTTAAAGTGTTTTTTTGCTGAAGTATGGCAATTTTCAAGTCTGCTACTGATTGTCCAGAGAGATTGAAGTGCTCTCTTACTGGTTTAGGGATATTACTATTTTTGATGTCTGATTTGTGTCCATTTATTCTTTTGCATAGCAGCAGTCTGGTTTGGCCATGGCAGATGGGCACTGCTGACTCATTGTTTTTGCTGTATACAGAGTAATGTGGCTATCCCTCTGGAAATAATATTCCCATATCTCTTGGATTTTTAAGTGTTTATTTGACTTGCAGAACTATATACCAGTTCTGGTCCTGATAGGCTTTGTGAAGAGATACAACCAGCCCAATAAAGACATAAGCACTATCATTTACTTTTTTGGCACCATGTTCTATAATAACCTACAGCCTTTTAATTGCATCCATCTTAATTTTTATCCTGTGGACCAGCTGGAATGACTGGAATGCTGTTTACTTTTCACAGTGTGCAGTGAGCACTCCTAATCAAATGGATCTCTTCCACATATTGCACATTTCTATTCTGTTTGTCAATCCTACTTTTCTATTTCTATTTTTAATCTGTTTGTCAAAGCTGCTAGAAAGCTATCTTCAACTTTTATTTCAGTCTCCCCCAAACAATAAAATCCAGAATAGACACCAGATTTTTTTTTAAATGACTCTTCATATGGCTCTTTCCTAGAGGGTTATCTCCTGATGTGACTGTTACTAAACACAAAGTAATAGCTATCTCTATTCCAGTGAGGTTCTGCAGGTTGTTTGGGGGAGTTGTGGGCTCACTTGTACAAGCATTAGAAAAAAATCTGCCAGGAACTACTGAGAATTCTTGTGACTGTGATTCCTGAGCGATATGGCTGCTTTAGACTATAATGCAGTGAGAGAACTATAATTAAATGCAACTAGTGTTGACATGGTTAGGCCCAGTCTTCACAAGCTGGCTATGGATTGAATGACTTGCCTGACAAGAAACTGCTTTACAACTAGACTGGGAGGAGAATGTTGCAGACCTGAATAGCCTGTGCTGTAGATGACATCTCAGAAATCAATGTGCAGTTTTGCAGCCCAACATCTCCAATAATTGTGCTGTGTGTAGGCTAGTCTCCTCTTATCCACACTTTCAGGAGGAGGTATTTCTAAGCTATCCACAACCCATTCTCCAGCCTGCTGCAGACAGTTTTTCCTCTGTGGCATCCATCAGTGGCAGTTGTCTTTGTTCCTGATCTTTCTTGTGCTTTTTTTCTCCCTGCCTTTGAAGAGTGTAGGGAACAGCCTCCTTTACTCTCTCCTCTATTTGTGGATCAGGAATTTAGCAACTGGGAGGCCCCAGTGAGGACTGACGCCAGTGGGAGCCCTCACTGCAGCACCTCCCTGCAGAGGTCCTTTGGGCCCCTTCAGAGATGTCAGAGTTGGCTTACAAGCACTGGGCTAAATCTAAAAGATGCTTCATCCATGAGACAGCTTTAACAGGCTCCACTGAGGGCAAATCATGCATTGGCTGTTCAGCCAGCTGACCCTAAAACTACTCGGGCATGGACCTGTGAATCGGACAGATGCTTTTGGGACTGTTATCCTTCCCCCACTCCAAGAAGCCGTGACTCCATCACAGAAAAACCAAACCAGGAAACACAGAGCTTCTCCCTATTCTGCTTTAACAAAAAGGACGACTTTGTTCAGCTAGCCCCAGAGTAGGTCATGGAGCAATTCAGGACCCACAAAGATAAGATCTTAGTATAGCTGCTGGTCCCATCATAAGTCCTGAAATGAGCCCTATGTGCTCTGATAAGAGAAGCAGGCTCATAGTCAGCCCCCCTTCCTCTCAATCTGAATCAGGAAATTCTAGCAGAGAATTTCCATCTCCCAGCCTGTGGGAGTGGAAGTGTACAAATGATGATTCTGAAGGAGAAATTTCTAGAGGGCTCAATGCCCTATGCATAATAATAAAAATACAAAGGATAAGAAACAGTATAGAAATGTGAGGGGTATTTGTCCTCTGACTCACACTTCCTCCTCTACTAAGGAAGGAAAGCATTCAGCCTCTGAGCAGGATACACACAAAATGGAACAAGCCCCCTGTCTGTCCCCAAGCAATTAGAAATCATGGGCAAAAAGGTTGTATCCATAATCCAGAGTCAAACTTCAAAGCAAATATCTATCTTCCAAATCCTCTCCTGAGGCAGCGATTCACCTGCACCAATCCTTGAGGAAGCAGTCAGGGAGGGGTAGGAATCTCCTGAATGGGGTAAACACATCAACAGGCATGTTCTCAGATTCTACAGGCTGCAAAAGCCAGAGAATGCTCTTGTAAAGGATATGGTTATTCCATTCAAAGGGGACATTTTCCCCCAAAGGATAGGAAAATGGAAGGAACTTGTGTGCTTCCTTAACCACCCTCAGAGCATCTCTGACTGCCACATGCTTTGTTCTAGCTAACCACAATGTTATGACTGGAGAACCTTAAAGCTTTTAAGGGTGGAGACTAACCCCATTTTAAATCTATACTTAAGAAAACCTCTCTATTATCCTCATTTGTGGCTGATGCTGCAATGGATGCAACAAGGCTTTTTGGCAGGGTCATGGCATGTAGGTCATTAGCCAGGAGACACATAGCTTCATCCATGGAAAGCAGATAAACATGTCAAACACTCATAGGAGGTTGTCCTCTCTTCATTCTATCCAGTCAAGCAAGAAACCGAGAAACCTATGGCACACCTTGAACGTCTGATGAGCACTGAAGATTTATATCAAGCACACACAATCCATAAGGAATTTTGTTTTTATTCACCTGAGGTGTCAAACCCATAGAGTATCCAAGACAGCCCCCCCCGATGGATCAAATTATGCATAACTGAGTTATACAAGGCATCAGGGTGTCTGTTCCAGAAGGAATCAAGGCACGTTCTGCAGAATCCATCGTAACCGCAGAGGCCAAAACAGCATAAGTGTCCACCGCAAATATCTGCAGAGCGTCAATCTGAATATCAACTAAATCACTTTATAGCGTTTGATAAGGGTATTTTCTGTCTTCCTTCAGTGGTCTGCTTCAGCAGGGTGCTGAAGGCAGTGGTCCTGTAATAACCTGGCCATCTTTGCAATTCTGAAGACAGGGGGAAGGAAAACCCCTTTCTATTAATTTTCTCATCCCTCTCCCTTTCTGTCCACTGTTTGATATTTATTCTGTGTAGCAGAATTATGGTAGACTCTGAACTGTAGAATGAAAAATTTCTTACTCAGTAATTTCCTTTCTGCCAGCAGCATCTACCACAATTTTACCTACTCTGGGTGGCTCTCCAGTTAAGTGTTAGTATAAACAAGGACCCACAGTACATAGTTATTTAATGAGCATTGGAATTATTGTTACTAATTATTTTCTATAAATTTTTACACAGCTTTGGAATTAATCATCTGACAGCAGGCTGAAGAAGAGGGTATGGCTAGCACAGGTGTACTACAGCTTTGACTTGCCTTTGGAAACTGCAGACAGGAGGGGAATAGCCCATATGTAGCAGAATAGTGGGCGAGAGCGCTTGCAGAAAAGAAATTATCAGGTTAGAAATTTTCTAACCCACAGGACTGAATGATTTTGCTGAGACTTGACCTTCCGTGATGTATGATCGCCAGCTGTCATGCTATTAATTGTATGGCTTCCCCTACTTAGTCTCCGCCTGATGCTGCCTTCATGATATTGTAATTTTTTATTCTTTCCAAGTTTTAGGACTCCCAAGTTACCATTTGTGTAAATATTGTTAAGTTTCATTCAAATATTAAGATTTAAAATAATTAATTGACAAGAGCATATATGATGATGGTGACTGAAGTAGATGTATTTTGTATTTGAAGAATACTTAATGGATATAGTACTATATGCATAACAAGTGTGGAGGGGAAATGTTACCAGTTCTGCTTACCTGGTCTAGAATGTCTGCACACCTGGCTCACTGCTAGTTTATTTGCATACCTGTAGCTAATAAAATAAGTAAATAATTAAAAGGAAAGAATGTATAGCAAGCACTTTCTTCAACTTCCCTCTATGACAAGAGCGAAATGAAGTGGCAGATAAAGTTTTAAAAGACTTTGGACCTGACTAACACCCATTAAGTCTTTGTGGTTACTTTGATATAGGGGTTATGGATTTAGTCTTAAATGCCTTTAAAAATGCAGTATTTTAATTGGCTGCTCTACTCCCTTCTCTGAGGGGGTAAATGGAGCTCATGATGTGGTATCAATTCTTCCTTGGGATAGTCTCCCTCACCAGAAAGCTGCAGGCTAATAGTTACATGGGCTGATCGTTTTTACTGATTTTCTGTGGCTGACCCCTGGCCAGGAAGGGCAAAACTCAGAAATGCCAAAACACCGTAAGTCCCCCAGGAGTAGGGTTACCAGATACCACGGCATGGAAAGGAAGACATTGGAGGACGCATGGAGAAAATGTAGTATTAATGTTATATCCTTCTGTTTTTAAGGGGCCCTGGAACGCTTCCCCCTAAAAATAGGGTGTTCCGGGGCATTCCAGCACGCTTTAACCCCTGTAAGCAAGAAGCCAGACAAAATCCTGTATTTTTAAAATGCCTGCTGGCCAGAGGACGCGAAGGTAAAAAGGAGGACATGTCCTCCCTTTGCCTGACACCTGGTAACCCTCGCCAGGGGCTGGGTGGTGTAAGGCGCTATGGGAGCAGCACGAGTTTGAGCTACAGCCGGGAGGAGCAATGGCAAATGGCTGAACGGCTTGTGGAAGGAGGCTCCTCCACGGGCACATTTAAAATAGGGCAAGTCCCCTCCCTGGGTCGAGCTGCTGGTGGTTTTTCCTGTCCCAGCCTCGCCTTAGCTTCCTCCCACGTACAGCTCGGCCTCGCTCCTGGCACAGGCCGCCGCCTCAGACTCGGGCCCAGGTGAGCAGGTAGCCGGCGCAGGCGCCGTTTATCTTCCGACCTGCCGGGCCGGCGGGGGAGGGGCCCTACCTGTCAGTCAGGGCCGCGGGGGCGGGCCCTCACCTGTCAGTCAGGGGCTGGGGGAGGGGCCAAAACGCATGGGCCGTGGCACCAAAGGCGGGGCCAGTACCTGTCAGTCAGCGGTGGGGGCGGGACCCGCGCTGTCAGTCAAGGGCGGGGGGGCAGCACCTGTCGGGAAGGGACGCGGAGCCGGGGCTTCGGAGCCTTTCTCCGGCTGTGTTCTCCTGCCCGCCTCATCTCGCCCCTTCCCCGTGCCGCCAGGCCCCCTCGCTCCATCTCTCTCTCACGGCCCGCGGCTCCCGTCCCAGGCCACGCCCCCCGTGGGAGAGTTCCTGCCAATCACTGGGGAAGACCCCGCCCACTGCCCGCTCGGATTGGCTCCCTGCTGGGACGGGGGCCGCGCTACGGCGCGGTAGACACGCCCCCTGGCGCGCGGAGGGGTGGGCACTGCCACATCCGCCGGCGCCCGGCTGCGCTTTTCAAACGCTAACTGAAGTGTGCGGCTGGCGCGCGCGGGGGAGAGCCGAGCGCGAGGAGCGGGGGGCGCTGCCTGGTGAGTGCGGGGCGGGAGGGGGGATCCCGCTCACCGCGCGGCCGGGGCGACGGCTGGGACGCTCTGAGGGGGGGGCAGGAGCGTCCCAAGTTCCCTCCCCCGCGGGGGCATCTCCGCGAACGCCCCCGGCCCGCGCCGGGTGGTACCGTCCTCCTCCTCCTGCGGCTGGGGGAAGCCGGCGCGTGCCGTGGCCTCTGGCTGGCGGGGGGAGGTGGAGGACCGTGTGCGGCGCGGGCCTGCCCCAGCGCCGGCCGCGTGAGGTGCCTCCGGGTAGGCCCCGAGACGGAGGGGAGCCGAGGACCGCTCTCGAGGGGTTGCCCAAGCCCGCTGATTTGCGGAAGTTGCAGGAGTTTCTGTCCCCTCCCCGCCCTGTCACCGCCTGGGGCTTTTACTTGGCGCTGTCACTGGCACGGCAAGTGGGCAGCTGGGGCTGGGGGAAGGACTTTTCCGCCTGTGAAGCAGATTTCCCAAGTTTCGGTGTCCTGTCCAGCAGGATGCTCCCTAGGACTTGAGATTGGGGGGCTATAGGGGGTTTTGGGGTGCTCACTGAATTGGTATGAGACTGTTACTAGTTGACAGCTGGGGGCTGTTAATGAAATCTCTGCTCTCCAGTACCGGGCAATAAAACAAACTAGACTAATAGGGCTGCCCCTTCCGAACCAAGCGGTAAGAAAAAACCCTTGTCTGTGGAGTTCAGCCGGGCAGCTGTTTTCCTCCAGCAAGACAAACAAGAAGTCCTATGGCACTTTTAACAAACAAGACTTAGTTATTCCATGATATCCTTGTCTGTGGTATGTTGTGCATCATTTTGAGGGCACTTCCTACCGTTCACTCATGTTTCCATGACATCTCCTGATTTGGGTAGTGCCAACGCAGTAGCTCTACACAAGTTGTCATGAAGTAGTTTGCGAATGTCTTGGTCCTTCTCTGCTGAAATGACAGCTTTCCAGCCCAAGAGCACAACTTTGTGCTTAAAAAAACAAACAAACCAACCACCACTATTCTTAGTTGCATAAAAGACCTCTTGCAAACCGTGTTTACAATATAACTAACTATAACTAAAATATGAAGTGCTTGAATCCTTATTTTTTTTAATGTTTTGTTCCTATTTTTTTGGGAAGACATTAAAAGTACCTGACTTTTGATTTTTTTTTTTACCTAAATTCTTTTATCTTTGATTAGATAAACAAGGAGTCCTGTGGCACTTAGACTAGCAGATTTATTTGTCACGTGAGCACTTGTGGGAGAAAATCCCCTTTCAAGCATCTGGAGCGGGATTTTCTCCCATAAAAGCTCATGCAATAAATAAACCTTGTTAGTTTTTAAAAGTGGCCCAGGATTCCTTGTTTCTTTGGTTATTTGTGCCCTTTTGTTTTTGCTGGAGTTTAAAAAAAAAAAAAAAAGCCTGAACTTGTTCGCACTTGTCCTTTGCTGAAGGCAGGGGACTAAACTGGATGATCTGTTGAGGTCTTTTTCAGTTCTATGCTTCTGTGTGATTGCACAGACATAAGGAAGTATGTACGCAGATAATTAAAGGACTCTGTAATCATGTGGTATCTTGGCTTTCTTTTATTGGTATCATTTCACTATAGTTGGCATAATTCTGGGGCCAATTTATTTAAAACTTCTTGATTTTTTTTATGTGTGTTTTGCCCACTGGCTCTTTAGAAGCAGAATACAGGATATTGACCTTGCATTAAAAAAGACTGCTTTTTTCCTCTTCATATTCTCATGTGACTATTTTTTAAAGCTGTGTTTATCTGATCATAGTAGTAGTAAAAGGATGCTGTCGGATTAAAGTTGGTGCAATATAATTTCTAAAAAGGTTTTTATTAAACCAATATAGTTACAAACCTATAGAAACTTTGCTGCAATTTATAAAATTCCAGTGAAAAAATTAGTTTTATGGTAAATGCTGCAAGTTTGAAATTCAAACAATGCAATAAAAAGAACCTAAAAGTGAACCTACCTTTTGCTCCATTTTTACTGTTAGAGTTAAATGCAGTTTGAGTGTTGGTAAACTGGGTTTTCAACATTATTCAATTATCTAAGGTGCTATTAGTAAGATAGGTAGATACAGGCTACGTTTATTTTGTTGTTGTTTCCTTTCTCATTGGAAGATTATGATGCAAGGCTGGAAGGAGCCTCTTGATTTTATCTTGTTAAGACGTCCGTGATGGAGCAGGTCTAAGCATATTTGGCCCTTCCTAGATAGATGTTTGCCTAACGTGTTCTTAAAAACTCTAGTGATGGAGATTCCATAACTTCCTTTTATAACCTATTTCAATACTGAATTATCCTGACAGTTTTTCCTAATATGTAACCTAAATCTCCCTTGTTGTAGATCAAGTCCATTACTTTTTATACTAACTTCAGTGAACATTGCAAACAGCTGGTGACTGTCCTCTTTTATTATAGACCTTCACAGGTCCCCACTCACTCTTTTAAGACCATGCATGCCAGTTTTTTAAACCATTCCTCATATGTCAGTTTTTCTAAAATCTGCATCATTTTGTGGTTGTTCTCTGGACTCTCTTCCATTTTTTCATATCTTTCTTAAAGTGTAGTGCTCCTAGAATAAGACACTATTCAAACTGGGGCCTTAACAGTATTAACCAGACAGAGCAGGACAATTACCTTCTCTGTCTTGCTTTACATATGATACTCCGGTTAATACACTCCAGGACAGTTTTTGCAAATGTATCATTGTTGGCTCTCATTCAGTTTTAATTCATTCTTAATGCCCAGATCCTTTTCAGCAGTACTGTCACCTACACAATTATTCCCCCAATTTGTAGTTGTGCATTTGGTATTTTTTTCCCCTTCCTAAACATGATAGTTTATGCATACCTTCACTGAATTTCATTTTGTAGATTGCAGGTCAGTTCTCTAGTTTATCAAGATCCTTTTGAATTCTAATACTTTCCATCAAGGTGCTTTTAACTCCTCACAGTTTGATGTCATCCACAAAATTGTTAAGCATAGTTTCCGTCCCATTATCTGAGTCATTAATAAAAATATTGAATAGTAGACCCAGGACAGACTCCTTCAGGACTCCCTTTGATACTATTAAGCTTTCAAAAATAAATGTTCTCCTGTTTGTGTTGGTATTTTGATAGACATGGTAAGAACAGGGCTATTAACAAATGTGTCACTAAAAGTTTGATATGGCCATACCTGAGCCAGTTATCCATTGACTTGAGTTCGTAAGTGGCCCTTAGTCTCTAGAAACATTTTTTTAAAACATGTGAAAACACATTCATATTTCCAGGGTGTTAAGTTGGCTTCTTTTTAAAACATTGTCTTTTGAGATAACTTTTCCTATTGGATAGCAGTGGGATTTTTGTAATATTGATCATGTTTAAATGCATCTTTTGCTTTGACAGGTGACAACAGATATCCAGCAGAGGGAAGAAGACCTTGTGTTAATTATGTCTAGAAGAAAGTCAGACAACAGAAGCCTTCTAGGCTTGTTGTCTACATCTCCTCAGACACAAATCAAGATGGATAACTTCCATGATTATTACATAGTTGAACCTAATGAACTAGGGAGGTAAGACCATTCTATTTCTTGCGTTTTGGGGGAAATTCCTGCTGCATGGGGTATGTGTTGAAAGAACAATACTACCCCATCCTGTTACCTCATCTGTTAAAGTCTACAGTGTGGAATATGTGGGGGAAATGAAGCATATTTCTTCTGTCCGTATCCCCAAACAAATGGGAAAGGTCTTTGTAGAGCTTTGGAAAGATGCCAACTAGATGGCTTGCTAGCCTTTTCTACATGAGAGAGTGTAGATGTGTGTGTGCGCGGGGATCTTCTTTGTGTGTATCAGGGAGCATGGCTTTTTTCTTTCTTATATGTCTCACCAAGATGCTGAAGTAGTTATAATCTAAATAAGACAGAGGGCAAAATTCAAAATATGGACAATGTGAGAAGTAATTATAAGAGAGGGCAGAAGGCAGCATCTTTTAGTTTTGAAAGCCAAGTCTTGCCTTCAGTTCTACCATGTGGTGGTGGTAATGGGCTAACCAGGAGGGACAGTTGTTTGGATTAGAGTGTCTAGGCCATCATTGTATGATACTTCCTCTCCTTTTGTACATGTGGTGAATTGAAATACTTTAAATGTGAGTTTTCTTAATTATCAGAATTAGCATCTATTGTAGTACAAATTAAAATGAGCCTCTGATTTTGTTTCTGAAGCTCTGGAAACTCAGACATAGCTGAACTAGACTAATACAGCTATCCCTCTGGAACATGATTACACTTGCTACTCTGAACATGTTTTCTAAGTTTTCCTTGTAATCATCACATCTAAAGAGTTACTCTTTTAAATGCAAGCTGAAAATCTGGAGGAATAAGTGAGAGACCTTTTTAGCTCTCTTTTCTGACCCCTGCTAGTTTTCTGCCCATACTCTGGGGAATTGCTGGTGTATAGATTGTTTGAATAAAGAATAGGGACACCTTGGAAGCTGACAGGTCTGCTGTGGGGGCTGGAGCAGTATGGTATGAGGCACAAAGCCAAGTATAGGAAGGGCACAAAAGGAAGATTATGGAGAGAAGAAAGGTAAGTATCTGGAAATAAGAGTGGAGCTGTAGGAGGGAGAGTGCTTGAATTTGCTGTGTTAAGTGCCCCATAGCTAATGATGGGATTCTAAGGATAGGGTGATGTGTTTGGAGCAGAGGAAGTGTGTGATCTCAGTAGTCAGTTTTCTTAGAGAGATTGCAAGGAGAAGATGAGAGGTGGAGAAGGTTGCACTGTTCCTTACACATGACAAGGGTACAGTGGAGGATAGTGAAGAAATGGCATATTCAGCAGGAAGTCTATAACAATATGTTTCTACCTCACATATCAAATGTGATAGACTGTGTTCATATTGCTCTCATGAAACTTTTAAATGCATCTCTGTTTGCCATGTGTGCGTAGTGGGAGTTTAACAGGGAAGACTGTAACTACTTATTTTTGTCTCACTGTTAAAATGTAATCGGTTTCCTGCCTTTCTTCTGATCTTTTTCAATCAAAAAGTATTTTTCCTTGAATTTCCTAATATGTTGCTTGTCTTAAGCCATCTTACAACTTTTTTCTTAATTAGTGCAAATTAAATGTGGTATATGCAAATGAAAAGCAGTACATGAATTAATACATTAATACATAATTAGTACATGGTATAAGGTTATCTCTTCATGAGATATCACTGACTGTACAAATCTAGCATTCAGTCTAAGCGGAAGGAGGATGTTCAGGAAATTAGGAGGACTGTTCATGTGAAACTTAAAAGGTTTCTCGCTTTAAAATTTTAAATTGTGTATGGTTGGAAGACTGAGACCGCCCCCCCCCAAAAGCTTACATTTTGTTTATATCTTCAGATTTCATTATGCGTGTTACAGAATTCAGCTGCTTCATGTTAAATAGATTACTGCAGAGCATTGTCACAGCTTGAAAAACAGTTAGCCATTTCCAGTTATCTGTCATAAGAGTGTGTGTGCATCTCAGGTTAAGAACATTCCTCTACCTCTTTCTTTTAACTGAATCAGTGGTTGACTTTAATGGGATGTGTACCCCATCTGTTTCTGTACTTTGTGTGTCATTTTGGTTTTTTTAGCAATGTTTTATTCCTAGTTATTTCATTACCTAATCTGTTGGAAGATGGTGAGAAAGTATGTAGTCAATATTTTTGACAATAAATACTAGAGAGTTGTGGAATTTTAACCCATTTCATAATTTGTCAGATTTTATACAAATTGGAAGGTGTATCTAATAGACTGCTGGAAGGTTAGAGTTGGAAGGGACCTTAGGAGTTCATCTTGTTCAACCTCATTCAATAAGTATTATTTTACCTGCAAATGGGCATGGCTTTTTTTTTGTGTGCAGAGTGAGTTTAAGACTCAGACTTTGATGGGGGCCTCAACCCATTTGAATTGCATTTGAATTTTTCAAACATTCTCTTTTTTTGTGTGTGCATAGGTGATAGAATTTATAGGTGAAAAGGCATCACTTGCATACTCAGTGATGTACATGAACAACTGGAGAGGACTCTGAAAATTTACAGTATTATGATCTTTGTACATAAAACTAGAAAAGTTCTTCATACTTACCATTTCACATTTTTCATTTTATGTCTCAGGTTCTTAGACCTCCATGCTATTCTTTGTCTAATTCTGAAATACTTCTTAATTGTAGAACTAAGCACTAGTGGAAATGTCAGCCATTTGATTGTAAATCTTGCTTTTTCAGAAGTTTTTTACTTGCCTTAGGGAGTACATTTTTCCCCTAGCTTTTTAAGTCAGCTTGGTTTTTAAACAGTATGTGGCTTTCTTCTAAAAACGTATCCTTACCAAACACATTTTTGCTTCTATACTTAAATAGTGGGCAAGGAAATGAAACAGCATGCTTTGTCGTCCTACTGTAATCAAGAAAGGGGAGTGATGTCTAGCAGCTAAGGAACAGGATTGAGTGACAAGATTTCTGGATTGTATTTCTGGCTTCATCACTGACTTGCTTTGTGAATCTGGGCAAGTCTTTTGCTTTTCCATGCCTGAGGTTAGCCATCTAAAAACTCCTATTGTAACTCAGCTTTCCAATTTTCATTTTAAAATAGACAACCCAAACATGTAAGAATTGATTTTTAGGAAAATGCACAACAGCTGAAGCTTTTGTTTGCAATTTTGAGAATTGTTTATGGAGGAAAATTGTGTGGCATGAAAATCTCCCACACTTAATAGGAGCTTCTAGAGAAATCACACTTGTAGTGAAACCTTCTGGATATAATTCAAGGGAGACTGACTATAATCCTCACAAACTACATAATCCTAAATTAGAAGTAAATTGTCTAAAAATAAACATAACAAATAGAGAATTGCTTTATAACTGTGTCACGGGAGTGGAAGTTAATCTTAAACGTCCGTGCAGCACTTTTGAGATCTTCCCTACATGTGCAAAATGTTTACGTGTTTAAATTTAATTTTTTTTTAGCTAACTTGAAATGGACACTGCAAGCATGTTAATAGATTGCAGTGATTTCTGTTCTCACTGTAATATCAGTATATTCTGATGTTTGCTGAAATTGTGGTGTTGATTTATTTAAATGCTTCTAACAACTAATGTATTTCCTTATCTTTCTTACAGCCCCAATACACTAGAGTAGGGTTCTGAAACTATTGAGATGTGGTCCAACTTTTAAAAGAGATTTGCTCAAGGAATATCTCTTCTCTTTCATGATTGTATAACATACATGTAGCTTATTATATTTGAGCCTTCATTTTTCATTGTTGGTTAAATGTTGTATTACCGATTTTTCCCCTATATGAGAATATTTTAATCCATAAACATTGAAAAAGTGCAAATTCCTGCCATTTGGTCTTGAAGCTTGCACTATATAGTGTTGTCTAACTGCATTTGTAAGCTGTTTTCTCACTGGAGAATAATGTACTAGAAAAATATTAGCATGTTTATCTTCAGGACCTGAAAAGTAGCTTTGTGGAGCTTGAAAGCTTGTCTCTTTCACCAACAGAAATTTGCCCAATAAAAGATGCTAGCTCACCCATCTTGTCCCTTTCATATCCTGGATCAGCATAGCTGCAGCAATACTGCAAATTTTATCTTAAGCCCTTGTGAAGTGCCCATATCTAGGCATCAGCATAACTTTCTCACAGTTTTTACTAAAGTAATCTTAATCTTTTTCCTTTTTCTTTGCAGAGGGAGATGTGCTGTGGTTAGAAAATGTATAGCTAAATCCACTGGCCAAGAATATGCTGCTAAATTTCTAAAGAAGAGGAGAAGAGGACAGGACTGCAAAGTGGAAATTTTACATGAAATTGCTGTACTTGAATTAACGAAGTCTAGTCCTCGTGTGGTTAATCTCTATGAAGTCTATGAAACGACAAATGAAATCATCTTAGTGTTGGAATAGTAAGTATGCCTTACATCAACATCCATGTTTTTAATAATTTGTTAACATCCATTATTTGTATCAATTGACCATAAATAGCCAGAGAGCAACATATGAGCATATTCGTAGTGTACTTAAAATTACCCTTTTATGCTCTATTATGTTTAGTTCTTGGGCGTTTTGAATCTGGTTTTTTTTGACAATTGAATTTTCTATGTATGATTACGTTCCATGTATTGAAACCATAGTTAATTTATGAGCTTTTAGGCTTTGTGTTTTATAAATGATGACATTTATATTTATCATCAATTATAAATTAGTAATACAAGATAAATGTTGCAGAAAGAATAAAATTAATGGTATATTGACAAATCAAGAAAATAGAACAATATATATACTAGTGCTATACTAAAAGCTCAAAAAAACCCCATAATTGGATTAATAAACATGTAGACTTAAAACTGCAATCAGCCAGGAAATTCGGAAATTAACACTTGAGTGACTACTAATATATTTGCATTATTCATCATCTTTGTTTTATGATATACCTTGTTAAGTATTAGTTATATATTTCACCAGGAAAAACAAGAATAGAAAGTGATTGTGATAATATTGGAGCTTGGCCCTTTTTTCTTTTAAATGGGGGAAGGACTGATGGAATCACTGTTTCTTAATATATGGTGTCTAACCCAAATAGCTTTTCAGGAGATCAGTCAGGAGGAGAAATAAGTTCCCACTGTTTCTCCACCCCTCCCTTCACTCCCCTCCTCCCCCCAGTACATTTTTCTTTAGGGACATGTTAACTGGGAAGCATATGTTTATTTCATGACAGATATCTTTAAGACAAAATTGTAAAGAGACTCTAGCATTAAAGAAATTTTTTAATGACTGTTCACTTATTGCTGAATATAGATATTCAGAGTAAATGTTCTGTATCCAGAAGGGAAAAACAACATTTCTTACCTATGTTAAAACAACAAGTTCTCTGAAACAAAATGTTTAAATATGACTCATCTTTCCCCCATCCTCTGTGCTTTGTGCTTTTATCAGATTGTACTGTGTTTTGGCCACATCCTATCTAGCTAAGAGAAGTAGCTCTTTCTCTGTCAGTTTGTGTGTGAAAATTAGTTGGTTCCACTTTTGTCTGACTTTTTTTTTTTCAGGTATTTATGCATTCAATGGTGCAAACATTGTAGAGGCAAAATTTTTTTGTTGTTTAAAAATACCCCTTGTCAACTTAAAATACAAAACCTGGATATTTATATTAGTCATGAGGTTTTGTAAAATCTTCTGTATAATCATATTAGGTCAAATTCAGCTAGCATCCATGTAAGGTTGAGTTTTTTTGTATAATTGTTTCCGTAGAAGAGTCTCTAATGTCAAGCCATCAAGAATGTGTAAACAGGTTGCTGTAAGGGATATGGCTTTATTAGCATGTTCCATGCATGCTTTTCTTGCACAAAAAATAGTGAACAAGACACAGCTAAATTCTAAAAAGTAGCCACTTTTCTTGAGTAACACACTTGACACCTTGTTCATAACTTTAAGAAGTGCTGCTGGGCATTTGCAGCTCCCATTGATGGCAGTTGGTGTTAAGTGCTCAGTACTGCCATTGGGCACAAGGTGAACAAGCTGGTCAGTGTCTTTTTCACATTTTGCTTATCAGCTTTAAAGTCAATATTTTTTTTAAAAGTGGCTATTTAAAATTAGTGGTCTGGCTCTCAGAGGTGCTGAACAGCCAGTCCCATTATGGATACTCTGATAACTTGATGCCTCTGAAAGCAGGCTATTTATTTAGATGCCTAACTTCAGGCACCCATGTCTGAAAATGGTGGGTGATGTCAATGGCAAATTTCAGATATTACAATTATCAGTTCTTACTAGCTGTGTGTAGGAACAAAAGTGTCCAGGGTGTGAAATAAATGCAATCCGTGAGGTTGTTTCTCTGAGCAATCAAGTCTTTCTTTTTTTAGTTTCTTTTATTCTTAATTTGTTTTTCCAAGGTGGAATGTGCCAGCATGAGCCAAACTCATTTAATGTAAATTCTAAAATTTGTATCACACTGTGCTGTGGAATGTCAAAGGCCAGTGCTTTTTGAATCAGACTGTTTGGTTCCAAACATATTTTGATGGCTCAGGTATCTAAAACAGGCAAACTGGAAAGAGAGACGAAGTCCTGGCAGATTTGGACGTTCTTCTTTCCAACTTTTTTAGCTTTTTATCTTTATGCCTGTATTTCAGCTCAACAGCTGTGCTTTGTTTTACTTGTCAAGTTGCAACCAAGTACTTGTGGTAGACAGGGTTAATCTTAACTGGCTGCTTTTGTAAAAATGCTAAACAGCCTTTCGTTCAATTTCTTTATACTTTCAGGATCTTGCCTGATTTTCACCATTTTTTTTTTTTGAGGTGGTGAAATGCTTACGCTTTTTAATTGTGAAGTCCTTGTAGAACAAAATTGCATACTGTTAAATACATATCCATTCATTTGACTCTCAAAGCAAAAAGATCTGTTTTTAGGTCTGTGTTTTTAAAAGGTGGGTTGCTGCTTTTTTGTTTGTTTGTTTGTTTTTGTTTTTGCTTGTTCAGATTACATATAAGATATGCTTATACTACAACGTAAGACTAGGATTCAAACTCGGGTTCAAGCCTTATCTCCCTTAATTGTACTTATCTAGTGATTGGACCTAGAGTCCTAGAACCCATTGAGAGTTGGCACCTGAGTCAGATAGGACCCAGGGCTCAAGACTCATTGTTTTGCAGTGTAGATGCAACATCACTGCACACATGCTTTCGGGTTCCACTCAAACTATTCAACAATCCCATGAGTCAGCTTTCTTTGTCCTCTAGACAGTCAAATTTTCCCACACTGCACCACAAAGAGCTAGAGTGGACCCATTTTTTGGGGAGCTATGTTGCTTGAGATATAGGCGGGTGGACTTGGACCCACATAATGCAATGTAGCCACTGGGACCCAGAGTTCAACAATTCCTCACCTGGGGTTACAAGTGAGGATAGACGCTTGAATCTTAAGTTAGTAGGGTCTGCTAACTTGTGTCCTATGCCTGGGCTTACATTAATTGCCTTCAGGGTATGTTTATACGGTGAATGTCCATGACTAGCCTGTGTCGGCTGGGTCCAGCTGCAAGGCTATAAAGGTGAATTGTGCAAGCTCTGGAACCCTTCCCCCTCTGAGGAACCTAGAGTTTATGCTCTAGTGCAAACCTAGATGTCCACACTGCAGTTTTATAGCTCCACAGCCTGAGCCATGTGAAACTCAAGACACGTCAACCGTGAGTGTTTAATTGCAGTGTAGACATACCCTGAGAGTCCTTACTTCTTTGTTAGAGAATCTTGGTAAGGTCTTCAGAAGACCTAAATAATAAAGATTCATGGGACTGTATACCAAGCTGTCATTTCTATTCTGTTGCCACCCTACTCAAAATAGAGGGGGAAGGAGAGTGTGAATGCTCAGGCAACCATTAGAGTGTGCTGTAACACGGATTTGAATGTTTCTTTACCAACCCTGCAACAGGATCATTAATGTTTTCATCTGTGTTGGCAACTTCTTCAGTCAACAACTAAAGAGAAGGCATCTCTTGCAAATGGTGTTCAAGTGATTTGTAACTTCATTAGCGAACATTGTGCAGAGAAAATGAGGCATCCAAAGTGGATCTCTTTTTCTTCAGGGATAACACCAAATCTCTTCTCAGCTGCTCAACTGCTGGCAGGATCCAACCTTCTTGACAGAAGCATTTATAGTAGTCTGCAATCATTTATCTTTATACCTTGCCTTGGTGGTGGTAGGTTTTTTTTAGTCATCAGAAAGGTGAAGCCTATCTTTTCCCCAAGATCCCTGGCTTGGAATCATCAGTATTAGTGTTTTAATACACTATCCTTCTTTCCAGGGTCCCTGAACCTTTCATTTTGGAAGTGGAGCCAGATCCTTCATGTAACAGCATGTTTTTTGGCAGCCAATGAGATGTGATCTTCACTTTTTTTTGCTGTATGTGCTACAAGATCTTCTGAAATCTAGAAAGTAGGCTACTAGAAGTCAATATTCACTGAAATATTACAATGTGCATCACATATGAAGCCATTCAGTCCATTTAATAATACAAGCAAACAGCAGGTAAAAGTACCTGTATCTTCCCCAGTATTCTTTTTCTGAATTACCTTTACTTAAAAGTGTGCCTGGTAGCAATAGCAACTTATCCTCAAATCCGTGGGTTTTTTTCTTTTTTTTTTAATTCATCATTCCTTTCAAACTAGAGGGAGTAGAACAGAGATGAAATTTTGCGTTCATTTCATGGTGAACATGAGAAGGAAACAAATGGCACAGAAACAAAAAGTGCATTCTATAACCAAGAAACCACATACATCTATTTGATTTGACTTTATTTTCATCTTTTTCCTTTGTTGTCCTGGTGGTTAGTTTCATTTTTGTATAATTAAGTGGAATAGTTGTTTCAGGAAGAGTATGGATCTGGTGTGCCAAAACAAAATCTCAGTTTCTAAAATAGTGCACAGTCTAGACAGAAGGGTGAAGTACACATAAACATATTTTATAGGTGGTGATGGAAATACACAGACATTATACGATTGCAGATTTTAGATCACTGTATAAGTGGTCTGGAACAGGATCTTCTAAGTGATATACAGTGAGAATGTTTGAGCACCACTGACATAAAAGTTCTTCCTAAACTGGTTGCTGGCTTTAGATGAATGCTGTAAAGGAAGTGGCAAGGATTATGAATCTTCCTTTTAGATAAATTATTTCTTGGAATGTTGCTTGTTGATATCCCCATCATGATTTTGGAGGATGAGTTGATCTTTTTCCTTTTTAAATCCTTTGATTTGGAGTGCCGTGTCCTGTCATTTTTTTGTAGTTTTTCGTTGACTAACTCTTTCCTACACCTTTGTTTGTTGGCTTACTAAACAGGGTCCAGGTGTATTGATCTTGAACAATCTTGAATAAGGACTAATATTTCACACCAATACCAGAACAGTGCTAGACTTCATTCCTAGTGACTCTTCTTTTTTTTTTTTTTACTTTTTCCCTTGGTCATGGAATCTTCTCTTTTATTTTTTCTCAGCAGGCCTGAGAGCCCAAACTGGAGAAAGGAGTTCCTTTTCCTCCACCACCACACTCCAGTACTTCCTTCTGTTCCATTACAGACTCTTCTTGAATGCATTCTATGGGATTGACTGAAATATTTTTGCTTCTGAAAGACTGCAGCCAAGAAGAATATTATTCATTTCCCAGATACTTATGAGTATTAGTTGTTGGGTTAAATAAACCTTTTGCCTTGTTCAGGAGACTCTTGGTTTCAGCTTTCAGTGAAGTAAATCCTTTGTGGTGGACTGGAAGAGAACGAAAGATGATCATGTGGCAACTCAATGTAAAAGTTTTAGAAAACAGGCTCACACTTTTCAGATCAGTGCAACTAGTAGCTGTGCCTTCCACTTGGAAATCTTGGCACATATTTCCTTCTATGAAATGCTTTTCTGCCTTTGCTGGTTTGCATCTTTTAACTTTTTTGTAGATTTAACAGACTGAAGAATAGATTAGAAAATACCATTTAAGTTTTAGGGTTTTTAACTTTCTCAACAGCTTCTCTTTAAATGTGCAATAATTTGAATTGTAAAGACATTTGAACAGTTTAACTGTTCTAATACTCTTATATTTGGCATTTGTGTAAAGGGATAAAATTAATACATCTAACATGACTTGTATATTTATCTTCTTGTTTCAGTGCTGCTGGAGGTGAAATCTTTAACTTGTGTGTCCCTGAACTAGATGGGAGAATTGATGAAAATGATGTTATCAAACTTATTCGACAGATACTTGAAGGGCTCTGCTGTCTGCATGAAAACAATATTGTGCATCTTGATTTAAAGGTAAAATTACACATGGTCTTTCAATATCTTAAATTTGTTTGTTTTGCTCATTTGTTGATTGTCAGCACCAAAATCAAGTCTGTATGAAAAGCCAGAGTGGGTTATGGCTATATCAGAATAACTTGGAAGAGGTGGTGGAAGTATGCTGGCATAATTTATGCAAATTTGAGATGTTATTTTTCTATATTGAATGTACATAATAATTTCTTTTTTTAATGTTCGTAAGTACATTGTGATTAAAAACAAAAAGCAGGCTGTGGACCTTGACCATGTTAACATTTATGTAGGAAACAATGCTTGTATTTCCAAACTTTATTAATGTTATCAATGTGAAAACTGAATACTTCATATTATAGGGCTTTTTGTCATTGTATAGCCCCTTTTTAATAGTTGATTGAACTTGACTGTAGTATAAAAATGGCCCTCTTGTCATGCCTCTGAAGTTCATGTGTCATTCAGGTGAAAGGAATATATAAGAGGGGAATTAATGCCTTTTGCTACCACCGTTTGGGACTTCCTGTTGCAAGGCTGTGTTAGCAGGGCAACAGCATGTGTTCACACTATAGTGGCTGCATCTTGCTAACTGAGCGAAACTTTTACAATAAATATTAGCTGACAATATGGAAAAATGTAGCTATCATTGCAAAAAGATACTGTGCATGACACCGTGTCAGTGTTCTCTTTCAAATGATTATTCTCCTGCAACTCACAAGGTAGTGCGACTTGAGTGGATTGTACAGACTGAAGAAAATATGTAGTCTTTCATATTCATGTTAAGCAACAGCATGAGAGCTGCAGATAGCAGGATGTGACTTGGGTCAGAGAAAGTTACAAATCACAAATGTTTTGTGTGGATTCTATTTTTAAAAAAAGGCAATATTGGCAATTAAAGTAGTATTACAGAATGGCTAAATGTAACATGAATGTCACTTTAGTGCATACTGTTTCCCATTTAATTCATACTTAAATAGTTATACCTTAAGTACTAAATAGTCATCTTTTTCCATTTAGCCCCAGAACATCTTGCTGAGCAGTTTCAATCCTCTTGGTGATGTAAAAATTGTAGATTTTGGTATGTCTCGGAAGATTGAAAATGCCAATGAATTGCGGGAAATCATGGGAACTACAGAATATCTAGGTATGGTAGGACTGTTTCCTTTTTAAATTTGTGTATGAAAATGAAAACAGAACAATTCAGTGAATTTGAAAGCCACACATGTACAGTGCTTTATAAGCTCAGTTTCTTGGGTCTCTTATACCTGGTATCTTGTGTCCTTTAATGGTTGCCATGTATATTATTTTGAGTGGATTTTTAGCAGCTCATAGATGAGGTGAGATTTTCTTTTAAAAAGTTAAAAACATTTGAGCACTGAAAACAGAAGTGCTTTATAAAGTCAGATTGTTTACTTTTTAAAATTAATGTTTGAGAAATTACATAGTTAGAACATTGCTAATTCTCTCTAGTGACTAAATGACCTACTGAAAGTCAATGATAATTTTAAGTTAGCATATGATTAAGCAAATATGAAACCATTAATGTAACTTACAGCCAGCCAGATGGGGTTTGGCTCTTCTTTGATTCTATAGTACATTACTGGTTTATTATCTTTTAAAAATCTTAATATAAGATGAGTGGAAGCATCTGCTTTTAAATTCTTATGGTGGAGATGGACAACTTTTTGTGTTATTAGGTATGCAATATAGTGAAGCTGATTAGTAAGATTAAACTATTCGCTGGAGAGGAAGGAAGGGAAACATCCAAATGTTTTGGCTGTTTTTAAGACCTACTCCTCTAAGGAAAGTTCCTCCAAACTCTGTCTTGAAACTTGGTTCATTGACACTGACACTGATTTTAAGATCAAGGAACTGTACTGAACAGTTAAGACTGTTTAGAACCCATTCTACATTGTGGCTTCACTGGCTTTAAAAATCACTTCAACTAAACCAGTTTTAAAATTGATTAGAATATCTGTGGAGACTTCCTAGTGTAGCCCAACCCTTTATGTTCAGCCTAACAACTTATTTCTCTGAGGTGGGGGGCGGGGGGAGATGATCATTCTGAGTCAGTTTAACTCCTTAGAATGCTTTGTCAACACAAGCGGTTCAGTCAATTTACAGAATTGGCTGGAGGGGAGTAGAGTTGACTTTCAGCCGCTCTAGGAACCAATTCATTGCTATTGTAGCTGTTAAGTCAACAAGTTCTCCTACTGCTGTCCCACATTATTCCGTAGTAGCCTTCTTAATATCTTCCAGAGGACTTGGCTTTGGGAGCTGTACCAGAAACTTTGGGATAGGTATCCAGAAGGCATTGTGGCTGAAGTGGTTTAGAACAGCATTAATGTGGATGCAGGACAGGTCACAGTTGATCCAGTAAGTACCATTTCTCCACCACAGGAATTTAATGCGGGACAGGTCACCAGTTTGATTCAGCAGGAGCATCGTAATACAATGCAGTGAAATGTTTGTTTAAAATAGCTCTATCACTCTGGTTCAACAAAAAAATTAAACCTTCAAAATGTAGATGGGGCAGGTGACTGTTGAAAAAGTTTCCAGTCTAGTCTTACAACTCTAAATCTCTGAGTAAGAAACTGCCAGTTTATGACAAATGTTACTTGAATAGGACATAGCATATTACACTAATCCATGCATTTAAATTTACATCATCACTTTTTTTTTCCAGCTCCAGAAATCTTAAACTATGATCCTATTACCACAGCTACAGATATGTGGTAAGTTGTGGGGGGTTTTTTAGGTGATAACTAAACCTAAAGTGGACACTAAATTCAGATATCAGCTACTCTCGCGTGTTTTTTTCCTGACAAATCCTTAATTTTCCATTATTATCTACTAAATTTGGAATACTTTACCCAAAATGTTAATTTTCCACTCTTTGCATTTAAAGCACTGTATATTGGTTGCATTAAAGTCACTCTGCAGAAACAGTATAAATCTGGTAGCACCATCGAGAAGAGTACACGGGGCGTGGCTTAGAAGCTCAGTCTGATCATTCAAGTCTTGTGATACCTACCTCAGAACACTACCCTTTGGTCGTGTCATGATTTGAGTCCATCCTGGGGATAAGTAGAGTCCAGCAAATTAAAAAAAAACTAGTGTTATCGCAAAGTTTTCAGCTCCAATATTGCACCATATGATCCTTACACCTTTCTGGTTGCCCTTTTTTCTTTTTCAGGGTCTGCACTCACTGGAACTAATATCTAACAATCTAGTATCTTCAAAAACATGCTAAAGCTACTAAAAATGTGGCTTAATGGTGACATGAATCAAATGGACATTCATGTCTCAAATCTGCCTTATTCCTATACATGTGAAATGTTTACCAGAACACCCATGTTGCCCATACATGTTTACTTAAATTCTAGACATTCTCATTTTGTGAACTTTACCTCTGTCCCTTCTTCCTCTTTCAGAGTTCTTAATCCATAAAGCTAGCTGAATCTGTACAACTTCATGAATATTAAGTTCTTATTATTTTGATCCCTTACCACATAACTCCAGAAAAGTAAAGGGTGGTAAAACGGTTTTACCCATAATTTGTTTCTGAGCCTGGAGCACTGTAAAGCAAAAATGACAACCTCTTTCCTTGGTTTCATTCTGTAATAAAAGTTCTTTGGTTTTGTTTTTTGATCTTGAGGCACCATCACATATTCCCTACTATAGAAGTCTTTCCATACATCTAGAAACATCACCTGTTTTTTTTTAATTTTCTTATAAAGTACATGGTGTGGACTTCATCTTTACTTTCTCATGCTTAAACTGTATCTCGAAAATAGGGTACTGTTTGTGTGACTATGTATCAGCCTTCTGCATTCTCCACAGCTCTCCATGAAACTGGGGGGAAAATTTTTTTTCCCCTACTTGTATAAATAACAACTTGGGAATCTTGTGTGCATCTTTATGTTGCAGTGTTGGTTTCCACTGGTGCTATAAATTTAATTAAAGATGTATCCTGCAGTCTGGATCCCTAAATTTTTGTACTTGGTACTTGTACTTCTTCAAGAGCTGGCCACTAGCATATTAACCATAGATGTGCCACTTATCTTGGACTGGCAGTTCCTAAATTGCAGTGTGTTGGTCTGTCCTGTACCTTTACACCTCCTCTTGCTGTGAACTGAGGCTGTCAGTGATAACAGAGACTGCCTCTTCTTTTTCTACCTTTGGTGGCCTGATATGGAAACTCCTGTAGTTCTAAGTTTCAATTTTCTTATTAAAAAAATTGTGCACCTTTAAATGTCATTAGTTAAGTTTCATAGTTAGCATATGGTCATTGTGTAGTTAACAGGGATCAGAGGTTCTTATTCCCATCCCAGTAATCCTCTGATTTTTGAAGCACTTGTACCCAAAGTTCCAGGTTGCAAGAGCTGACTGGAAGTTGCACCTCTTCAAGGTGTGACATCTGTCACTCCTTCCCTCCTCACACTAAGCAGTCTTGGCAGTTCAGACTTTGCAAGCAACAGATGATGATCACCATGAGATTTTGGTCAGATTTGGGTCCTTCCTGCTCCCTGCCTTGCTGACTGGTGTGGCCAGGTAGTGTCTTGATAACACTCCAGCAGACCAAAGGACTCCTCTGAACAGGAGCATAAGAAAGGACGGGGAAACAACCCCATAAGTCTGCTAAGAAGAGGGCAGCTTCCCTTCTTGCCTTGGAACCAAGTGAGATTATGCCTCACAGCTGGTGTCTGTAGCTCATGGAGATCCCACAATACTGTGAGCATTTAGTGCTTAGAAGCTGTCTGAGAAGGTGTGCAAGGACAGTAGAAACCGACTGTCTTTGGCACTATTGGTTTTGTGCCAAGACAGCTGTGCTGTGCTAGAACAGCAGCTGGCTTTTAATCAAATACATTTACTGTATCCTCTGAGAAATAAGTAAAATGAAAACTACAGAGGGACACGGTAAAATTTTCTTTTTTTCATTTTCTGTTAAAAAAACAAAAAAACAAAAAAAACCCACCACTTCAGAGGGAGAGGAAGTTGCTCTTATTTTAAGAGAAAAGCAGCAGAAGAGCTTCCTCTTTCCTGCAAGATATAGTTAAAATAGGTGGATTTTTTAAACACATCAGTCTCTTAATGTAGCTACACAGTCCTTTTTACTAGGAAATGGCTATCCATTTTCTGGCAAGAGAATGCCATAACTACTGAGGAGTTGCCCTGTAACCTAGATTAGCAAATGTTGGGAGTATCACCCAGTTAGTGAGAAGCTTCCTTTAGTGCTGTGGAAAGAGAATGCCTAAACTTCCTGGTAAGGATATTCTCAACTGCAAGCCGTGCTGTCATGGCAATTCACAGTCATTAGGCATGAGCATGACTCCATATGCTAAAGGATAGAATACTTGCCTAGTATGTGGGAGACCTGTTCCAGTGACTTCTTAATTTCTAAAAAGTGGATTAGCTCCTATAGGAGATATTCAGACCTGCACCAGAATATTTTGTTGTGCAGTGGCCAGGGCACACTATTACAATATGGGACCAATAGTTCAGATACACATCAGATAGAGGTGCAGTGTCTGAACCTGGTTCTCCCATATCTCAGAGTGCCCTGGCACACTGGGCTAAAAATTAGAAACCACCACTGCTTCTAGCTACTTTGTGAGTCTTGTCTTCCTTTGCTTTTGTTAAAATATCAAATTCAGAAGGAGAAATTGAGTCAGGTCAAAGCAACCATTTTGAATTTTTGACGTTACTCAAAAATCTGTTTTTTCATTTTCAGTCTGAATCTAAACATTTTTAAATTGGAATTGCTAGTGAACTGAAAGCCATTACTACCCTGCTATAGTGTAGTTCTACAACAAATGTGTTCAGGAGTAATGAATTAAGAGACACACACCATTATATCACATACTATATGTAATCAGATTAGTTAGCTCTATAGAGTACGTATTTAGGTTCCTTTGCTGCCAGTGGAATGAGAAACGACAAGGAGCATAGACCATAGCACCAGTAATATGAAGAGAGACTTCCCTTTTGTGTTTATTTTGTTGTTTGACATTTATTATAATTTAGGGTGGAAGCTAAATTGTCGTCTTTCATTTCAGGAATGTTGGTGTAATCTCATATATGCTGCTAACTCAAGAATCTCCATTTGTGGGGGCAGATAATCAAGAAACATTCCTCAATATTTCTCAACTTAATGTGGATTATTCAGAAGAAACTTTTTTATCAGTTTCACACCTGGCCAGAGATTTCATTCAGAAACTTCTTGTAAAAAACCCAGAGTAAGTAGTAGATTATTCAGTGAAGGAACCATATCTTTTTTGGTGTTTTGTAAGCACCTGGCAAAGCAGAGTCTGATCCTGATCGAGGGTGTTGGATACTGCTGTAATATAAATCTGATAAGACCAGTGTCATTTAATATAAAAATGCTGGTTTCCTTATGGCTCTATATACTATGGATACTTAGAATGTGGTGGATTAAAATGGCAAGTCTGATTTAACCAGTGAGATCCCAGTAATAGTGAATGGACATTCTGTTTAAATATTAAACTGTAAAGTTAACAGATAGTATATTGGATTAACTGGGGGTAATGTCAGTTTGCAAATGACTTATCCACTCAGTAAGATACTATTTACTTAAAAAATGCCATCATGGCTTCTAAATTGAATTTACTCAGGTTGGAAATAAACTAATTCGCCAGCCCTGTAAACGCTGTTTTGATTTTTTTTTTTTTTTTTTTTTTTGCTTATGCATTGTAAATTATAGTTCTGCTGATGAAATTTTCTCTACAAGTGAATGATCTTAATATGCAGATGGCAAAGTTTGACCCTGCATTTGGATTTTGGTTAACAAGGCTGAATCCTGAGCCCAGACTAGAATCCAGTACTCTATAGTTATATTGTCAGTAAGAAGGCTACAATCAGGATGCTGTAAAATTGTTGCCTTACTAACATAACACCTGTTGTGTGCTTAAGACTTTGCTCTCTGTCTGTGCATCATTTCCAAATTGATTTTTTTAAATGTTTGTGAAATAATCTGTGCATTACTGCACAACAGGTTAATACTTTTACTTAAAAGTAAAACAGCTTCCTTTTTTTTTTTTTTTAGGGAACGACCAACCGCAGAGGCCTGTCTCTCTCATTCTTGGCTGAAACAGGGGGAATTGATACTATTTTGTAATCCTGAAGAATCTTCCTGTCCTTGTCCAATGCAGGAACACACAACAAAGTGTGCAGAGGAAAGGAATACTAAATCTATTTGTAATGGTACCTGCAGTGATCGAGCAGATAAAGAAAATATTCCAGAAGATAGCAGTACTGTTTCCAAGCGTTTTCGGTTTGATGATTCATTGCAATATCCTCAAGACTTATCAACAGACTTAGTATGTTAACATACATCTGTGCAAGTCCTCTGAACTGAATATAGGACTATAATCTATTCCAGTGGTGCATATTAGGAGAATATGGCTTGTCCATTTGTGCAGCATGGTTACATTGGAAATAGACTTTTGAGCAATCCTCTTGTGTGTTACTTCCTTTCTATGTCCATTGCTGGCAATGGCTTTTATTCCCGAGAAAGTGGAGTACTGGTTTTGGCAGAGTGCCTTTATGTTTTGAAGGAGATATAGTTGAATATATTTGCACTTTTCAAGTTTTAGCCCAAAAAATGTTTAACGTAATAGAGAATAAAAATACAAGCACTTTTGCACATTAACAAACAGACCCTAGTTAAACAACTTATAAAAATGCTCAAGACAGAATCAAAAACATTTTTTTGTGATTAAGACTTGATAACAGATTGAAGCAAGGAAATTGAATCTAATTATTTTTGGCAGCCTTTCACAGAGTGACCATGCAAGCATTGTAATCATCTATTCTGGGAGAGTTTAAAATCAGTGGAATATTGAGATGTATTGGATACATTCAGCAGGTACTTTTTTTTTTAGAACATTTAAGTTGTTGCTAAGGGTAATCTTTCTGCCTTAACTGACAGGTTCCACCTGGGTAGTTCACTATGTGTTGGAGGTACTTGTAATATGCTAGCATAACTACTGCTGGAATACTAGATTAGAAGATGCGTAGGTTGTCAGTCATAATGCTGAAAGTCCTTGCTTTATAAACAGATCTAATTGTAAGACTATGGAAAGTCCTACACTGAAGTGCATATTGAAATAATAGTGTATATGGCTCCAAAGAAGCTGTCTTCAGTCTCCATATACATCTGGATTTTAGTGAAATACAGATTGCCTGGTGAACTATAAATATTCAAATACCGATTATAATTTAGCCTACATACCTCTTAAAAACAGCAGAGACGATGACACTTGGAGCAGCCTGTAGTCATTTATTGTTCATGCAGCTATCATGCACCTATATTAACACTGTGTTAAAAAAAAAGCTCATGAAGGTGTGGGGTGGAGAGAAGTGGTTTGCTTGTATACAGTAGAACACAATCAATGTGCTGGGAATTAAGGTTATTTGAAATGTTGGTATCTGGGCAAAACATGGTTGTTCTTTGAAAAGTTTAGAATTGAACATTGACTTAGTACAGCTTTGAAACTTTACTATGCAGAAGAAAAACCTTGCTTTTCCATCTTAAATGAAACAAGCACAGAAACTGTTTCTTGCCTTATCAGATCTTAATCAGTTCATAACTTTGTGGTTCTACTATAGTAATTTTCCCAACCAAACTGTTTTCCATCAAAATATTTAGTCTTGTGCTGCGCTGGAGAAGTTCGCTGCAAAATTTCAGAATTAAAAATAGATCACCTTGTCATAAATGTGTCAATTTTTGAAAACATTCACATCTATTGTCTGTTTTGTATATTTTTTATTAAAAAAAAAAAAAGGCAGGATGTTTTTAATTCCTCTTGTTCCCAGGGTTTGGGGTGTGAGGAAGTGGGGAGAACCACTGTATTATGCCAAGTTTCAACTTGAAACAAATGTTGATCAGGTCCAAAACTTCTGAGTTTATTCTGGAAATACTGACAAGATATCATACCATAGTAGCACTAATAGTATGAAAATCAGTCTCTTTTCACAGGGAATGGAATTAATTAAAATGCTTTGAAATATTATGAAAGTAAATGGCACTTTAAAGTATTTACTGGATCTTCAAGTCTGCATAACTGAGACTCAGTTCTTCTAAATGTGGGTGTCTCATTTGTCCTACATAATGAGAAGTGTGATATTTAGCTAATTGCAAGATGGTTCCTCAAATATGCATTTGGATCCTGTCATATTTAAGCAATTTCTAGCTAAAATTGAAGAGAAAATATCAAACATTGAAATAATGTAAATGAGCATTTTACTAATATGTAGTAAAATGTTGTATTTTAAGTAGTTTTTATAACAAATGACTGGAAAATATTTCTATTAAGTGATTTATATAGTAAATCCATCTTAACATGCAAATGAGTCCAATAATGCTGTCTTTACTTGGATAATACTCCTGTTGATAGGAATGGAAGTCCAACTGAGTAAAGAGTGCAGGACCATGCCTTAACCTTGTATATGTTAAATTTCAGTTGTTCCTGCTCTTCATGTGGTATTATTTTTAATACTTGTATGTCTTCAACCATGAACAAGCTGAACTAACTATGTATAGGGCACTGCACTAGCTCATTTATAGATTACATAACATTAGTATGCATATATTATTTTCTGTATGATAATTGAGAAATAAGTAGATTTTGCAGGGGCAGTTAGTAGACAGACTAGATTGGTTTTAGGAAATATTTTTCTTTTTGAAATTTGGAAGTCATTATTTTTACCCAATGGAAATGGTTGTTTAAAACTTATCTTCTCACAGGGTATGAATCTAATTACAGTGAGGAGGATGTGGAAAAAGTAAAGGTATAAACTATTTTTACACTTACAGAATTCAGAAGTTAATTAAGATGAAGGGAGGAAGTGTCAAAACAATGTAACAAATGCAGCTATAAAAAGTTGTTTACAAAAAATAATTGTAATGTAATTTAAACAGTCCAAATTACTGCTAAATTCTTAATTTTAAAACTGGAAACTCATGAGGATTGTATCATTGCATAACTTTATCATATGTTAAAAGATATAGTTTAATATTAAGTATAAACATACAACTGTATGCCAGCACTTTAACTAAACAAAACACAGGAAATATTCCATAAAGAAACTTTCCACTGTGTTTGATAAATGTTTACATTTCTTAGTGCTTTTTTCTGGTCTTAAGTTATCTTTAAATTTGGATGAGTGGATTTTGCTTTTATCCAGTGAGGATTTTTCATATTTTATAGACAATTGTATTTTTATACGTAAACTCAAACTGTAACTACTCAGAATTTTAAATTGTTTGGATTAATATAAATGTTCAATTTTATAACAGTTTTTTATTGTGCATGCCACAGTTTTCTTTAGCATATGTAATTTCATTTAAGGTACAAATTGTTCTTTGATAACTTATTGTGATTAGTGTCATATTATTGAAGATTATCAAAAACAGATGTAAATGGCAATAGTAATACTTTTATTAAGCTAACTGATGTAATTTCTATGCAGTTTTCTAACTCTTTATTGAATCAGCATTTTTATTTGAATATGAATTTATTCAGCAATTTGTACAGTTATTTGAGAAGCCACTTTCTAATTAGAAAAAAGAATCTCCTGTGTTCTTGTTTTGTTCATATCATAAATTAGTGAATGTATCTTTCTGAAGTGCCACCACATCCCTTATACTTATTCATTTCCTATCTGAAATGCTGCTTACATTTGAATCTGTATTAAATCGAGAAAAATGGTGTTTTTGCTTAATGTACATTAAGGGCCAGAACTTTTGTCCTTTTTGTATTTTAATTTTAGATACAAAATGTTTAAAAAGAGGCATTTTAAATATTACAAAATGAAGTGCTGGTGTTCTATAAACTGTTTTCTATAAACTATGTTCTTTAGCAGATGGTGGTCCTTTCTAAAAGTAAAGTTATTAAAATCAAGTTGAATGTTAAAAAGGCTAAGATGTTCTTTAAAAAATTATACTGGTCTAGAGCAGTAGTTCTCAATGTGTTGGGACACATTACTGTGTCACCATACAGTGGTAAGTGTGTCAGAGAAAGCTGGGGAGATGGCTTGGTTTGCACTGGAGGGAGTGGGCTAATGTGTCCTGTAGAGGCGCCATATGCTGCCAAGTGTGTCGCAAGCCAAAAAAGATTGAGAACCTCTGTTCTAAAGAACTCCATATATTAAGGTGCATTATAAATAAGTAATTCACTAGTATAAACTGGACACTGTAGCTGTTACATAAAGATCCCATTGACAGGGTAGACCTTCTGCTTACGTTTAGAACTACATGACTGAGCTGTGTGTTCTGTGAATGAAATATTGCCATGTATCTGCCTTGGCATAACTGAAGTATTCACTTTAAAAGGACTTTAAATCTCTTATTTTTTCTGCATAACACTTATCCAGTGTGCTTCATACACTGAAACCAAAATGCTGTTTATTAACTACTGGTTTCCCCATTGGCAACATTACAGAGTTCAGTTAGAAATAAAATGATAGTTAAACTCCACACAGATTTTGGGCACTCCTGAGAAATGTGATAACAAAATAATCTCTGTTCTAGATAGCAAATGACTCCCAAGTCCAAGCATAAATATTTTGTTAACTAGGAATTAGTTGTATAGCATTTGAAAAACATACAGCAGAAAACATGGTGAAGAAAACTGGTTATCAAGCTTGCTGGCTTCTGTGCCAAAAGAGGAAAAATTCTTTCCTACCTTCAGAATCTCTGCCAACTATCTAATTTTGAGGTGCTGGTTTGCCTGATGTATATAGTACAAAAATGGACAGGCTGCTGTATCAATGAGACAGTATGCAGAAAAATTCCCAAATTAATTTCATTGCAGAAAAATCCACAAACATTGCAAAGTTTTGCATTGTACAATGACAAATTATAAATGCCTAAGCTATATTTTAGAAAATTGAGTCAGAAAACTCTTATGTAGCTTTTACAGGATTAGCTCTAGTAAGACAAGAGCAATCCTCCTAACTAAGGGTTTCTAGGATTAGGCGTTTGCTGTGACAGTACTTCGAATATTTGTTGCTTTTATGGTAGTAGGAAAACAGTAAGGGTGTATTTCTGGACCCAGTGAAGTTTGTGGCTAAACTCCTGTTGATCTCGGAGGGCTAGAAGATGGAGCACAAAACTTCTCTAGCCTTGAGTACATTATCATAGGACAATTCAGCCACAAGAATCAAGCCAAAATTCCTGTTTAGACAGTTACCATCAAGTGTACATTCTGGTCTCTGTTCCATATTTATAGTTTATATAATCACAATCCGGAATAGTCCAGGTTATTTTTAAAAAGATGATGCTGGCACTGAGGTAATTTTATGGTAAACATCTCCATGTATCAGGATGTCTGACAGAATTACATAAGTGAACTTCTGTGTCTTCTCTTCCTATTCTATATAGGCATTGCTTGCTAGGTGGGAGTGGAAGCTGGTACACTGCAAAGAGAGATTTGCATGGTGCTAAAGATGGTGATTTGTAGTTCAGTAACTTCAAAGAGAGAATTCTATATCTGTAGCAATGACTGAGAAATTTCTGTCCTTAAATTGTTGGTCTCTGTGAGCTGACAACTTATGGGAAGTTCTATATCCTATTACTAATCACTTGAGTTCTCCACTTCCTTCCTGCAGAGCAAACCTCCCACACTTGCCTAATTTCAGTATACCTGTATTTAAGATACAGCACCTGCTGAGGTTTTCATGTCTGGTAGTAGATTTTCTTAAGCCCCATACTAAGGATATTGACCTTAAAATTGAGTACTGCACTCTTAGACTTGGCAAGTTCATATTTCATATTTACCCATTTACACTCAAACACATTGTCAACTTCCAGACCAAAGCCCAGTCCTTAGCTCAGGAGTGACTATTTGACCTGTTCTCAAGTCCTGCTGAGAGAAGCCTCAGAGCAATGCCTGTGTATTATAGGTCTTCTAAATGTGTATTGCTAAAATCTTCTTCTCTTCCTCCTGCAGACATACTCATGTGTGGGCATAATCTATGTAGTTTTGGAGATTTGCTAAGTAATAACTTCTAGTATAGCCCAACTCATCTTACATTTGCTATTTGGACTATTTCTAATTCTCCTTCTACCTTACTGAAGAGAGCAGCATAATGGCCTTTATGGATGCAAGGATATAAGGGGAATTAATTCAAAGATTCTTCCACAAAGCTGCATTTAAAAAACAAACAAACAAAAAAAAAAAACCTGATCATGAGGACAAACACACTGAACATTGCTGGTGTAATTGTACTGAAGCTGATGAAATTAACATCAGTGATTATTTTGGCCAACAGAGCCAATGTGGCAGCATAGGTCAAAGTCAGAATAAAACCATGCGATAATTGTGCACTGAGGTAAATCACCAGCTTTAAAATTATTATTGCCCAGTATTGCTGCTGATTTAGATAAAGACCTACCTTGTCTCTTTATAAACCATTCCTATGTTATGTTGCATCTGTGATGATTATTTGCAGATAAAGGGCCTGATTTCAAAAGTGCTGAACCTGCAATTTCTACAGATTTCAATCAGAAATGCAGGTATTCAGTATCTTTGGCACCAAGTTATCTTTCAAAGTTTACCCCGGGCAGCATACAATGGGCCACTACCCATCCTACCCTCCACAGACTAGACTAATGAAAGTCAAATTGTTCCACTCTGAAAGGGGTCTCTCTCAAAATTTCCCATCCGTAGTGATCTGCTGTAGGCTATTGCCAAATTTCCAAATACCTGAATAGACACTAGCAGGATGACTGTACTGAGTCACTGCTATAACTTAATATTGATTGTCTGCATTCTCTTATCACCAGAATTCTTGATTGTATTTATAATGCTTGTACAAGTGTTAAAGTTTGACTTCTTAAATAAGATGCAATTACGTAACAACTCTGATATACAATCCTTCCTAGCATTATAAAGCAATGGTTCAGCAAAATGACTGTGCAAAGCATATTTCATGAATCCATTTAATTCCTGTGTATAGGATATAAATATTGCATGTAATTTTAATGGCATCACCCCCTGCTTTGTTGTATAAAACAAACAATTCTTGAACTGAAAGACCATAGCTGTCATTTAACTCTCCAACTTTTCCATATATAGCTTCTACATTTAAAATGACAGTTATTACTCTGTAATGATCAAATCCAGTTTTCTCTAGCAACTTCCCATTTTCTGGATGTCCAGAATAGAAATACAGATGGGTGTGAGAGTCTTGGAATGGTTAGGGAACTCGCCTAGAAGATGTGGATTCATCTCCCTGCTTTATATCAAGCAGATGCGGGATCTGAATCTGGGTCACCAACATCTTGGTGAATGCTTTAACTGCTAGGCAAATAGGAGGTCAGCAGCTGCATCTCCTCAGCTATGTTCTGGGTGGATTAGTCATGCTCTGAGAACATCTATCAGAAAAGGACCTGCAGGTCACACAGACAGGAACACCTCATTTATAAATGTGACTAGGATCCAAGCATGAGCTAGACACTAAGCATCTCGGCAGTGTACATAGGCAGTTTTGAGCATGCAGTTTGGCAGAAATTTAGGCACTAGGGGGACTTTATTGGCACAAACTTAGGTGCCCAGGAAATCTTGACCATTACAGTGTTGGGTGGCAACTGAGTATGGATTTTTGAGGATTTAAATTTTGGATCTAGGTACCTTAACTGACATTAAGGCATAGCTAAATCTTTTGTGGATCTAGCTTTGAGCCTTTACTTGAATTTGCAGTTCCTCACTCTTGTCTTTATACATAGCCATCCATGTGATAAGCTGTGCCTGTAGCTGGGGCTTCCTCTCATGACCAGAAATACTTTCACTGAGAGAGCAGAAAGGGTCATTGGCTGGATAAGTAACAAGGTTTTCTGTTAATAATTATAGCAACCTTCTGCTAATTGAAATGTTCAGGCTACATGCTCTATTTCATACTTATAACCTTTTGTCAAATTACAACTGTCTGCAGATATACTGATAATCTATGTCTCCAAAGAAATGGCAGATCAAACAAGTTTTTTTTCTCCTGTTGCTCCAAGCAATAATGTAAACATAGTTCTGTAACCAGGAGGTCACTGACTAATAAAACACGATAAGCTGTTTTAACGGGCAGGTAAAAGGATGAAGTATGACACTAATAGCAATAGCTTTTTGCTTACCAGATAAAAACTGAAATATGATAAAATGACTACATATCTTTTGGGTACCAATGACATACAAGGCTGAAAGTCAAGTGTTTCTACTGGGAAGTGCTCTCAGCTACATCCTTTTGTGCATGGACTTAGTAATCAAGTGTCTAATTTTGGGATTCATATTGCAAGTTACAACACCCACTAACTTCACTGAGTCTTGGGGGCTGTTGTCAACTCACAGGACTGGTTCTAGCTCTTTAATATGCAAAGGGCCAGATTGTCAGTTGATATAGACTAGCTAGAATGCTATTAAAATAAATTTCATCCTATTCCTAAGGATAGACGTTTCACTTAATATTATCAAAGAAACCCAAAATTATCAAAACAATTTCAGAGAAATTATAGTATCAGAGTAATGTTAGAAAGCATGCATCTGTGAGACTCATTTTGTTTTTGCATTCAATTATGTTTAATATAAAACTATTTTGTTATCCCGTTGGGAAAAAAAAAACATGGTTTCAGCTTACAAACAGAAATTGTACCACTTTAACTAAATTTGGTTGTAAGCTGATTTAGTTCAAATGGTGCAGCTCTTGTGTGGACACAAGCTGATTTAAGAGTGTCTGCCAGAAGAGTTGAAATCATTGTAACATAAACAGATTTAGCTAAACCAGTGCAATTTCTGTGCATAGACCAGCCCAGGGTCTCACTTTTGTTCTAAAGAGAGTGGCAACATGCCACTGACTTCAGAAGCAGAAACAGCCCAGCTTTACTAACTAGAGAACTCTTCTTCACATTTTACTACTTGAATTGTGGGTCAATAAAAATTGTAACTATAAACCCATGGCCATGGAATACATTCTCATGTTTTTGGTGTTCATTCTTTCACATGCTATTTTTCCCCCTTGCTGTTTTATTTATTTTAATGTTGAACGCACACCTCTCAGTGGCCAAAAGAAGCTAATGCAATTATTAAGTATATGTACTTAAGAACTTACTGCTTTGTGTTGCCTTGTAAAATTAACGGGTCCCTGTGTTAAGTGCACATTATATGACATTATTTTGTACTAAATAAACTTGAAACTTTGAATGTTGTGGAACAGCCAGAATGTTTTTCATTGGGCACAATGACGCTTGTTGGAGGCAGAATCTTTTACTGGACCAAGTTCAGTTGTTGAAAGAGAGAAACATCCAAGCCCCGAGTACTCCTCTACAGGTGCAGGTAAGTGCCAGTCTCTTTCAACATCAGAAATTAGACCCTTAAAAGCTATTGTGACACTCATGCCCACTCCTCTACTGGTGGGGGCAAGAGTAGGGCTACTAGGCGTCAGGCAACAGGAAGACATATCCTCCTTTTTACCTGCACCCCCTTGGTCCAGCAGGCATGATTTTGTCTGACTTTTTACTTACAGGGGTCAAAGTATACTGGAACACCCTATTTTTAGGGGGAAGTGTTCCAGGGCCCCCTAAAAACAGAAGAATATTACATTAATATTACATTTTCTCCATGTGTCCTTTTTGTACTTCCCTGTTCGCCTTTCCAGGCTTTGGTGCCTGGTAGCCCTAACTAAAGGGCTCCACAGATATTGTTAAGGCTAGTAGTGCCCACGTACCCTTTAGGCAAGAGCCAAAGAGATAGCCATGTCAGTCTAGTTCAGTAAAACAAACAAACAAACACAAGGAGTCCTGTGGCACTTAAAGACTAACAAACTTATTCTTTGCATGAGCTTTTGTGGGAGAAAAATCCCTCTTCAAGCCATTTACCCTAGTTGCATGGAGCATAAGTCTGTGGCAGCTTCCCAGCAGCAGCAGGAGGTCACCTACCACTGCATGGCACCAGACCACTGGCAGGCCGGGAGGAAGGCGCAGTGAAACAGCCGAGGCCTCTCCGTGCTCGAGGCTGGGACAGGTATTTAAATACCCAACTCAGAGGCGCTGTAAGTGCGGCGGGGGGCGCCTGCTGTCTCTGAGCTGCACCTACTGGCGGGCGCTGCTCGCATGAGCCTCGCTGGGGGCACCTGCAGGCGGTGCTAACTGATGCCGGGCTGGGAGCACGAGCGGTCAGCGGCTCCGGCCTGTAGCCCACTTGCACGGTCAGGATGGGTCTGAGCCCCAGCTCCCCCACACCGCATCGTGCAGCGCACCACGTGCCCCAACGCTCCCAGCAGGCTGGCCGGGGTCCCCCGCCCCGCCGCGCCGCCTGCAGGGGGATTTACAGCTCCTCTCCCGCCCGCGCGGCAGCCTGCTGCGGAAGAGCGTGACGGGGGCGCTCGGCTCTGCCGTGCCCCTTGAAGGGGAGTCGCGGTGGACGGGCCCAAGCCCCACCGAGCGCAGCAGGCCGGCCTCCGGGCGCGCGACGCCCCCGGGCAGCGCCTCGCTGCTCAAAGGCTTTGGCGGGGCTGGCGGCGCGTCAGAGCGGCTCCACGCTCCGGACCAATCAGGCGCGCGCTCTGCCGGCGAGGGCGGTTGGGATTCGCTCGGCTTCTCGCGCTGGAGGCGGAGCTGGGGCTCCAGCGGTTGCTACGCAACGGCGCTTCCTGCAACACAGCGGCCCCGCTCCGCCCTCACAGGGGCCCGGGGAGCCGGCGGGAGCCTGCGTGTGCGCCGAGCCCCCCGCCCAGCCGGAGCCGCGGAAATGGGCAGCGAGCAGGTGAGGGGACGGGCCTCCCGCTGCTCCCCACAGGCTCCCCTCCCCGGCCCCCGGGCCCCGGCCCCACAGCGGCGCGCGCCCGCCCCGCCCCCCACGTGCTCTCCTGTCCAGCCGCCAAAACTACCCCCAGCTCGCCCTGACCTCTCGTCTGCAGTGGCCGGCCCCGCCAACCTGTCCCTGTGCCACCTCTGCCCCCCCCCCCACCCGTGCCACCTCCGCACCGGCCTGGCCCCTGGCATTGCCACACCCTGCAATGGCCGTCCTCTGCTTCGCAACGGGCTCTCCCACTGCCACCAAGCTGGCCTTCCCCCACCTCCATGGCAGCCTGCTGCTGCCTTGGTGGTCTTCTTGCTGCTTCCACAGTGACCCTCTGCCACTACACCATGCTCTTCCCTCAGTGTCCTGCCACTGCGCCGTCCTTATCCCTCTTCCC
>ML681988.1:2012028-2095315 GCA_007922195.1 Podocnemis expansa | reverse complement strand
CCAGAGTTTCTGGGGGCTTGACCCCCAATCTTGTAGTCATTCAGGGCAGGGGCTAGGGTGTCCCCACGCTGGGATGCAGACTGCACTGGGCGCTTCCCTGGCCCACCAATCACCATGTGTGATTTAAAGTAATACAATTTATTAAACAAATAGCAATCAAGAATTAAGTAAAAAAAATGAAGAAAAGAGGAGAAAAGTTAAAGGTAAAACACCCAACAAGTCCCCTGGCACAGGGGCATCACACACAGCATCTCTGTGGTGTAAAGGATGCTCTTGGTCTGTTTTACACGTCACAGGCCCTCTGTCCAGGCCTGGCAGCACTGCTGTGATCCAGGGAGTCAGAGACAGGCTCTGGCGGTGGCTACACATCCCCAGACTCTAGGATCCCAGCATCAGACCCCCTTTCACTGTTCCCCAATTGCTCACTGCACACAGCACCAGACGGCTCCAGCCCTGGCTCCCAGCCCCACTCTGCTTTAGTATGGCTCTCTGGGATGCTCCTCGAACCCCTCTAGTTCTGCTGCTGTGTGTCTGCACAGATCTGATCAGCTTGCTGGGCACCTCCTCTGGCCTCCTGCACCCAGCTCCAGGCAACTCCAGCTCCAGCTCTGCTCTGTTCAACTCGATTTGTCTCTCTGCTGGTCCAGCTGCTGTGGGTTTGGTCTGACAAATCAACTCAACCAAGCTCCCTTGCCTGGGTTTTCTGGCTCTCAGCTGCTGGCTGCTTAGTGCTTGCTCTTTATCTCTGCCCCATACACACTCTAGCTTGCCCAGACTTGTCCAGCCTGGAGTTTCAGCTCAGGGGCGGGGGGAGCACTCTCCTGGCTCCCTCATTGTCCTGTCCAGCCAGTCAATCGGACCATCCTGGAACACTGGCCTCTCCTACTGGCCCTGGGGCTCTCTGTTTCAGGGTAGGACTACCAGATACCAAAGCCTGGAAACAGAGGTGGCCTTAGGGAATTGGGGGCCTTAGGTGAAGGCTCTTTATGGGACCCCCTATGGGCCCCCAATGCCACCCTCACCAGGGCTCTGGGACCCCACTGCCACCATAGCTGCCCCCCCACAGTCCCAACTCCCACAGGGGAAATGGGGGGGGCCGTGGACCACCAGGTCCAAAAGCTTTGCTACCTGCCTGCCAGACTGGCCTCTCTCCAGCAGCGGCGGAGCAGCGCTCCCCGCCTACTCCCAGCCGGCCACACCTCCCCAGGGGGAGGGAGAAGAGCAGCTGGCATGGCGCTGCAGCTTGCCAGGAGTGGGGGCCCCCTGGAGTGGCCTGCTCTGAAGAGCTCTGGCCACTTCCAGGCCTGGGCTGGCTGGGGGCAAAGCGGCCCTAACTCTTAGGAGCGTGCTGCTCCAGGGGGTCCCACTCCCAGCAAGCCACAGCGCCGCATCAGCCGCTCTCTTCCCTCCCCCTGGGGAGGTGTAGCCGGCAGGGAGTAGGTGAGGAGCGCTGCTCTGCCGCCACTGGAGAGAGGCTGGTCTGGCAGGTGGGCGGCAAAGCTTTTGGACCTGGTTGTCTGCCACCCTCCACTTCCCCACCACCCCAGCAGTGCAGGGCTAAGTGAAGCAAGCGGCTGCTATGGGGCCCCCTTACAGCTCGCGGGCCCTATGCCACCGCCTGCTTTGCTTACCCCAAAAGCTGCCTCTGCCTGGAAAGGAGGACAGGGGGGTATGAAAAGGAGGAGACTGGAGGACACATAGAGAAAATGTAGTATTAAAGTAATATTCTGTTTTTAGGAGGCCCTGGAACACTTTCTCCTAACAATAAGGTATTCCATGGCATTCCAGCATACTTTAACCACTATTAGTAAAGTGCCAGACAAAAATCATGTATTTTACAATGCCTACCAGATGAAGGATGTGAAGGTAAAAAGGAGGACATGTCCACCTTTTGCCTGATATCTGGTAACCCTAGTTTCAGGGTCCTGCTTCCAGGCTGGAGTGGCTAATCAAAAAGGCCCATTCAGTTTCAGTAAGGGGCTGTCAGTCCCCTTACAACTGCACTGACATTATCCCACTTCCTATAGTGTCCTGGCACTGCACAGACCTTGCTCCTTCTTGCTGAGGTCACCTTTGACTCTGTGCTGACTTTAACATCTGCCCCCCAGTTACTTCTTCCTCCTCTGTGCTGACTTCATCTCCCTGGCTCTGCACTGACATTGCCCTCCACTCCACAATGATGTTGCAATAACTCCTCACTCCTACTTCAGTGATTCTATTGTCACCATGATGACTTTGTTATTACTGATGAGGCCTCAAAGACTTCCTCTGCCCACTGTCATCCGCACTTGGCCTTATGCTTGCTCACTGCTAGCTTGTTCCCGTCTGTTCCCGCCTCCATGAACTGAACATAATTTGTCACCACAGCCTCAGGCTGACGCTACTTTCATCTTCACATTGCTGCAGCCAGCCTACTATTACTATCATCATTTCATTTGTATCACAGCACCCCAATGTGATGAAATTTCAGTGCACAATCGAATGTTACCGCATTTCTTCAGCTAGTTTTTAAACACAGTTGTAACCCTTCTGCCAGGGTGGGCTGGCAAAGCAAGGGGCGGATTCTGTATCTAGGGGTTTCCCAATAACGTAGCACCACCAACTGACTCGAGCCCCCATCCAGATTTCTGGGAATCCTGCTCTGTTTCCTGGGCACCCCAAAAGAGTTAGACTTCCCCACTCGCAAGCAAGAGTCTGAGTGTAGTAAACAGAACTTTTAATAGTAGTAAAACAAAATGCAAAAGGCCAAATAACAGAGATAAGCACTAATTTAGAAAAATCAGTATAGAGCGAAGTTCCCAACCAACCACACCGCATAACAGAATATACAAACTTAATGGCAAAACTGGCACTGATTTGGAGAATTAGTGCTAACTAGGCTCCCAACCAACCCTAGGGTACGTAGGTAGTGTCTTTCATGCCAGCTGTTCGCTGACACCATCTACTGGTCGCTCACTCCAGCCTCTAGAACTGTTCCTTGGCTCCACCCTCTGGTCATTCACACCACCCAGCTTGCGCTCTCACCATCTGCCGGCTCCACCCTCTGGTCACTCACGCCACCCAGCTTGCCACTGGCTACTCTTACCATCCACCAGCTGGTCACTCCATTGCTGTACCTCTTCAGCTTAGAAACAGGGGGCTCACTCCTCCCTAGTGAATTTCAGCTCAGTGATTTCAGCTCTTAGCCCTTAAGTAGCTGCTAATAGCTACTTCCATAACAAAAAACAGGCCTTCAAGAAACCCAGCCAGATATAACATTTGACGGGGGGGGGGGGGGCAGAATGCTTCAGGCATTTTGCTCCCAAAGAAGCTATGCAAAACCCCACCCCTATCTAAACCTTTCAGTCTGAAATAGCCAGTGGCCTCTCTTACAGGTCCCATTTAAACTAAGGGTAGTTTTTACCCCTTAACTAACCCAAACAGATTTGGAAAAAGCAGAGAATAGCAATTCACAAAAAGACAGTATTTCATATCTCCCCTATTAGAATCACAGATATTGATAGATTTGTGAGCAGACTAACCCGAAATACCATTACCCACTATGCCCTGCACCTAGTATGCTAATCAGCTAATTGTGCTCTTTATATTCATGCTAATACAGGACCCATGCAGATTAGTTGCCCCCCCTCCCTTCAGAAGCTGTTAGGCACAGCTTCTAAGTCTGCCTTACACAATAAATTCACACAGTATTTTACAAATAGAGTAAGATGTGCTTTACACCTTTATGTTGAGGATAGGCAAGACAATGGCACCAGCAGGAAAGGGTAAAGAGTTATAGCTATGAAGAGCAAGGTGTGAAGGGTTCATGGACAAAGTAGTATTTAAGGAAGAGCAAAGAGATGCCTGTCTTCAGGTTGTACACATAACTCCTCCTCTGACAGAGATTTAGGTATGGTCTTAATTTTACCCAGTGTAAGTAGTCCTAAAATCAGTAGTGCTCATCACAGTATGAAAGTTAAGCAAGTGCATAAGTCTTTGCAGGAGCCCATCCATATAATGCCATACCAGACTAGTCAGAAAAACATGAGAATGTTTGTTTTTCAAATGACTTGAGAATAGAACAGGGCTTGACAAAACCCGGTTACCATGGCAACTGGGGTTTGTAGCCTGGCTCCTGGCTCTGCTGCAGAAAGGCAGCAGAGGAGTGCCCTCTGGTGACCAAAAATAAAACTGCGGGTGCCTAGCTGGGAGCCAGTTTTGTTGAGCCCTGTAACAGAATCATAGCAACATATGCAGAATGTGTGCATATTTCAAAACATAAGAGAGAATTCTTTCATTACAAGATTTTGATAAAATATGTTTTCAAACTAACCTTGTTGTTTATTTTTATGCTAATCTAGAATATGTAGAGGTTTTTTCTTTGAACTGAGTGGACATTTTTTATATTTCGGTTTAAAGAAAACAGACTGGATTAAACTTTCTGAAATGACTAGTTTTTCCTCTCTGACATTTATTGAAATGCTTAATATTTGAGTAACAGAGCAGGTGGTGTAACCATATTTGTTGAAGGAGACTTTAACATATTCATCTCATTAGTGGAAAGCTGATTACATGATGATATTCTCTAGGAAAATGAAAGTGCAGCATCTGTGCTCTGAATTTTATTAAGTCAGCTACTCAAAAGTGATTTAATCCTCCTTGCAGCTGTTCATAGAATTTTAAAATTAGTTTTGAAATGTAAACATAAACTGACATTTTGTTTCTGGGTTGCTGCTCTTGTAGCATTTTTAAGGGGCAGAGCTTGCTCTAAAGTGGTTGTCTCAAACTCAAATCACCACGAGGGCCGCATGAGGACTAGTAGAGGGCCCATAAAGATTAGTATGGTAGCCCGAGGGCTGCACCACTGAAACCTTTCCATACAATGATGTTGCAAATATTGGTACTGATTGTGTCATTGTGGGCCACAGGAAATAGCTTTAGGGGCCAGATGCGACTGGTGGGCTGCGTGTTTGAGACCCCTGTTCTAAAGTCATCATAAAATACATTACATTATGAACTGCAAAAGTAACTTGGTACAGGTTACTGTACATAGGAACCTCTTATATGAGGGCGGGAGCATGAACAATTTAAGTTTAAATCAGATTATTTTCAGAATTATAAAAGGTATGAATACTGCACAAATAATGGAATGCTGATTTGCAGCTTCAGCTATGAATATTAGCAGGTGGCTCCATAATGAAATTATATATCTAAATACCTGTTAAAGAGCATCTCACACAACCTAGTTTAAATAGAAAGGGCATCAATATAAAAATTAAAATAAATAAATAATATACAATTATAACCTCACTATTATCAACATTTAGAGACTTCTGGGGATTGGTTTATTATAGTAAATATACACAGTAAACTGGATAAGGAACAATGAGGCACAGTTTTTTTCTTCACTCTAACAAAACTTTGGATTTAGCCTATGCATGATGCTATCAGTACTCTTCTGGCATCATGATCAGTGTTCAACTTAGAAAGTACTCAGTACTATCTTGTTCTTTGTGTAATTGTTTATACTTGCGGTGTAAAATGTTACTATTCTTCTTTGCTAGTGTTTTAAATCCATATTTCACAGGTATAAAAAATGGCTACTTAATATGCTCTTCTGGCTGTGAAGAAATCTTTCCTAATGAGATTTATTACTTTAAAGGATCTGCTCATAGAAGGACTGAAATAATAATTCGAAGTGATGTTGGCTGCCTTTATGCACCCGAGTAGAGTATTAACTCTGATACTCATTGATAATTTAAGCATCGTCTTTGATTCTTTTACTATGATCATTTTAACAAGAAAAAAATCAGCTACTATGCATTTGTGAAGTTCTATACTTTTTGTCCTGTAGCCTGTCCCCTGTACAGTATGGTACCTTTCTCACTGCAAAAATGGAAAAAAATTAAATATGGTATGAATCTACATCCATGCTGTGAATTCAAGTAAATGGTCATAAATTAATTCTTAATAATTATGAGGAAAATAAATAAGACTGGACTGGAGAGCAACAATTAACTTTTGAATTGATGCCACCGTTTCACTGGGTCATTCTAGTAATGGAAACTTTGCTACCTCTAGAATGAAACAAGACTTGGGGGCTGCATAGCAGTGCTGAGGAAAGCTGTAAATACAAGAGCTGTGTGTATCTCAACAGATTATATCTGGAATCATCAGCCACTTGCGTGGGCCTAGAGCAGGGAGGGGTGGGCAAACATTTTGGCCCGCATGCCACATGCACAGTATGGCAGGCCACATGCAGAGGCAGAGGCAAGGGAATGGGTGAGGCTTATAAAAATAAGTAATATAACTATTATATAAAACAAAATGAAAAATAAAATAAAAACAATAATAAAACAAATAAATGATAACTAAAATAAAATATTTTATTGAAGGGAAAGTAAAATAAAATTCAAATGGCTAGACTAGGCGTGGCCAAAGTGCGGCTCGGGAGCTACATGCATCTCTTGAATGAAAAATTATGGCTCCTGGAAGAAGGTCAGCAAATCAATTTAGGAAATTAGCCCCAGCCTAGGAGTTCGGGGGGGGGGGGGGTCAGGATGGTGGGGAGAAGCTCAGCATGGTTGGGGATGGTGAGGAGAAGTGCAGCATGGTTGGGCTTTTAAAAACTCACTACTAGCCTGAAGTCTTCTACATGGAGCAGCAGCTAAGTTTTTACTGTATAGGCCTAATTTTCATGGTAACCTTAAGCAATTATTAGAATCTGACATTAGTAGGATCAATATTGGTCCTCTTTTTACAATAAAATTAAAGTGTGCTATGAATTTTAAACTTAGTAATTTTGGAGGAGGTAAAAATATATGGTTATATACCTCAGTGCAGCTCTTGAAGGTTTGATAATCATCTTGTGTGGCTCTTGAGTTCCATAAGTTTGGCCATCCCTGTGCTAGACTCTAGTTAGAGCCCTTTTAAGTGCTGGGGGGGGGGGAGAGGTGGAGCCCAGAGGAGGAGCAACATAGCAATGATTAGCTGAGCTGATCGCCTATAGCTACGCTGCATCTGGGGCCCTCTAGTGCTGCAGGGGAGGGGTGGAGCCAGGAGGGGAAAGCAGTGCTTTGTTCCACCCAAGGCTCTGCTGGACCCATGTGATGGTAGGGGATGGAGTCAGGAGGTGGCAAGGCAGCTGCAGTCAGGGCCATGAGCATGGCTCAGCTGGCAGGCCAGATTAAAGGCTCCCATGGGTCAGCCATGGTTTGCCCAGCTCTGGTCTAGAATGTAAATCTAGTGCTGTGTTGGAAGAATTGCAAAGAAACTCAAGATTTCCATTTTTAAGGGAGCATAACACATACAGGGGAAAATCCAGATGTGATTCATTGACTTTCTAATTTAGAAAACAAAAACCGTAGAACAGATTTTGTGGAAATGTCTGAAAAGATACAGCGAAGTGAAAAATCTTAATAAATGTACTATGCATTAAGATTACTGATTATTCCTTTTTCTTATTGCATTTTTTCTACCTGTGGGGAAGTTTGAGAGGCTAGACTTTATGTTAATAATAGAGCTGGTTGTAAAATGGAAAAGCAATTTCATGCAAAACCTGAAATTGTTTATATTTTACATGGTTTAAATGAAAAGGCTCAATTTTTTCCCAAATCTGTTCATGGAAATATTGGTTGAAAACTGAATTTTGTCTCTCCCTGTTCAGGGGGTAGCCATGTGAGTCTGTTGTAACAGTAATCCGCCAAAGTGGGTTAGAGCAATGTGCCACAGGCCTATCTATTCATTTTTCTCCATTTTTGCCACCATGTGCAATAAAATGAATGATAGTCATGGTTTGTTTTTAATGTTCCCTTTTGCTACTATGTCACTTGCTCCGTAGAATGTGCATCTTATACCATGTAGTAGCGCATTGGACGGTACAAGCTCATAAATTACTCTGTAATTTAATTCTTAATTACTAATTAAAAGTTTAACTAATGACAATATTCTTATTGTTATAACGGTATAATACAATAACAATGTGGTCATTGTGCCATGTATTGTATTATAATGACTATAGGTAATTATAACATACTTATATATTATAATAATTATATTATTATATAATTATGTATAATATACTATACAGTCATATTAATACAATAACAAAGTGGACATTTTTTACATGAGCAGCAGTTTGGGCTAGCTGCCTGAGCACTGACCCCAGCAGACTTTGACTCATGTGGTTAGTCTGAGGCTTTCCTGCTGGTAGGATTGCTACCTAATGGATACAAAAAAATAGAATCTTTGAAGCATCTGATGAGGTGGGATTTTCTCCCACGAAAGCTCATGTGAAAAAGAAATCTGTTAGTCTTTAAGTGCCACACGACTCCTTATTTTTTTAATTTGGATTGATCCTGAGTCCATGATACTGCACAGCAGGCATAATGTACTTACATTTCCTGGAAAAACAAACAAGGAGTCTTGTGTCACTTTTAAAGACTAACAAATTTATTTATTGCATGAGCTTTTGTGAGTGAGAATCCCACTTCGTCAGATGCTTGAATATGGGAGCAAAATAAATGTAGAGGCGTATAAGTCATAGGATCAGGTGAGACTGTTACAACAAATCATTGCAGTTGTTTTAATTCAAATAGTGAATTATAGTAATTAGCGGGGGTAGGGGGTGGAAGGGGAAGGAAAGCAAAATTACCTGTTGTAATAGGACAAACCCCCACAGTCTCCATTCAGCCCTGAGTTCACTGTGTCAGATCTGCATATGAATTCCAATTCTGCAGCTACCCTTTGAAGCTTTGATTTGTTATTTATTTTCCTGAGTATGGCAACATTGAAAACATAACAACATTTAAAACCCAGTGGGGGAATACTTGGCTCTTCCTGATTGCTCCATTATTGATCTGTTACCAGTTGTCTCAGGCAAAGGCTAAACTAACATGGCTACCCCTTTTGAACTTCATATTTCCTGGGATAGCTGGTAATGTTGTACTGAACTCCCTCACAGATTTCCTGGGGCAGCCACCTCAAAAAAAAGGGACAGTCCTAGGAAAAATCCCAACAGGGAGCAATCCTAGCTGCTGCAGTCACACTGTGATTTTTAGCATGATAGCCCAAAAGCTGTTTACCAAGGCTCCCAGCTGCATGTATGCTCTCAGCTGCAGTATAGTCATATCCCTTGAAACCATTCTAGTGAGAATAGGGGAAATGAAGTGAGTATATTTGTGAAATATTCTTGGATAGAAAACAAATTAGTATTATTTTGTAAATCATAAATATTACCATGCCCAGAAGTTTAGTATTGGTAGCTTAAATATTTATGTAACTTCTTTTCTTTTTGCTCCTTTTTGTAGCCCAAACCACCTGGCAAAGGAAAATTAGTGAAGACAAATGTAAAATTTTTGCCACAGTTGCCTCAGGTAATATTTTTGTAACCTTTTGTTTTAACAACTTTTCATTTTCAAATGTGCAGAAAAGCATGGGTGATCTCACAGACAAAACTGGATCCCATTAAAAGGCATACAGCAAACCTTTTTACACACACACACACACACACACACACACACACACACACACACACACAAAATATTTGGTAAATAATTAGATTGATTAACTTAGTCTGACAAAGTATTGAAAAGACCAGCAGATACAGAAGAAAGCAGTAATAATAAACATCATAGAAAGATTGGAATAAATTCATTCTAATATCATGAGGCTTCCACAATTCAGCTGTTCTGAGTAGAACAGCAACGTAAAAGTAATCCTTCAAATACTTACATATTTGCTTAACTTGACTATCATGCATAGTCCCCAGAAAATGAAATAACTCACTGCAGTGAAGTTAACCACATATGTGGTTGCAGGACTGGGGCCCTTGTCTCTACTCAGGGATTTATGTGCATTTGTTATACTCAGTGTAGAGTCACAAACAATTCTGAGATAAATGTTTGCAAAAATTTATTCCATATTTCAGTGAAACAGTGGATGTCCACACAGGCTGAAAAATTAGCAGCCTGATTCATCATTATATTATTTTAGTTTTATGCCAGTCATACTTTTCTAAAATGGGTTGTGTTAGCTTGAAATTGGAGTACTGCAGTGGTGAGTCAGGCTCAGTGATTCAAATTCAAAAGATATTGTGGTTTCCAAAATGTCTTGTTAAGAGTGACTATCTCATGATGTTTATTCGGAATAGATTTCAAGAAGTTAAATGGAAAATATAATTCTTCTAATGAAAAGGTATATGTGACAACTTAATTTAATATTTGCCCCAAAAGGAAAAATGTAGCCTGTTCCCTTAGGCTGTGTTGAGACAAGAGGTTTATTTCGAAACAACAACTCATTTAGAAATAACTTATTTCGAAATAACAGTTTATGTGTGAACATAGCCTTAAAGGAGTGAAAGCATCATATATATATAACTGTGCTAAAAATATATGATACAGTGATATGGTAGTGTAGATGATTCATTTAATAGAATGCACAAACCATAATGAAAGGCAACTTGTGTACAAATGTCAGGAATTCTTCATATGTTAAATATCTTGTATTGGTCTTTTTAAATCTGTCAAGGAGAATAGAAAAAGGCAAAATTCAGGAAAAGCTGTTTTAAGAAAATTTCACAAGACTAGCAAAATTTGACCAGCATTACTAGGTGATCAATGAACTAAAGCAGCAGTTCTAAAACTATGAGTCAGGACCCCAGAGTGGAGCACAGTCCTGTTTAATGGGGCCACCTGGCTCGTGTTAGACTTGCTGGGACCCAATGCTGAAGCCAAAACCCAAGCCCTATTGCCTGGGTTTGAGCAGTGGATTTTGGGCTTTGGTTTCAACCTTGCATGGTGGGGCTTACTTATGTCCCCTCCATCCTGGGCAAAAGCCTTCAGGCTTTAGTTTGGTGCCCGCCCTCCCCCTCCGCCCACTGTGGGGGCAGTAGGGCTTTGGCTTGGGCTCAGATCCCTTCACCTGGGATTGCGTAGTGATTTTTGTTGTCTGAAGGGGGTTGTGGTGCAATGAAGTTTTTGAGAACTGTTGAACTAAAGATAAGTATTTTTTTGGAAATTTAGAGACCATTTAAAATTGGTTATTTAAGACAACGGATTGTGTATTGCATGTGATTCTAAATGCAAGTTTTGCTTTATAATTACTACTGTACAAAATGAAATTTTAATACATTTTTTCTTACCTTATTAGCTAACATTATTAACTTTTTGTGTGCTTTTCATTTTACCATGAACTTAGGCCATATTGATCTTGTTTAAAATAAAACTGTATTACATTATGCTGAAGGAGACCTAGTTAAAGGTTTAATTGAGCCCTAATCTTACTCCTTCAAACAACAAAAGAAATTTACTTTGGAGCTTGGGAAAAACCTGGTTTCAGATAGATGTGGGTAAAAGAATCATTTCATGAATTATCATTTAACCATAGGTAGGATTTTACAAGAGAGGACATGTAAGTTATTTTAGTAAGCTTGGATAAAAAAGGAAAACTGGAATGGGTAAAGAAACTGGGATATTTGTGGAAGTTAATTCAGCATCTATATGTGAATACTACCAAATGTTGCTATACAAATCTCTGATTTTGTCTTTGGTGCGTCTTCATAGATTAAAAAATTACAAAAATTCATGTGGGGAAGGGACCATTTCCATCAATTTTGTGACAGCCTCAAATTGTAAAAGTAGAACAGAATTGTATCTCTGCTTGGAGGGGCCCAATAAGGTATGGGTATGTGTAACTGTGCAGGTTCTTTTCCTGGTGTTCCTCACAAACTGTCTTGGACATCTCTTGATTGTTAACAACATTGTGAGTTTTATTGATTGATTCATTGATTTTTTTACCTCTGTCAAGCCACCATCACAATCACCATGCAGCATTTCTACCTGGAGTTCCCTCAATGCTTTCTCAAAGGAAAAGAAGGAAATCCCTCTAGTCAGAGCCCCTGTCTCTCTCTGCATTTCCTTTCTATGCCTTTTGAACTTCTTTCTCAACTGATAGGATTATTAACCCCTTAGCTCATCAGCCAATAGTCTGATTAGGTAATTAAGTCTTCTACCCTTCCATCAGGTCTTGTGGGAAATTAGCTGCTCCCTATCTGTACTCTGTCGCTGTATGTCTGCTCTAGCTGTGAGATGATTCCCAGCACGGGTAGACAAATTTGTACTAGCTCAGATAAAGCTATCATACTAAAAATAGTAGCATGGACAGTGGCTTGGGCTACCTGCCTAAGTCAAAGACCCCTGACTCCTTCGATCCAAACTCGGACAGCTAGCTTAAACTGCTGCGTGTGTTGCAATGTCCATAATGCTATATTTATTGTGCCAGCAGAAGATGAATCAGTATATCTATCTATCTGCAGTGAGAATCTCACTTTCCAGTTGCATGTAGGCATTGGCTAAAAAGGTTTCTTAATTAATAACTGCCCCTTGAAAAGGCAAAGACAATGCTTTTCAGTAATTGTGGATGCCAGTGTAAAGCTAAGAAGCCAGTTCCTTTACAAACATATTTTCAGGGGCTTATAATAAACCTGGTGGGAGTAGTAGTAATAATAATAAGAAGAAAAACAAGTTTTCCAGCTGAGACAACCTTAAGAGAATGCACTAAAAGGGGGAAAAAAGTACTTCACATTGGTAGGACTTCTTGTACAAGGAATTTTAAAACACTTGAATGTATGCATTTACAAACTTGTGGACGGCCAGTAGAGAGAGTAATGTCATGAACACATTTATACTGGCCATCTGACCTTCTGGAAACAAATTCATTCAAGTGCTTTAAAATTCCCCATATAAGAAGTCCTATCGATGTGAAGTACTTGTTTCTCCCCTTCCCTCTCCGCTCCTTTTAGTGCATGCCCCCCCCTTTTTACATAGTTTTACATAATTTTTTTTTTAAGTCTAGAAAGTGAGGAGGCATCAACAGGGGTGCTGCTTGCCATAGAAACCAATGAATGAAGCCTCTGAGCACTTGCCATTGAAACCAATGAGCACCTACAGCACTAGCTATAGAAACATATGAACGTTGCACCAATGCTGGAGAAAGTGGGAAAGCACAGGGAATACAAACAGAACTGAAACTGAAGTTAATATAAAGGGTGTCTAAAAAAATAATTAGAGGCCAAAGAAGCAGTTTAAATAAGTTACTAAAGAAAGGTAGTATGGGACTCTTTTAAGTGGTATAGATTTACTTAGCTATTGATGGCTAAATATTGTACACCATGTTATCTTGCCATGGAGATAGGACTCCCCAAAATGGGCAAGAACCGGGATAGGAAAGCCTTTTGTTTGTGCCAAAAAAACAAAAGCATTGAAGGGGATAAATGCCCTGGATCCTAGATAGTATTTTTTGGAAGAAGCAGCTGTAGAAGTTGGTTGTAGATTTCACCGGGGAAAAACTGACTTCGCCAAAATATTTGGCAAAGCCTACCTTTCCCTTGGTTCTCATAACTTTTGCTTTTTCCCCCATATTGCTCTCGTCTTCATTGATTTCTGAGGCCAATCCTAGTAGGAGGTATATACTGTTAACTTACTCCAAAAATTAATAATGACTTATAATAGGCATAAAAGTAATATATTATTTTGGGTTTCTGAATGATTACCTCCAGTGCTGAAAAAAAACCCAGGGAATTTGGTTTATTTTTGTGTGGCTTTGTTACTTTTATTATATGTTTTGGGGCAGCTATTTCCTTTTGTAACTTATTGTGTTTTTAAATACGTGTCAAAGACATAGTTGTTTCTTCCTATTGTTATTTTATAAAACTAAAAAAAATAAAATATTTATTTCAGGTAAGCTCTAAGCCACAGTGGCAGGAAGTTTCTCCTTCATTTCATCTGAGAAGAGAACAGAAAGATGATGGGCCAGATGAGTTTATTGTCAAAAATGAGCTTTCACCTGGTAAGATTACCACTCAATATTTAATAAAAAAAAAAAAAAAAAAAATAAGCATGAGGACAAAATAGTGTAAAATTAAGTTAATGCAAGATCATAGAGTCAGGGGAATTGGATTTTATGCCCATATCACCACAGTCTTCCTGTATAATCTTGGGCAAGTCACACTCTTTATGTGCCTTGTATTTTCCTTCTGTAAAGGGGGGCAATAATACTTACCTATGTTTAAACATGATTCAGGTAAATTTTGTAATGTTTATATAATTACCTAGGGCAAAATATGATGTAGAAGTTCATTATTTATTGTCTTATTAATATTTTAGAGTTGGAAAAGTGACTTGCCTGTTTAGTACAACATTGTTAATTTACCATTTTCTTTTTCAGAAATGAATAGTTGCAGCTCCTAGCAGTTCTGTGTGATAGTACATTACTGAAAAGCTGTTAGTTCAGGAAAGGCACAGTTTGCCTTAAAACTAGTCAAGCAGCAAAGAGAATCCTTACAATATTTACATATTTTAATATTCTTCACATAAAAGACTATGTTGAGATTTTGCATAAAAAGAGTTTGTACAAAGACGTAAAGGTTTCCAAAAGCCAGATTCATTTTTCATATACCTGAATGCTAGAAATTCACAATTTTAGTGCTCAACACTGATGCTTTTTATCAAGTATCCTTTGAACTAGAATCTTTACTTTAAAAATTCAGTATTTTGTGTTGTACAAAATAATTTATTTTAATATCACCAACTTTTCTTATTAGTAAACTATGGAACTACTCTTTCGTTTATTGAAGCTAATGGAAGAACATATGTTCTTCAGTGGTACAGAAATTGTGTTGTATGTTGTTTGATTTTTTTTTTTAATGTAAATACCAATAGAGTAGTGATTGAAATGCTGAATACAGTTAATGGATGAAATCCTGGTCACAGTGAAATCAGTTGAAAAATCTCAGTTGACATCCATAGAGCCAGAATTTCACACAAAATCTTTACAAAAGAAATCTAGTTAGAATATAGATATACTTGAGCAGTTAACAGGAACAGGATTCTATAGCAATGATAAGAAAAATACAGTGTCAAGAATACTTGAACCTATTCACAGGGAATAAAATTAAAAAAAAAATTAAAATAGTAACTTCACAGATCTAGGAAAAGATTTTATAGGTATATTCTTTAACTGTGTATACAGTGCATGCAGGTATTATCTTTTTTGTTTTATTAATTTCATTGAAAATGATGTAAGGTCCAGTCCTGAAAGGTGCTGAGAAATCTCAACTTTCATGGAAATAAATATGAGTTGTGGTCTCTCAGAACCTTTTAGCCGGTACTTATTGTGAGTTTGGGCTCATACTATGCAACTTGGATATATATTTCAATTCTAGGAGAATATTTGGAGGAGAGGAAAAAGAGACGCAAGATACAGGACTCTGTAGTTAATGAATCAGGTGCTGGAACATCAACTTCTAAAGTACGGAGCAGCTATCATCCAAAAAAAGATCGTGAAAATTTCAGAAGTGCTCTTGTTAACATCATCATGTGAGTTCTCTTATGTTTGTATAAGTGCACTTTTCTCTTTTCAAAGGCAAAATGAAACATTTAAAAAAGCGACTATAACAATAAAGATTAAAATTGCAAGATAATAATGGATTCTGTATTTCAATGCAAAACTTACACTGATTTAAGAAATAAAAATTACAAAGTAAAATGCTTTTCTGTACACTTGTACTGATTCCTCTAAAATTGTATAGAAGTAGAAATAATTTATAGAACTATGCAGATTGGCGCTCAGTTATATTATTCTTTCAGATAATGGAGGGCCAGGTATTAGAACTTGGATTAAGAGTAAATTTGGCAGCTAGAATTTTATCGTGGAGCCAAATCTTTCCTTATGTACTCCTGTTTGAAAAATTACTTGAGGTACAGTAAAATTACCTACAAATAAGTATCCTGACATTTTCTACTACACAGTTATGGGATACATTTTAAACCTAATTCTCAGCTGAGCTCCAGCTTAGATTCATAACTTAGAAAGAAAGCTGTGATTGTGGACCTAAATATTATTAAACTGCATTCAGAATATTCTCTTTTACCTAATTGGAGATACATTTGTAATTTTTCATATAGCAAGCAGTGATATTCAGCAGCATCTGGGAAATGTCTGTATATCAGCGATTAGTGAACCTAGAAGATTTTAACATTTATTTAGTCATATTTGTCATCTAATGAGAAATGATTCCCAAAACAAGATAATTAATAAAATATTTTACTGGAAAGATATGTCACTATAATTAAAATTGATCATATTGAACATATTTTAAAATTACCTTAAAATCTTAGTAAGCTACCTTAAAACTTGTGCTTCAGAATATTTTCTTCCATGGGTAAATACATCAATCTTTACAGTGCCTGGAAGAATGTTTATAAAAACCATGTTTTTATGTTTTGTTTCTTAAATATTTAGCTGTTTGGAGAGAGTTTCTTGGGTCATTGACCATTTTTCAGTTGGCTGCCCAGAAGCAGAAATGCCCACAGCACAATTGACAATATTTTGTTATCCTAAATCTACCATTAACTCTGGAATGAAACTCTCCTTCTGATAAACCATACCTTAAATGAAAAGAATTGTTTTGAGAAATCCTGGAAATTTGATAAATTATATATATTCTGAATAGAAGATTTTGTAACTGGCTATATTATTCATTATGTGTGCCTGTTGCTAAAATGTGTATCAGATGAAGGACTTATTCATAGCTAAATACTGGTATGAAAATGTTGTTAATAGAGCAGAAAGCTAGAGTCTAATCCCATGGTTTAGCATAAATTAAACAACCAAAACATATTGTATGGAATTTACTAACTGGGTAAATATAACATATTTGACTAGTATAGTTGCAGTTGTAATAACAAAGTTGTGGCAATGTTGGGTAATGAAGGAAAATCTCCTTTTGAGGAGCTTTCTTGTTTTCTTTGATATTGTGAAAGTAATTGTAATGGGCTAATTTAAATGACTGGCTAGAATATATCTAACACTCCCATAATTTAAGACAAAATTATCACAGACTATGGGGCTGAGCCTGCAGACTTCGTCCACATGAATAGCCCTTTCTAATGTTCCCTTGAGGTGAAAAAAAGATTAAATAAATATCCCTTCATTTAATTAATTGATTGTCTAGAAGTATTTTCTGCTTAAATCTTACAATTGTATTCTGTTCAAAATATCATCAATATGTACAAAGCTATTTATGCATATTAAAAACAAAGTTTGGCACTAAGCCCCTGAAATCTTAGAGGAAACATATTTAGTAAATTATTCCATTATCTGAGCCCACATGGAATTCTTGAGGATGCTTAGGATCCAGATAGTAGTAATCATTCTTTTGGCAATTAGTGAAATATAAGATGGTGTCTTCTGTGCTGTTACCATTTATATGAAGACCATAGTGCATAGTACAGAGGCAAAGTGGGTGAAATATGTTTTATCTGATCAGCTTCTGTTGGTGGGAGAAACAAGCTTTTGATCTTATGCAACTTTGTCTGTCTCAGCACTAGAAGCTGACTCAAGAAAATATATTACCTCTAATATCCTCAGACCAGCATGTTACAACAACACTGCATAACGTGTATTATGTCATTTTTGTTTTGTTAGGCAGCAAGACTTTACTCTGGAACAACCTGTTTCAGTAGATGGAACTCAGCCTCCACAAACGGGTTCTCCTACACCCATTGAAAAAGACATTTTGGTAATTAACACAGTGTTGTTTGCAGTATTACTATAATAGATTACTTTTTATTTCATTTCGGCAGTGATGAGGTGATATATTCTGAATTCTTATGGCAGTAGCATTTTCATTTCCTTGCTACATTGGATTTGCTTTGACATACAGTAGAGAAGTTTTATTACTGAGAATTTAGAATAACTAATTTTTTAGTGTTTCATAACAAATCATCTACATTTAAGTTCATTTTAGTTTGGTATTTTGATTTTGTTTTTAAGTGGCCTTATTCTTTTTGGCAATGAAAGCATGTATATGATAGAAAACTTGCCAACTAGCGTGGTTGGGATAGTTGGCCTTCTGAATCCTTACTGGTCCACTACTAAGAAGACACTGCTTTTTAGGTATTTGTGAGGGGCATAGTGGGCAGTTGCAGCTGCATGAATGTATGTAAGAATTTGCATCTACTCAGACCAATCAATGTGTTCTCCCATCCCAAGTTATTCCTACTTTTAGGAAGAACTGAATTCAGAGGGTGTGATATATGTTTTGTGTTTGTGTCAATTTAGAAAGTATTCTGTTATTTGTTAACATATATAAGTGCTAGTTTGTGGAGAGATTATGCCACTTTCCTTCCCTTAGCCAGAATTATACATATTTATGTCAATCAACTACTAAGTCATTCCGATTTGGTGTTTATGGATCACCTAATCAGCATTTTACCTGGCTGCTAAATTCTAGATTTTAAAGATTGCAGCAAAGATTTTTTTCTATAAATGCCTTTGCTGTCTGGTGGTTAATCTAGATGTGAAATTACAATTTTTAAATCTTCTAAATCAGTTCTTTGTTCTTTCCTTTGATGATTGGCATTCTAAAGAGTTCAACAGATTATTTTTCTGTGATTTTGGTAATTTGTATTCTGCTGTAAGAACATTTCCAGTATTCAGACAAAAAAACAAACAACCAACCCACCCAAAAACCCCCAGCACTATTAAAAATACAGTTCCAACACTGTTCTCTTGTTTTGTATAAAAATATATTTTAAGTCCTAATACAAATAATTTTGTATATACAGAACAATAAACATCTAGAACTGTAGAATGTCCGTATAGAACTTTGATCATTTGAGGGTCTCTTGGCTAGTATATTATCCTCAGTGCATTTGGCAACTCCCATTGACATTACTGGTGTTCTTCCATAGAACAAATACACTGAATGGTCGTTTGAGTGCTCTTAATGTAATGCAAAATATCTAGTGATATGTTTCAGTCAATGAAATAATTACAACACAGCTTTAAATACGTATTCTATATTATGTTCTTGAAAGTGTGTCACGTGATATAATATTTATAAATATGTGTAATAAGTCCTTATTCATGAGTGACTAAACCAGCAATATTACTGTGCACTATGATATAATTCAGGCATTATCAATTCATATACTGCAGGTAACCTCATCTCACTAATGAATAAAAATAAGAAAAAAAAAACACTTGACATTTGATTAAGCCAGGAGTTTTAAAAATAGGTTAAAATTAGGTTTTTAAAGTCATTTTTAGGTACCTAAATAAATTGCCTGTTTTTTAAAGGCTCTCAGCATTTCTGGAAATTAGGTCATTTTTTAGTATCTAAATAGGAATTTAGGAGCTTACATTTGGGTGTGCATTTTTGAAAATCTGTTTAAATCTAATTTTCTAGTTTTATTTTATAAAATATCTCAAATTGCACATTTTATAATTTATAACTGTTTCTATCCAGCTGGACTTCTTGAGACAGCTTTCCCATCAGTCTGCACTAATCTATAATTTCTTCTCCTCTGTCTTTTTTTGCTCCCTTCTTTTTGCCTTGTTTTGGCTTCATTTACCTATCTCCCAGAATAATCCTTCTAAAGGGGGAAAATGCTTACAAAATAGACTGAGGTTTGCCATTTTCCCTTTAAAGGTCATGCCATGGGGTAGCACTCATGGACTTCAAACTACATGGAGCTAGGGAACTGATGGGAAAACGTAGGTGCATCCTTCCTGATCTTAGGGTTTTACACAGAGCTGTAGTCATTCTGTGTTGCTCTCTGGACCTCTGTGAAGGAACAAATTACTAAGGAGCTATTCTGTCACTGATGCCTTTGCATTTTCTGCACTCTCTTCCCCTTTCCCAGAAGGATGTAGGTGTAAACCAGTAGTTAGTGCAGCAAGAGGACAAATTAACTTACATGAATTTTCTGCACATCTAATTGCTTGCTAGAGAAGCTGACACTGCAGTGACTGCGTCTTGCTCCTGCCTATTTACCTCGAGCCTATTCTTGAAACTCCATAGAATTCTAACCTTCTGATTGTACTACAGAGGGGTTTTTGCAGAACGGATGGAACATATAGTGGAAAACTACTGTATGTGCCTTCTTCAAATGTGGTCTGTTTTCTCCTGGAATTTCTGCTATTGACTTTTAACAGGGTTGTGAGGCAGAGTGTGTAGCTCTTTGTCTTTTGTTCCTGCCTTAACTGAATAGCATCCCTTTTGCTAACCTCTGGAGCTTCATACATTTACCTCAATCCTTCTGCAGCCTGATTCGCATGTCTGTTTCAGAATTTATTAAAAAATTAAATCTTACCCTGTTTTATTCTCTGATGTAGGTTTTTAATACAAAATGAAGCTAACAAGCCTATTGCACTATGAGGGATTTAAGTTTTGGTGAAATCTGCATTGATCTGTGGGTTTCCTTTGAAGATTAAAAACTGCATTTTCCTTTTTTGTACCATTCGGTATGGCTTTGAGTTCCACCAGTACTTCCTTTTCAGCCTGATTCAGCTGTTTTTATATTAGAAAATTCCTAATAATTAGCTGCATCAAAGAGCTACTAATTTGATTAACTTTTTAGTACAAAATGAAATAGACAAACTAATCAAACCATAAGGGTGTACTAGGAAAACCCAAATAAAAAGGCAAAGATACACCAGATAGAAAATATTTAAATTTAATCTGTGTTTTTAACTGTTATTTTTGAAATCATTTTCTTTTCTCATGAGAGAAAATTAAGAAATTGATCATTTAGAGGACCCTAAATTCAGTCTGCAACTTAGTGATGCAGTTGTCTGAATGATATGGACAACTGTGGGCTTTGTGAGTCCAGCAGATGTGTATGTTAATTGAGTGAGAATAATGCTGGCACTTAGAGTTTAAAACCTTAATCCCAAAGATCAGTTTTAAACCATATAAGTGAGTAAATTCAAAGTCAAGGTGTATAGTGCATCCCTAACTGCCCTTTTTGTGTCTACTCAATTTTCAGCCTGTCTGTTATATTGAATAAGCACTGGTCTGCATGGCAAATTACTGCACAGCAAACCAAGGAATGATTCTTCAGTGCAGCAGCTTGCTGTGCTGTAAAGTTCCATGTGAATGCCACTACAACACATAATGATTTTAGAGTTTCTGAGTGCAGTTTGATGGGACTTTCACTGTGCTGTGGCGGTGTCCACATGGGCCATTACTGCCTGGCAAGCTACTGCTCTGTAAAGTCACACCCTTGCTTGTTACACAGCAGCTTCGTGTGTAGACAAGCCCATCAATATTATAATGAATGGGCTGGAGTGAGTGTTTCTGTTACTGGATGGAATCTAACCTACTTATCTGTGTATCCTGGGTGTCATGCTGCTGACACCAACTGCAGATCCTCCTTAGTTAATGTGGTAGATGTAAACTGGTTTGGTGCACCTGAATTCTATCCTCTTAAACACTATCACGTCCTGAGTATGTATGATATGCAACTAATAGATATGGGAGAAGTCCTGAGAGAATCTGGTACAGGGCACTTAATATAGATTATGACAATATTTTGATGCAGTTATACCATTGTGTTGACTTTACAAATAATTTTGATTCACACAATAAATACATTAAGAAAATATATGAAATCTAAAATTAGTCTTACTGAATTGTATATTGTTTATAATGTAAACTAATCCTTAGGACTTCTGAAATGTATTTGTTTCCATCTAAAGCAGCACTAGCAATGGCCATCTTTATCTTGTTTATTATAATGCCAAAACTTAATGTCTTCGTTTTACAGAAATACTACTATTATATCCATCATGGAATTGATACAGAACATGTTGCTCCAATGGAAGACTCTTGGCTAGAGCATGTCTTGGATTTAGTCCCACAGCATCTGAAAGTGCTCAGCAAAAGCATATATTCACTGTCTGATGAAATGAGAGAAGACTATCTCCTTAGTGTGAAGAAATCCATAGGTGAATTGTTGATATTCTTTTTTCTTTCTAATTGTATCCATATTTTGAATTAACTGAAATAAAGAAGTGTTCACTATTGAATACTATCACTAAATAAATTAGAAGTTTGTAGATGACTAGGATATTGGATACATGATTTTAATAGGAAAGTTCCACAGGATTTCCTATTAAAAAACAAAACAAAACGAAAACCTGAAGGGGGAAATATGGCACCATCCATCATTTTTGCTAGCTTTTACTTTATGACTATCACTTAAGTAAAATTATTTTGAATTACATCGGCTGAACAATTACACTTATACATCATCATTCACTTAATTAGGATTCTCCAGCTGCTTGAATTCTTTGGTTTAATGTTGTTTCTCCTTTGCAAAGCTTATTTCTGTTTTGACTTTTTTTTATATCCTTCTTTTAGTTGACTTTGTTTTAAGAGACCCAAGGGAAAAAGATGAAGACAAGAAGCAAATTTTCCTTCCACCTCATCGTGCAGAGTAAGTAAACATATTATTTCAAGAACACTGTTTAGACACTGGTAGGATAGAATACTGTATTATGGAAAACTTATTAGACAAAAGCTGTTGATCCAAATTGGAGCATGTTAAATAACACTAAAAAGAAATAATATTTAGTTATTTGTTGCATAAACACATACAGTTGAATTATAACATTAAAGTTCTGCAAAATATGTGTTTAGTCTGACAGACTCTTGAGAACAAATTTCCTGTTGCAGCATTTAACATTTATAAATGATAATAAGGTTGGATGTAGTCCCACATCAACTGAACATAAAGCCACATTATCAGCTAATGTAAACTGACATTATAACATTGATTTCAGTGCGCACTCTGCATGGATTTCAATATAGTATGTCAATTTACATCAGTTAAGGATCCCTCTCAATAAGTTCAAGGTATAATACAAAGCAGGAACACTAATCAGTTTCTTTCCTGTCCAAATAATTCAACGATCTGTGCACTTCTTAAATCTTCAGTCATGTTACACAGCATTCATTAGGAGGCGTACCAGTGAAATGTTTTAAGAATTAGGATTTGGCATACAGAAATTATCAGATAAGCCTCTACTATCATAGCTAAAGGAGAACCTCAAATGGCAAACAGGCAACAGAAAGATGGATAGTATCTTTTTATACAATAATGGCTTTTATGCATTCCTTTCACATCCATCTTAAAAAGTGTAAGATCTGCTAACCATCAGTATAGAACTGAAATGAATATCAGATAGATAAGCAGAAGTTAGATATGCTTGGTGAAGAGCAGATAAAGGATCAAGTTTTAGAATGTGTTTTCAGTCTTTCTGGGATATACAAGTGAAGTGGTTGCAGTCTGTCTTACATATAAAGATCAAGGATAAACTGACTAATCTGTTTTCCTTTAGGTGAAAGGAACCCCACAGGGATCCTGGCTACACCGTGACCTCCATTTTTAGAAGTTCAGTTTTTTAGCTAGCATCTCTCTAACACAAACCATACTGAAGAATTTGCAGTTGTCTTTATCATGGGAAACTCAGTCACTCTATTCTTAAGGAGAGTGGCTTTTAATCCATCAGGAATCTCAAAAACATTCAGTGTGGGTTGAGGATGACTGTTCAGCACATAGATAGTTCATGACCATTGGATGTTCTTGGGAAAACAAACACACACCAGCATGCTAGCTGAGCTGAAAGCAGTACATTGGATTCCCATATTTTTTGTACTTCATCCTCATTATAAAGTAGTTCAGGTCACCCAGGACAATGAAAGAATGACCATACCAGGTCAGAGCAGTGATAATTCTAGCCTGGTATTCTGTCTTCTGAAAGTGACCAGAGCCAGGTGCTTCACAGAGAATGAACAGAACAATGATCCATCTTTTGTTGTCCATTCTCAGCTTCTGGCAGTCAGGTTTAGTGACAACCCAAAGCATGGGGTTGTGTCCCTGATCAACTTGGCTAATTGCCATTGATGGGCCTATTTTCTCTGAAGTTTTTTTTTAAACTTCTTTATACTTTTGGCCTTCACAACATCACCAAGCAATGAGCTCCACAGTCTGACTGATTGCTGTGTGAGAAGGTACTTCCTTATGCTTGATTTAAGCCTGCTACCCATTAATTTCATTGGTGACCTCTGTTTTCATTTGGTATGAGGAGGGGTACATAACACTTCCTTATTTACTTTCTCCACACCATCCTTAATAGAACTCTATCATATTCCGCCTCAGTCATCTTCTTCCAAGCTGAATAGACACAGTCTTTTTAAATATGTCCTCATATATAAGCTGCTCTATTCCCCTAATTAGTTTTTTGCTGCCATTCTCTGCACTTTTTCCAATTCCAACATATTGTTTTTGAGATGGGGTGACCAGAACCGCAAACAATATTCAAGGTGTGAATGAACTATGTATTCATATAGTGGTATGATCTGTAAAGTGAGTATGGATGTGACAAAGTCCATGCATGGTCATTAAAAACATCAGTGATACACAAGAGCTTTGACTCTTAGTGTCATCTACACATAGATAGCTTTTTAACCAAGGAAAATAAAAGTCTCAGATTTTGCACAAGAGCAGGGAAATACAGTCAATCCATCTGAAAAACATTCCTCATAAACAGAGGTCAGGTCGTCTTTATCTCTTCCTTCCATTTCCCCCATCCAGAGGATAGTAAGGAAGATAAAACAAGACAAATTATAACTATTAATGAAAATATACATATCTTTTGGGTTCTTAGCATTCATTGGAAACTATTTTACTGTTTTGTTTAGAATGGAAGTCGTGCCAAAACCTTGGAACAAGTCTTTCGTGTCAGCCCACAGTTACATAAAGGAAAATTTGCATGCAATGAACCCTACAATGTTAGCTGTCCTGGACTTATGGGAGACTTCTTTTAAGTAAGTGTAGACCCTGTATATACTCCAAGCTTTTCTGATAGAAAATGTGAAAAACATACTTACTGAGTCATTTTATAATTTAAGGCCACTATGGGATTGTTCCTGGTGGTTGTTGGCTCTACATAGTTGGCCATACTACTGATTTAGTACCTGTGCTGGGACTGAAAGTGAGGGAGATAGAGATTATATACCCATTACTGGGAACGACTATTGCCTCTTTTCATTTTGAAGTTACACCAGCTTACATATTTTCTGTTGCGGCAATGTACCTGTTTTGATTTACTTCTGCTAAATCTGAAAGTTGGTCTGTGTAGAATATCCAAGAACCAATCAGACATTCCAAACACAGTTTTGTTACTTTTCTGCTCCCATCAGTGTGACCAAGCAGGAAATCGGAAGAACTTAGTCTGTAGTGGAAGGGGAACTCAGAATTAGACAAATGCTTAGTAGGCTTTTAAAAAAAAGTTAGATTACTCAATAGAGAAACATGAGTAAGACTTATTCCATGGTTGAAAAAAAGTGTATTCTCAGCTATCTAGCCACACAATTTATAACATCTGACAGATGGATGCCTTGACATCCTTTTATGCAGACACTCACAGAATATTTTGTTACTAGTGGTATGCTGTCTTTAGAATGCTGTCTTTTAAGGTCTCAACAGTGATAACTTCTAGTTTAAGAAAGGAGGGATTCACATGTTTCCATTCATGTGGGATATAATCAGTTAAGTCCAACAGCTGGAGAACCACATGAACTAATGAGAGAAGTATGCAAATATGGCAGTCCCACAGATTCACAATGAATGTACAAAAATATTTTGTCATATCAGTTTCTGATATTTCTGTGAATCACATTTGTCATGTGAGAGCAGATCATTCTAGCTCCATTGGGTTCCTTAAAAATTCCTACCTTAGTTAATTTTATTGATTAGGTTACTTGGGAACTGCGATATGTGGGCACAAACTAGGTATTTATAGCAGAACCTCAATTTTAAGAACTTCAGAGATATAACAGAATCTAACATCTGAAAATATTGTATAGAAGGTGTGAAAGCAAAGAAGAATCATTTTACTTGATTAGTATAGTTTATTCTGATAAGGTAATTCCTCATTTTGACAGCAAGAGTCCTGAAATAGCTTTATACTGTCAGAGGGAATTGTCTTGAAAAGTTTTGAAAGTTATGGTGGAGCAGGATATTATTTCTATTGCTAATGATTCATAACCTTTAAATAACAGTGACATTAATTTGAATCTTCTCAGCTTCCAAACACTGTTCCCTCTAAGGCGCGCTTAAAAAAATCCTGCCGTGCAGGATTTTCCTGCCCCCGCGCATGGGGCAGTTCAGAGTGGCAGCGTGGCCGAGGGGAGACGCGCTGGAGTGCTGTGTCGGGGCACAAGCCTCAGCCCAGCCCTTTGGCCGGAGGAAGGGAGGGTCTGGAGGCTTGGGTCAGCCCTGCCTCTCCTCCCCCTCCCCGGAGCCTGTGGAGGCTCCGCCTCTTCCAGCTGGGGTCTGGCCGTTCGCATAGCCAGCCCCAACCTCCAGCCCGGGCTCCTCCGTGCCGGCCAGCACCGTGGCCTCCTGCCCCCTGCCCAGCTCTTTGGCCAGCAAATAGGGCTGGGGGGAGGGGTTGGGTTGGTCAGGCAGCTGGCACGGAAAGTGTGGGGGCAGGGAGGGCGTGTGGGGAGGGGGGAGAAGGGGTCAGGATGGTGGGCTGGGGAGGGCTTGGGGGGGCTGAAAGAGAAGATGGGGAGCTGGGGGGTGGGATTTAGGAGGGCTGGAATGGGGGCAGGGAGCTTAGGGAGTCGGAATTGGGGCAATTCTTCAGCTTTTTAAACAAGAGGCATGGCCAAGAGTAAGTGTCATTCATATCCTGAAGTTTGAAACTCCTCAAGTGGGAAACAGGGAGTGCATAGTGCCAAAATGTCCCTTCTGTAACTAGATAAAGCTGTGGAGGTAAAAAATCTAAAAATCTGTTGTATATTTCCTGAAAGCTAGTGTGGATGCTACTTAAGTGGAGTGACTGAACAGTGAGAGTGTTTGAGCATGCTAACCCTGTGATTTCAAAGAACCTGGAACATGTTTTCTCCAGAATCCTGTAAATTACAATTCATTACAAAACAAACAAGGAGTCTTGTGGTACTTAAAGACTAATAAATATATTGATTGCATGAGCTTTCATGGGAGAAAACCCCATTTCATCAGATGCTTTGAAGAACAATTCACAGAAATCTTAGAGATGTAATGGAGATATCAGATAAGTACTTGTTTTAAATATAGTAACAGCCAAAAGACTGGGAATCAAAGGAGCCATGAGATTATTCTCTTCAGTATGCACCCTAATCTGTCCATCAGAAGAAACCATAATGCATTAAAGGGATGTGGTATTTTAGTAGAGATTTTCTCTTAAATTGAAATATAGCCCCAAAATGATGGGGCAGGTAAAGATACAAGGGACTGAAAATAGGCTTTTAAGAAATACTGTAGCCTTATCTTAAAGCAGCTAGAAGCCCATTGTTTTGATTTCAGCTGTGTTTAGCATCGTTCTTGTAGCAGCATTTTCTTGAAAAGAGATGCCTGGAATCTTTTTTTGATTTTTAAAATTTCAATAGAATTTACCCCTCTGGGACCATCAAGACATCTTAAATGCTGCCAGTTTCCAAAGGGGTAGCCATGTTAGTCCATTCCAGGAAAACAAAACAAAACAAGGAGTCTCCCACGAAAGCTCATGCGAAAAATAAATCTTAGTCTTTAAGTGCCACACGACTCCTTGTGTATCTTAAATGCTGTCAGTGATAATTAGCTGGCTTCCGTGTGAACTGTAACTCTGCATGTAGAACACAGGAGATGAGGGTATTAGGCAGAATTGTGACAGCTAGGATCCTGATTGAATATAACTTTGGTCTTGGGTTGTTTGAAAGCCATGGATTAGTTTCTTTTGATTGTATAGCAATTTGGGTAAATTTTAAATAAATTGGGTGATTTTAGTAATAAAAAACTTTGAATAGTTTATATTAATTTTTCATTGGTCTTGATTTTTCAATAATTTTTGTTGCACGAGTTTGCACACAAATTTTATTCAGAAAAAGTTTTGCACACGGGTTGAAATTTTTGCACACAAACCGCCAAACCTTAGAGGGAACATTGCTTCCAAATGAAAATTTGCAGATGTGAAATCCAATTAATTATGTTATGTATATTTTTCATCCAAGAAAAATAAAACAGAAAAAAAAACTTTTAGAAGGGTTTTGTTCTCAGATTTAGGTTTGTCCTTTAAATCTACAGATGTGGCTAATGGGGACTGTCATAACTTCTGTGTCATACACTTCTTCAGCTACATAGAGAGCAGTGCTGCCTAGCCTGTTTTGGTGTCTCTCACTCAGAAAGACACTTTTTTTTTTTTTGTTAGCAAGTGTACCTTTAATCCTCAGTTTCAAACAGTGTAGGACATAATACAGCTGTACAGCAGAAGAATCCTTTCTTACATCTTCTTTCCTCCACTCATCTCATGCATGGAGCTCTCCCTCTTATATAACTTACTGGTTACTAAGCCAACAGTTACTAGCCCAACAGTTGCCACCAAGTGCATCCACTCTTCATCAGTAACAGTTGGTTCAGTCCAATTTAGTCTGCAGCCTTCTCTGTGCTGCAGCAAACAAGCTGCAGCAAACAGGGTGCTACAACTAGCAGTTTCACGGCGATATATTAATTGTGTCCAACCTTTATTGTCTTCTAAAGAGAGAAAATTATGTGACAGTTAATCATGTTCTGTAATAATTAGAAACACAAGCTATTCTAGTATGATTTCTATTTTTAGTAAAATAAAATGCATTTTTGAAGATATTGAAACTGATTAATATAATTCAGTAGACAGTATTGTGGGAACCAATTGAGGGCTAATAGAACTTTTCTGTCAAGTATTCCTAACTTAACTAATAAATTTAATTCTCTGGCAAATAGCATTCCAGAATTTACAATCTTTCTTTTGGGCTTCTGAATTTGATGTACTTTGAGAATTTTCTATCTAGGTAACAACTATTGCCCTTGTCATGTGATATTGGAAGTTCGTGGTAAGCAAAATCATTTTTTGATTTTTTGAAGCTCAACCCTCCTTTGTTCATCATGCTGAAACTGTTCTGGAGGAAGAGAGAGCAGGCATGATATCTTACCATCTTTCTTATTGTCTAATGGGACTGTGTGTTGGAGGACCTGTTGATATTATGTCTCTTTTCTCCAAACAGGAGAGGAAGTGTTTTGGGGTAGAGAAGCTGGTGCAGAGTTGGATTCTCAGACCTGTATAATTTCGCAGTGAAGACCTTTCAGCATCAGTCTTCGTGTTCCTCGTTGGCCTAGGGCTTTGACGTTACTTTTGCCAGCTGTGTTCACTGAGTGGGTTTTTAGAGTTGAGAGGCTTCTTGATGTTGATCAAGAGTTTTCTGTGTCAGGAGCAGTTTGAGGCAGTCCTCCTAGTTCTTTGAGGGACTCCTTTCAGGTCCACCTCAGTGACTTCCTGTTCTTTTGGAGAAGAACCTTTTACTCCTAGGATGATTACCTCAGTCAATAGAGTATATGCAATTTCTTCGCTCAATGGTCGTGGGGCTTCTGTCTCTAAAAAAGAGTTTCCTAAACTGAACTACCCTGAACGGGTTCTTCTTTTCCCCATTTCTTCTGCCGTAGCCTAGGGAGCTATTTCTAGCCATGCTATTAAAGGCAATTACCATAAGCCCCTAAAACCAGACCTCTTGAACAAGGAAAGTGAGATTTGAGCTCCATATCTTGCTTATCACCCCCACAAACAGTTATTCATGTGCTTAACTTTACTCATGGGAGTAGTCCCTTATCTTCAACTTAAAATATTATTTGAAGTTCTTTGAAACCCAGGCCATCTTGCTGCACATATGAAGGATGTGCAAAACTTGTAGGGAATATTGTAATATTTATTTTGAATTTATAATTTGTTTTCCTAGAATTATAGCCAATGTCTTACAGCAGCTTACTATTTTAATTAAAAGAGTGGATATGAAATGATTTTTAAATTCAACCCAGAGAAGCAGGTTATAGTTTTTAACTATGTAGTTTGGCAATTTTCCTTTCACAAAAAACAACTCAAGGAAACAAATACAAAGTGAACAGTGTATATACTTAAAATATTCATTTTGTGATTCTCTTACAGAAATTTACGCTTAGTTGATAAAGAACAATTTCACAGTCGTCAGGAAGCAATGGAACTGTCATTCTTCCAGAATATTGCCTTGAAGCACATGGAATCCACCAAAGACATTCTGCTTAAGAAGTATGATCAAATGTATCTTTATGTTTAAATTGCACAGAGAGAAATCTTTAACATCTGCTCTTAATATCTTTGGAAGGTTCGGGGTTCTTTCTGTTTGTTTGTTTTTTGTTGGTTTGCTCTTTTGCTTTTTGATGGTGAGAGAGTGATACATTTTAATTGTACATATTATGGAAAGATTCCAGTATAAATATTGTTCTGTTTTAATGCTTTGTTGTGTAAACCAGGGATAATGATGTTTACTCTCCTTTAAAAAATGCTTTGAGATATATATTGTAAAGAGCTGTATAAGTGTTAAGTATGTCATGATGGGTATGTCTACACTTAGAAGTTATTTCAAAATAAGGAGGCTTATTTTTTAAATAACTTTTTTCCTGTCCATGCAGGCATTTTGTAATTTTGAAATAAGCATTTCGTTGTTTCAAAATAATGAAGCACTATTTCGAATAGAACTTAACTCAAAATTATTATTTCAGAATAAGCCATTCTAAGCCACAGAATTGGCTTATTTTGAAATAATGTCCTGATTCTTTTGCCTGCCTTCCCCTATTTTGAAATAGTCTGGTGCAGACTCTCTATTTTGAAATAACAGCTCCTTCCTTATTTAGAGTTAGAGAGTCTTTACTAGACTCCTAATTCAAAATAATAAATTTGAAATAGTTCTATTGAAATAACTCTTTTGAATTAATTTTGTCACTGTAAACATAACCACTGATTTATGCAGTAATGCTTATTCTGGAATTTAGACAATGATGAGAAATTGGACTTGAAGTTTGAAATTTTCTACTGTGCTCACTTATTTTAGCTGTCATTCTGTGAAGACTGTTTTTTGTTTGTTGTCATTAAAAAAGTTGTTAATTGATCTTCTTTGATAGCTGTATGAGATAATACTGATTCACATTAGCCACGTACTTTTCCAGTACTACGTATTTAATTCAGAAATCTTCAAAAGCAACTTTACTTATGCTGGCTGAGTATATATGAAAAACTACAGTTCCATAACCTTTAGTTTCATATCTATAACCTCTCCTATATACAGCCATAATCTTTCAATGGGATTCATTAGCACAGACTGCTGTGGAGTCCCACTGAAGGATCAGGGCCAAAACAAGTATAATTTATTGTTTATCAATTTTAACTTAATTGAAGACATACTTTTTATTATTTTGTGCCTTGCATCTTGACAAGTTCTAAAGAGGCGGCTGTGTTAGTCTCGTTCTGCAAAAAAAGCAAGGAGTCCTGTGGCACTTAAAGCTCATGTGATAAATAAATGTTAGTCTTTAAGTGCCACAGGACTCCTTGCTTTTTTTATTATTTTGTTTGCTTTGATTTGCAATTTAGGTTTTGTTGAGCAGTTTGCCAGTATTGTTCTTGCTAGATACTTCAACAGGCCCAGTTCAGTCTTTATTCTATGCTTGTGGCTGCCCTACTGAAGTTAAGGCAAACCTTGACAAATAGTACATTTTTGATCACCACAGAGACCAGTTGTAGCAGCCTGTTGCCTAGCTCCACTACAGATACATAATGGAGAAGCACCTGTTAGTGACCAAAAGTAAAATTGCTGCTGCCTGGTTGAGATCGGATATTAGGAAAAGCTTTTTCATTAGGAGGGTGGTGAAGCATTGGAATGGGTTACCTAGTGAGATGGTGGAATCTTCATCTTTGGAAACATTTAAGGCCTAGTTAGACAAAATCCTGGCTGGAAAGCTTTAGGGGGAGTTGTGCAGCTTTGGACCCTAGCGGTGGTTGGACTAGATGACCTCATGAAGTCCCTTCCAAACCTATGATTCTATGTCTGTTGTTTTGCTTCTTGCAATCATTCCTTAATATTTTTTGCTACCATATTAGTTTTTACTTGTATAAAGTGACTATGTCTACTTTCCCCATTCTTGAATATTTCATTTCTGTTATTTGATGTGTTAGATGTTTATTGGCATGTTCCAGATTGAGCAGTTTCTTACCTTTATCTTTTAATTGAAAACTGTGTTTATGTCATCAGCTTTAAATGTTATGCCTTACAAAGAGTTCTGTGTTACATATTGGTTTAACTGTGCTAGAGTCACATATATTCCACCCACATGTTGAAGAGGGTTTTTCTACATCATTGGCAGATTCTCAAGTTACAGTCTTTTGTGTTTGTGCTTTTTGTTTTCCTATCCATAATGTTCCGTATCATGGCCAACAACAGTTGGACAGAATTACTTTCAGATCTCCTTCAGATTTCTTTACCGTTATCTATGGAGGTCACTCATAGATGACGTAAGGATCTTTATATCTTCCTGAGATTGAGTGTGCTGCCTTTGCAACACTTCTGTTCGTTTGTCTGAGAAACAAAAGAGCAGAACAATATAGCAAACTTAGCGCTCTCATATTTTATATTTTAAATTTGATTCCATAGTAGCTGATAACATTTCAGGTAAATAGCCCTGTTTGTTAAAATCACTCGGACATATGACAGTACTTAAGTGAAACATTAGTTGCTCAGTTATCCTTCAGGGTCTTATGATTTTACAAAAAGATATACCAGTATATATAATATAAAAATGGACTTTAAAACCTGGGTTTGTTCACTTAAGAAACCCTCTTTTGTTCTTTCAAGGTGGTTTCCAGAAGTGCAAAATATCTATTACCAAGGTAATAAAAGAAAGCAGGTGCCCACGAATTCCAGCAGTGCCAAATTAGAATCTTTCTTCGACTGTGTTGCTACTTTAATGACTCGACAGCTTCAGAGCTTAGCCTTGCTTTCAATGCAGGATTTTACAGATTTAATTGTACAGCCTCCAGTAAGTAAGAGTTAGATACTAATAAGGCATTGTTGCTAGTCCATGTACATAACATGATTTTTTATGTGTTTACTTTATTTTTACTGAAAAGATTTATCAAAAAGAAATCATAAAAACTGTGATGGCAATCTACCCTCTTGTTAAGATATCAGATAAAAATAATACAAAAGTGCCTTTACTTTTCTCAAGTAAAAGGGATAGATTAATCTGATTTAGGTCTAATCAATCAAAAATATAATTTGTAGCCAATTATATTTATAACTGGAAGACATTGAAGTACATTCAAAACTTACAGAATGTAGTTATTTCCTGTCTCAGCTCCATCGAACCCTGGTTTTCCTCAGATCTTCCTGGACTCCATTTCCAGAGAATACAGATGGAAGAGCTTCCGTATGGTGTCAGGGAAACATGCTGTGAAGCTGGCATGATCCTCTTGTTCCTTTGTAATTTTTTTCCCAATTCAGCTCTCCACTACTCTTGTTATTTTGTCTGATCATTCACTAAGTAAAATTCTTTATTAGGGATTAAAGACCCCATGGTTGTGTTCCTTCCCACCACAGGAAAATAGTAATCTAGTACTCTGTGGTGCCAGAATTACCACCATTATGCTCTCAGGTTAGTTTTTGTGGATCAGTTTTTGCTTTCATTACTCCAGTGTATATATACAGTAGCTTTATTACAGTAAATAGATTAATATTGTGCAGCTGAGAGCAGAATCTGAGCTTTCATGATAATAGGGTAAAGTTGCTACAACTTCGACTTCTGCAACAGCTTCACAGAGTTCTGTTTGGGATAGTATGTATAGTATTCTTCTTTTCCACATATTGAGAGAATAACATGTTTAATGTAATCTTAATGATGTCAATTTTATGTACATTTTAACAGAGACATACTTGTTGTTTGTATGTGTAGTTTTTATGATGATTGTCTTATTTAAAGCATGCAGTTTGCAATTAGAACAGTTAAGGATTTCAGTGCTTAAGCAGTAATGATTTTGAAATAACATTTCTTTGATTTTTTACTATATGAGCTAAGGTAACTAATATATTTTATTCTGTCTCGTTAGAAGTCTGTTCGAGCCTATGAGCATTCAGGTTTCATCATGAGACTGATCCTTGACAATAACTGTGTTAAGTTTGAACCTGAGTTTAATGATTATGAAGTAATATTTCTGAATATTTATAATGTTATGATTAAAGCTATCAATCTTGTGCCAAGAGTGGAGACCAAATTGTATTCTAAATGGGTAAGAAATTGCTATGTTATATCTTTGTTTTTGTTTTCTTACTATGTTCATAGATTTAGATCATGGGTAGTTTAATTAATAATTTTCCCTTTATATTGTTCATTGTCATATAATACTGCTTTTTAATACATTGTGGAGCATTTGAAACAATTCTAGCCTTTTTAATCTAAAACATTTAAACTATTCTCTTTAAAAAAATCAGTTTCTTAGAAATATACAGTAGAAAACAGGTGATATGTTTGTATATCTTAAAACACTTCTGACTTTGGTATTATGAAAACTGACTTAACTTTTTTAGTAATGCAGAGAACAGTTTAGTGTTAAATATAAATTCTTGTGAACTGATTATTACTAAAAGAAGGTAAAGGTATTTCTTTTAGGGAATTCACTTAGCTGAAATTGTTTTAATCATCTAAACATTATGAAGCAAATTAAAATAATAGCTCAAATGGAAAAGCTACCCGTGGTAAAGAACATTAAACAAAATCATAAAAAGTTATTTTAATTAGTTTTCAACTTGGTTCCACATTGCATCTTGATTACCATTTAAGGGTGTAATTCATGGCAAAGGTGAATGGGAGTTGTCTTTTGCTCATTCCTCACTATGATTGTTCCCAAAGACTTGTGATAGTAGATCTTAGGAACTAGTGAGACAGCATGTCCTTCAATGTTACTGTGAATATACCTAAAATTGAACACACATTTAAGTGTTATTTTGAATAATTATAGTTTCCTGAATCAACTTTCTACTCAATGAGCAATCAGGTGGCAAACAAATGAATCAGAATAATGTGCCTTTCAAACAGGTAGGTAATCAGCTTAGTAAGAGGCTGACTGTGTCAAATATGATTCCTTTCATTTTTCGAATGAATGTTTGAACAGGAGAAAATTAAGATTATTAAATTTTTAAAAATTAATATAAATAGTGTGCTTTCAAGTTTGAGAGCTTGCAGGAAGTTGCTTAGTTTAATTTGAACTTCACAAATACATCAGTTGATAGCAAGACTAACTGGACTGAAATTAAACAAAGAAGGAGTCTGGTGGCACTTTTAAAGACTAATAAATTTATTTTATTGCATGAGCTTAAATTTGTTAGTCTTTAAAAAGTGCCACCAGGCACCTTGTTTGTTTTGCCGAACTAGACTACCATGCTACCCCTTGGGACTGAAGTTGTGACTACAGATAAAATGATATTAATATAGATTAAATTGAAATAGTACTAAACATCTCTCATTCATTTTAAATAGCACATTGGCACTCTATAAAAATATCCGAATGATACATTTTTATAGTCTTAGTAGCCAGTGAGACTTTTCAGACTGCCATTTTATAAACTAGGATAGAAAGGAGTTTGAAGCTGAATTTGAGTTGCCATACTGCAGGAATATTTTTGGGTATTTATAGGCGAACAGTGAGTGCATGGTAAACTGGGGTGCAGCATACTAACTGAATAGATCAGAGTGCATGAGGAAACTCTTAGTGCACAGCAACACTGTCCACATAGCTATTTAGTGTGAAGGACAGTGGGACTTTATAGATTTCAGTTTGCCACACACTGTTTGTCTGGACAAGATCTACATAACAAAATTCAGTTTAGAAAGTTTCATGATTATGTAACGTTTAATTGATTGTTCTGTGCAAATTTTTATTGTTCTTGATGTAAACATAAAACCAGTTACAGAAATAAAGTGTTTTTCCACAGCCGGAAAGCAAGTCCAAACCCACTAATTTGAAACCTATTATCCTTGATGAGATCCTGGATGAGCATAAGAGAAGGATCAAAGAGGAGATTGCTAAAGAAAGCATTGCACCTATAGAGCATCTCAAACTGTATGATAAGTACTGTTTCTTGATAAACAAACAAGCTGAAGAGGATATTGATCGGTTCCTGTCAGAGGAACATACTTTTGAAGAAATAACAGGAGAAGCAGTCAAATACCAAAATCTCAGTGAGGAAATACTGTACACTTCTAGGAAGGTAAATTATATTGATTTTTATAAAAAGACATTGAGTTTATTTTAATGGTAATTTTATACTACATATACTGTTTATCAAAGTTTGTAATTATTAGCAATTTTTAAAGTGAGTTGGAGCTCATCAGTTTTCTAGAAGAAACTGGTTCTTCTTTCAGTAGTTGTCCATGTGGATCTGACTTCTGGTGTATGTGTATCCCATGCATGTGTGATTGGATTCTTTTGGCTGGCAGTGTCCATTGCGACCACTCCTGCAGACTGAATACCTTGATAAACCACCTTTCATGTGATGATATAAAGTGTAGTGTGGTCCAATTGTTCTTCAGTTCTTTCTAGCTGGGGCAGTGGCCACTGCTTTTGCACACAGTTTGACTTGAATCTCTTTATATATAATGTTAGCATTTTAGACTAGATAGTACAGTTGTTTGTTTTTTCTGATTATTTTTACATCTATTGGCTTTAAAAAGAAGATTACAAACAAAAACAAACAAACTTCTTAGTGTTTGGGGTTTTCCTAGTACTGGGAAATGAAGTGGTTCAAAACTTACTTCTTTTGTTATGCTGCTATTCAACTGAGCAGCAAACATTAGAGGAGAGGTACTTTTTTTGTTCAGGGAAGGGCATATCACCAACACATGTTCAGTTTGTTGTTTCTTTTTGAAAAGAACTCTGAAGGTGTATTAAACTGTTTCTCCTAAAACATTCAACGATGGCCTCACTGGATTTTTAGGTAAAGTCTCTAACAGGCCTGAGCTTTTTTGGCTCAACTTTGAGCTATCAAGTTCACTTGTTAGAGAAGGTATCAGATTCTGAAACTGCAGAGCAGCTAAGTTGTCCTTCAAAACTGAGACATAGGTCACTCTATGCTATGTCTATGAAAGTGAGACACAAGCGTCAACATGTGTTAGACTTGTATTATGCTCCTCGGTGATAGGTTAGCAGAGGCCTAAAATGGGTCCTTCAGGTGCCTCAGTTCTAACTGTGAAGCAAGTGCCTGCGAGACCAGCTAAATGTACAGACCTGTTTCCTCTGACACTCACTGTCCAGTACCCAGCACTCCTGTATCCAGTTCCTTGGTACTCCTCAGGATCCAGCATGCTAGTTGGTACCCAACACCTTGGTTCACAATCGTAACAAGCATGCTATGTATAGAGCTTCTCTTTACTGCTGTTATCGCCACAGTACTGCATGCAGGAGTGGTAACAGCTATATGAATCCCCCCATAGCAGGTATGTGGGACAGGGAGGCACCTTAGCATGGCAGAAAGGGTAGCCCTCCCCGCATTGGGAAAGCTGTATTCCTTGTCCTCTTCTCCATCTTTACAAAGTAAGGAACCATCTCCTGCTCAGGTCCCTTCTTGTCCATGAGTATAACATTAGGAATTAGGAGGAACTCAGGAGACTACTAAAAGGATTTAGTCTCATAAGGAACAGGCCCCAGTGGTTTCCTCTCCTGAATACACCAGTATTAATATAATTATAAATTGTGTCTCTACTGGGCACCCTGTGGTATAGAGTACTATTCCCAAAAGCCAGCATTCATTGTCACTACCTTATAGGATTAGATTTCCTTCCCTGAAGAAGCAGCATAGATCTTTCCAAGCAAGACAGTTGGTACACTGACAGATCTTAAAAGGACAGGAAGTGGTGTGATGACAATCAAGAGGTAGACATGGAGGAATGATTGCTCTCAGCTGCAATTTTATCATCTCCTCCCCCCACAAAGGCAGTGACTGTCTTCATTCCTTGTCCAGTAGACAGCTTTAAGGCACTCCCAGAGTTGATAAGAGGTATGAATCCCTGGGCCAAATTAATTGCAAGTGTGACTCCACTGAAGTTAATGGAATTACACTACAGATGTATTTGACTACTGGTGTATGCGTGTGCAGGGTGGGAGGTGGGGGAAGAGGAGAGTGGACACTTAGGACCTGATTTTCCTCTTGCTTACATTACCACTCCAGTGAAGTCAGTGGAGTTATTCAGATTTTATATTATTGTAAATAAGAGCAAAGTATAAATCAAATCAAAACCTTTGCTACTAGTGTATTAATTTTTATGCTTATGTTCTAGTAACCTTTGCTACTAGAGATGGTATTGAAGAGGCATACAGGAACTGCCCTCTTGGTAGGCATCCTTTGCTAACAGTCAGTTCCCTGTTCTATAAAGATTAGTGATATCTTGCTGAAAAGAGTGCCAAGACCTCTGCATCTTATGTGCTCTTCGTGAATTAAAAACTGCTACTATAAGATTGTAACACATGGTCAAAGGCAGTATTGTGAATATGGCTATTCAGGACAATTTATTGTTTTTTCATATATAATGTGTCAAATATATTCATTTTTATGCTTATGTTCTAGTACCTTCGTCTAGGAATGTTTGAGCTGCACTGTGATGAGTTGATTAGGGCTTTGGCAAAGCGAGCAGATGCAATTTGTGGAAAAATTGTTGCCAAAATGTTCAAAGATCATCAGGATAGAAACCTGAGGTAAATTTCAAATTAAAATTTCATGAATAAATGTACATTATCTTGTTTTCAATACTAATTTTTTAAACATTGGAGAAATATCTTTAATCTCAAATTTTATTATTGTATATATTACACAGAGATGTTAAGATATGTTATTTGTACTTTGTCTAAGTAAAAACTGAATGAAAAATTTAATTAATGATTTTTTGTTCTTACTTGAGTACTTAGGCAGAGAAGCATGTTACATGTATAAACACATCTGACTTTGGCTCTCTTTTCTATATTTCAGGTTATGTGATGAGTTTGAGAAGATAGCCGAGAAAGCTCTTACCACTCCTTCAAATACACAGGAATTAATGGAACTTAAGGTACATGTTTTTTCTTATACCCTACAAGCAATGGATAATTAAGAATGTCTTGATCTGCTCTTTGATACACACTAACAGTATAACTAAATTACCTTGCTTATGGCCCTGATGGGACACTAGCTGGGGAGGGCTATGTGTTACTACAGAGACTTCTCGGGTGTCTGGCTAGTGGATCTTGCCCACATTCGCAGAGTCTAACAGATCACTTTTCTGGAGGTCAGGAAGGAATTTTCCTTCTGATCAGATTGGCAGAGACCCTGAGAGCTTTTTGCCTTTCTCTGCAGCATGGGGCACAGGTTACTTGGAGGTTTAAACTAGCGTGAGTGGTGGATTCTTTGTAACGTGAAATCTTTAAATCCTGATCTAAGAACTTCAGTAACTCATCCAGTGACTGAGTCTTTTAAGGAGTGGGTGGGTGAGGTTCTATGGCTTGTGCTTTGCAGAGAGTCAGACTAGATTATCAAGATGATCCCTTGACCTTACAGTCTATGAGTTTATAGGTTAGGCCTTGTGTACACCACAGTTTTCTTGACAAAAGTCAGCTTTCATCCACAGAACAATGGAGGTGCACACACTGTAAATCTCCTGCTAAAATGACATAGTAAAACCACTTCAATAAGAGGCATAGGCTTTTTGTGATGCAGTTAGAGTGACACAGCATCAGTGTACACATTGCTCTTTGTTTTGTTGCCTTAATTGACCTGCAGCAGGTGTCCAAAATGTTCATCTTGACCTCTGTGGTTAGCAGTTTGAACTCTGCTGCCCTGAAGGTGCATAGGCATGCACCCCTCCCCATGTTAAGGCCTGGAAATTTTTAAAATTCCTCTTCCTGTTTACTCAGCGAGCACAGTTCAGACAGCATCTTGCCATCTGACCATACTGGCATTCTGCATCAGATGTGCTCCAACATGGAGCACTGGAGCTGTTTGATCTGCTGGGTCTGTAGAGAGAGGAGGTGCAGTCGCAGCTTCACCTTAACCATTGGATCTTTAATACATATGTGCTGATGTTGGTGGTATGGAGGAGAAGGGAAATGAAAGGGACATGCAGCAGTGCTGTGCTAAGACTGTCCACACACACAGTTCCAGGAAGCTGGCTTTGCACTTCTGAAGCCACTACTCATCATTCCATACATGCAACTTGATGCGGTCCTACCACTCAGTGTTTATTTCCTGAGCCCAATATTGACATTCCACCATGTGCTGCTGTTTTGTGAATGCCAGCAGCAATCTTGAATTATTTGTTTTCAAGGTATACAATAGGGTAGGCACCACCTATTCACACTCTGTTTCTTAGCTCATGAAGTACTGCAGGACAATCTTGTTGTGTTCATAATGCTCATCACCGGATTGGTCAGCAGTTCAGGATCGATGCTGTTAGGCAGAGATTGCAGGTGCACAGTTTATGATAGCTGTTGTAAAATGGCACAAAATGAAGTCAGAAGCCTATAGCAGTGGTTCTTAATATTTTGTAGGTCGCAACACACTTGGTGGCATATCACAGCCCTACAGGAAACACCAGCCCACCCCACCAGGCCAAATCCAGTCATCTCCATCACTCTCCGTGACACTTACCATTGTGTGATGACACAGTATCGTGTCCCGACAGAGTGGTTGAGAACCACTGACCTATAGAATGATGAAACAGAAAGAACTGGGATAGTGAGCATCACAGAATAGTGAGCAATTGATGTAAATAAAGTGGTTTATGATCACTGATGTAACTTAAGTTGATTCAACTCTGTAGTGTAGACATTGCGTTAATGGGAGCTTTGCCTCTGATCTCAAATGGACCAAGACTGCACACGTGATTTTTATTAGTAAATGAAGTGTATAGTTAAATTCGTGTGCCTTCCCAGTTAGTGCTAGTAGGTGTCAATAGTGATTTATATGTTATGAACACCCAGCCTATTAGAAACTGGATTGAATGCATTATTTCTTTCATACAGATCTTTGAACAGATAATATAATTAAATGGTACAGGTACTGACTCTATACATTTGTGTCATCACAGTAATTATTTTTGCAGTTGTATTGTAGCCATTTTGCTCCCAGGATATTAGAGAAACAAGGTGGGTGAGGTAATATCTGTTATTGGACCAACTTCTTTTGGTGATAGCAACAAGCTTCTTAAGTCTGAGAAAAGTACTCAAAAAGTCATAGCTAAAAACAAGGATGGAATAGATAAGAAGTTAATGAATGTTGCAAGAGATTATGCAAGGTGAAGTGGGCCATTAACACATTCATAGTCTTAGGGTAAAGGAAGATTAGTGGGCTACAAAGTGTTGCAATGAGCCCTAAATCCAGCCTATCTTAAATGCATGGTTTTTAGTGTTTGGCAGAGCTATGAATTTAAATTCCCACACCCATCTTTTGCAGATGTGCAGATTATAACTTCTAGATGCCCAAAATCATGAACTTAATAAGAGGGCCGTAACTAGCTACTCTGGTGCCTGGGACAAGCACCCTCAAAGGTGCCCTCCCCTGACCTAGGCCCCAATCCAGCCTGGGGCCTGATCCATCCCCACCCACTGCTGAAATGCAGTGGCAAGCACCAGGCACCAAATTTTAGAGGCCACAGGGGATGGATCTGGCTCCTGCTACTGCTGGGGCATTAGGGAACCATATCTGTCCACAGGCAGTGCCAGAAGCCCCCCGTGCTGAATTTTAGAGGGCGCAAGGGACAGATCCTGCTCCCTGGTGCCACTGAGGACAAATCTGTACCCTGTGCCCTCTAAAATTCAGTGCCTGGGGCTTTGCCCTGCTTGCTCCAGCCCAGTTACGGCACTGCTTAAAGATGCTGGATCTTTATGGTTCATTACAACAGTGAGTAATCCACTAACCCTCCTTTGTCATATGACTGTAGAGGTGTTAATTGCTCACTTCATCTTGAACACAGATTTCATGATTAATATGTAAAGCCTATTTTAGATATCTTGACAGATTAAAAAAATTGGGGGGTTGATGGGAAAACATTTATACTCTTAAATTTTCTTTCCCCTAGGCCTATATACAGAAAGTGGAAACACAGGACATGTTTGAATTGGAAGAGAAGTTAGTGGACTCTAAAAATTGCCTTGCTTTCCTGATAGAGTGTGCAAACTTTTCACCAGCAGATATTCGACTGAACAATAGTGTCTTTCAGTGGTATGCTCGAATGGCAGAGATTTTTGAAGAGCACAGAAAGATCATTAAAGAAAAAACAGAGCAATTTCAGGAGGGACTTAAGGTTAGTAGTGAGAGAGTTTAAAAAACCACTGGGTTATTTGAATATTTTAAATAACTTTTACAATAGACATAAAAAAACCACACTGAAGGGCATAATCTTTTAATATATTTTACACCACTTCTAAAACTAGTGTAGAAATTAATTATCTTAAATAAACCTATGATTTATCACATATCAGACTATATAATAACTAATATTGTGTTGCTTTCTTATTCGTTTTATTTTACATGCCATGCAGAAGTTCTGCAATCTAAAACATATTTCACAGTTTGGCCCCAATTTTGTAAGTCTTCTGTGTACAGACCCTCCATTTGAGTTGATGGAAGTTATATGTATGAAATGTAGAAAGCCCTAATCCTACAAACACTTGCACATCCGCTTACTTTAAAGAATGTAAATAATCTTGCTGATGTATACAGAAGTATGCCAGATGTAATAAAAAGTGATTGAAGTTCAAGCAAGAAGGTTATCTACATTCACTTACAAATATGAATATAACTTTCAGGACCATTTTTAAAAGATTCAGCTTTGTAACTGTGAATTTACTATGCTTCATGCTTATTTTATTTGTACTTTTTAAAAAAAAAATCAGTTATAGTTTACATATAGTGTTTTATCTGGTTTAGAATTTTTTTATACTATTGATGTGTCATTTTGCAGTATCATTGAGTTTTTATAGCATGTAAGTGCTGGTTAGAAACTGAAAACCTTTTCACATAAAAGTAAACAGTTAATGTTTTATTTATTAATATGTAATTTAAATATGATTGTTTTAATTTATGTGAGTTGTATTATTGCTTCAATTGGTACATTATTTTTATGTTTACAAAGAGATAATTATAGATTATATACTGTAGAACATTACTAATTTCAGTAATGCAGTTGACTTCAGTGTCTGGTAAATCAATGCCTGGACCAGAAATTGACTTCAGTGGGAATACTGGAAAAAATTGCATGACCTGATAACAAACTTTTAGCTCTGGTGACTAAGAGTTGGAACCTGGATGGAATTGGAATGGGGCGTTAAGGGCACAGTGCTTGATTCTAATATTATACTTCTCACCTATATATGTTTGATGTTTTTCAAAAATTAAGAAAAAGCTAATTAGTCAAAAGGGGCATAGGATGTACTACACTTAATCAGTTCTTCAGTCCATATAGTTTGATTTTCTGTCACAGGCATTGACTCGTACTGATACTTTAACATAACATGCACCTAAGCCCAGATTTTTAAAGGTATTTAGGTGTTATTCCACTTAGCACTGCAAGGCCTAAAGTGACTTAGATAGCTCAGTCCCACTTTCAAAAGTGACTGAGACATTTAGGATCTACGTGCTTTGATTTAGACCCTTAAGGACCTAGCAGATGAACTGCTTAAATCACTTTTGAAAACCAGACTTAGCTATCTAGGTTGTTTGGCCTTGGAGTATGGACTGTATTTTCATTTATTTCAAAACACCTAAATATATTTAAAAATCTGACTTTGATCAATTTTGCAGTGCTATTCATTGGGGGAAAAAGTTCCTCTTTGAACCCATATATCTATATCTGTATCTATGTCTATAGCTATAAACTTTGTCATTTTATTAGATACGTTGTGAACGATTTGTTGAGGAATTGGAGAGTTACTCTAAGCAAGTTGAAGAATTTTACACTTTTGGAGACATTCAGGAAGTTAACAGATATTTAAAAAAAGCTCAAGCATTGAGTGCAAAGTTGGATGTGGCTGCTGATAAGGTACAGATATCAAATTTATCCTAAATGCAAATAGATGAATTTCTATAAAATTAGAATCTTTGGCAGTGAAACAGGTACTGAAAGCTGGTGAAAATTATTGCTAATTCAACTACTGCTTAATTTTGTAAGATATTTATCAAACTTGCCAATTTTCTTTTAACTTAGACACTGAAGGGGGTTGAACCAGAGTTTGTGGCCCATTGTTTTAGCCCTGTGGCCATTCTAACTGGTGCTGGGAAATGTGATAATCATAGAGGAAAGATTAGCTGATACCTTACTAATGAATATTTTGGTGGAGACAGTGGACAGCGTGCTGGGCTGTGACTCAGGGTCCATTTCTGGCTCTGTCACCAAGCCGCTGGGTGATTTTGGACAAGTCAGTCCTCTTCTCTGTGCTTCTGTCTGGCTGATGAGGCTTGTCAGCTGAGGTACACAGTACAACTAGGAGAACGAAAACCCGTTTCAAACCAAGAACATAAGGTCTGGCCAACCAGTTTGTAAAATATGTGCCAGTCACACATGCTGTATGGGGCTACAGTACCAACTCCAACTAACAGGACAAGATAAAGACAATGGAAGCAGTGATACCTATCCAACTGATAGCAATTTTCATATGAAGGTATCAAAACACTTCATAAAGGAGGTAAGCATAACTGCTGTGTGCACAAAGGATTTTTCAGGAGCAAAGAATCAGGTCCCAAGTATCCATATTGATTCTTTTTTAGATCTGTCAGCTGGCTTCAATACTATTAACAATGAAGTTTAGCTAAAACACTGATGGTCCCTAGCAGGTTTGAAGTAATAGCATTTAATTGGAGTTTCTGTCTTTCTGAGGAGTTCCAGAGGTTAGTATTGGATGGGCGCTCATCTACCCTAATGGTTGTTTCTTGTAGGGTACCATAAAGTTCTGTGTAGTCTTCCTTACAGCTCAACATGGATGTTGTCCCATTAAGTTTTATGGTTTGCTCTCACTAAAGCCAATAGCAAAACTTCTGTTATCTTCATTGTGAATAGAATTGGGCCTTATGGGCATGATTCAAAGCCCCCACTGAAATCAATAGAAATATCAGTCAAGGGCTTTGTTGGAGGCCCAGTGCAATTTGAGTGTCCTAACTGCTGTCCTACAGGCCTAGCATAGCTTCAGTTGCTCGCTTGGCTATTCTGACCCCTTTGGCATAATATCTTCCAGCTGGCAGAGATGAATAGGACTACTGAGTAATCTGGAATATGTCTTAGTTTCTGCATACCATGACACATGACAAGACAAAATACTCAAGGTGTATGCTTTCAGCTTCACATAGATAGTAGTGATGGGAACAACTCGTTATCCTTGACTGTGTGGGGGTATACCTTTTCATTGCCAAGAGGCATGTATTTACACTGCACCTTCTATTACCAGATGTTGTTTCAATGACCCCGCTTATCATGGTGAGAATGGCATGTAGTCAAGGGTAAGAAATCAATTTAGGTAATTAGTATGTGTGATAATGAGTAGAGGGGAAATTAGGTGAAAGCTGTTTATGGAAGGATATAAGAAGTCACCCTTAAACAAAGCAGTGTGCACCATCGACACATGATTCCGTAGGAGTGATGCCATTTGACCACAGGGCACTGACTCCTTGTTGGAGCCCCAGACAAAAGCTGTTCCTGTATATAGGTTTCTGAGTGACTGCTTAGCTCTCCAGGCATAGTGAGTATCAGAATCAGAACTGAAAGCGACCATGAAAGGTCATCAAGTCCAGTCCCCTGCTATGTTCCCTCTAAGCTGTGCGCATGTGCACACACACACAGGTTGTGAAACCTGCGCACACAACAAAATAAGGCGCGCACAAAAAAATAATTCAAGTGTGAATATTTTTATGCTACTTTAAGAAAGATGTTTCAAGTAGCATGTTTCAAATAGGGTTTTATAATTTATACCATTTCCATCACCATGCCAAAATAAATATATTAGTTGCATCCTACACACTTGCTTCATTGTGCTCACAAGTTGAACCACACTCACTGGAGTGCGCACACATTTGCACACCAGTTCTGAAAATTTGCACAAAAGAAATTTTTTGTGCACAGCCTACAAAAAATTAGAGGGATGTGTCAGATATTGGTAGCAGAGGTGTGGCTTTGGCTATCACCGTGAGGAAGGCCACCTACCTGCAGGGATCTGGCCTGTCCCTCCAAATGTAACAGGCCATTCAAGACCCCCCCCCATGCTGTTTGCAGAGTCCATGGACTCCAGGCTGCACAGGATGAAGGACTCAAGGGCTATCCTGAAGTCCTGGGGCATGTATATGCCACCGGTGGCCAGGCACTCTTTCTGCCAGTCCCAGCAGCAGCCAGAACAGCAACAGCAACAACAACAACAACAGGGGCTGTACCAGAGGTCATACGAGTCCTCTCAGTGTCACCACAGGGGAGGGAGAATCTCTAAGCCTCAAGCAAGTAGTCATACATCACGCCAAGGGGCAAGCAATTCTTGGTCTACCAACCAGAGGCAGAGGTTTTGACCTCTTGCGTGAGGACCACACAACACCAAACTACCAGCCTCTGTTATCTGGGAACTGACTAGGCCCATTCCTCCACCAGTGGGCCAACATCACATCAGATCAATTGGGTACTAGAGTCAGTGTCCAGGCGCTAGCCAATCCAATTCAAATCCAAACCTCTGGACAGAAAACCACTCCTTACCCCACAGCCAGGGACCCATCACATGAACTTTTGCTGTGGCAGAAAGGCAGAAAACTGTTGTACCTAGGAGCAATAGAGAAAGCCCACAGGAGAGACTGGGGAAAAGGTTTTTACTCCCGCTACTTCCTGGTTCCCAAACCGAAAGCCACATCAGGCCCATCTTGGATCTCAGGGCCTTGAACAAATACTTAAAGAAAATAAAATTCTGCATGGTTTTGTTGTCTTAAATTATCCCGGCCTTAGACGCTGGGGACTGGTTCGTGTCCCTTGACCTCGAGGATGCTTACTTTCATATAGCTATAAGACACAAATACAGAAAGTTCCTGCGCTTCGTGGTGGGGGGAATATTTCCAATTCACCTCTCTTCCATTCAGCTTGTCGCTGGCCCCCAGGGTATTCACCAAGTGCATGGTGGCCGTGGCGGCCCACCTAAGGAAATGCAGTGTAAGAATATACGCATACCTAGATGAATGGTTACTAAGGGGAAGGTCCAAACTCCAAGTGGGCGACAGCCTCTGGGTAACCAGACAACTGTGTGAAAAACTAGGGCTCTGCATAAACCTAGAAAAGATGAAGCTCTCCCCAAAGAGAAGGATAGAGTTCATGGGCCCCTCTTAGACTCAATAAAAGGGATAGCATACCTGCCCCCATCAAGGTTTCAATCCATGTGCACCATCATCTCAGAGTTCCACAAGACCCTGATCAACATGTCCAGACACTGTCTCCAGCTACTGGGCCACATGGCGGCCTCCACATCAGTAATAAGAATGGCCTGCCTGAGAATGAGACTCTTCCAACTTTGCCTAGCCCCAGTGTTTGACCCAAGTCAGCATGCACTGAACACGCTGGTTTCAATCCCCCACAAAATCCTGGAGATACTATGGATATGGCAGGACCCTTGCTTTGCCTTCGGGGGAGTTCCCTTCAAAATGGTCAACCCCTCAGTGACCCTCATCACCGACGCCTCCAATCATGGTTGAGGAGTCCATATTTCGAGGGGGCCTATCCACGCAAGGGGCTTAGTTGACCCAGGGCAGCCTCCTTCACATCAATATGAAGGAGCTAAAGGCAATCCATCTAGCTTGCTGGGCCTTCCTGGACTTTGTGAAAGGCAAAATGGTCCAGATCATAACAGACACCACAGTAGCGATGTTCTACACGAACCGTTGGAAGAGGGCATTCCCCTGCACTGTGCAGGGAAGCCCTTAGCCTTTGGAAACTAGTCCTGAGGCACAATTTTACCCTAATAGCAGCTCACCTCCCTGGGTCAAACAATGACAGAGTGGACTCACTGAGCAGGATTTTCTTTTCGCACCATGAGTGGTCCCTGCACTCAGAGGTAGTGAGGCACATTTCCAGACACTGGGGCCCACCCCAGATAGATCTATTTGTGACACACCAGAATTGGAAATGTTCCCAGTTCTGCTCACTCAGGGGGCAGGGATGGGGATCCCTGTTGGAAGCCTTCCTGATCTCATGGGGGGGGGCCCATTACTATATGTGTTCCTCCTGATTCCATTCATCCACAGAATCCTCTTAAAAATAAGGAGGGACAGAGAAAACATAATACTGATAGCTCTGGCCTGCCCCAGACAGCCTTGGATTTCAACCTTATGGGACCTATTAGTAGCCACCCCAATGTGCCTCAAACACAGGGTGGACCTGCAGACACAGGACTCCGGCTGCCTGTGTTACCCAAACTCCCGCATCTTACACCTAACAGCTTGGAGGTTGCTTGGCTAAGTGAGCCTGAAAGGCGGTGCTCAGAGAGGGTTAAGAGTGTTAATTGGAAGTAGAAGACCTTCCAAGAGGTCTACCTATACTGCTAAATGGAAAAGGTTCTCGCTCTGGTCAAGGACAAAAGGAGTGTCTCCAGAATCAGCCCCAATCCACCTGATACTCAACTAGATCTAGAGGAGCAAGGTCTGTTGACTTCCTCTCTTAAAGTCCACCTAGCAACAATCTTGTCCCTACACGAATCTGCGGATGGGGTCCTGGCTTTTTTCCTCTCCTACCATTAGATTCCTGAAAGAGATTGAGAGGATCTACACACAACCCAGGGATCCTACACCACAATGGGACTTGAATGTGGTACTTCACTCACTCGCAGAACCAGCATACAAGCCCATAGACTCGTGTACCCTGCTGGTCCTCTCTTGGAAGGCAACCTTCCTTATAGCCATTACCTCGGCTAGGTGAGTCTCAGAGTTAAAGGCCCTTTCCTCTGAGCCCCTGTATATGAGATTCTTTACTGACAAGGTGCTGCTCATCCGCACCCGGCCTTCCTCCCTAAGGTGGCCTCTCCATTTCACCTGAATCAGGACATTTGCCTTCCTGTGTTCTTCCCTCATCTGCAGGTTAAGGAGAATGAGAAGAGATGGCACACCTTAGTTGTCAGGAGGGTACTCCTAGTCCATATCGAGCATACACACATGCTCTGCAAAACATCCCAATTATTTGTAGCGTTCGCAGAACGGAAAAGAGGCCAGCCAGTAACAACACAGTGTATTTCCATTTGAATAGTGAACTGTATTAAAGATTGCTACAGAAGGTCAAATATGGTGCTCCCTGGGCGGATCAGGGCGCACTTGAGAAGAGTGCAAGTGTCCTTGATGGCCTGCCTAGCACAGGCTCCAATTCAGGAGATCCGCAAAGCAACGACATGGTCATCAGTACGCACCTGCATGATGCACTATGTGATCGTCTAGCAGGCACAAGACGACACTGCTCTGGCAGGGCTGTACTCAAAGCAGGGAAACATTTACTCTGCCCATCATCCTGAGTACAGCTGGCAGTCACCTGAAACTGAATGGTGTGATCAGTGCTCGAAGAAGAATGGTGGGTTACCTGCAGTAACCATCCTTCTTCAAGATGGGCTGCTCGCATACATTCAGGTCCCTCTCTCCGTCCACACTACTCAGAGTTAGCAAAAAGAAGAGACTGGAGAGGGGCAGGAGCATGGTCATATATATAGCCGTGGTACATGGCACAGAGGGGAGTGTTGGCCACTGACCCTGTGCTGACAGGCTAGGGCAAAAGTCTTTCGGCCAACCGTGCACTGAGGCACATAGACACCTGTAACTGAACATACGTGAGCAGCGCATCTCGAAGAAAGATGATTACTGCAGGTAACCCACCAATTCCTTGCCACTGCTTTTTAGGGAAAGGGTTACATAGATAGAATACAGTCAGTTAACTGAAGAATGCAGAAGACATGAACAATTCACATATAAGTTTCCAAGAGTGTAATTTTTTAGATAACTTGATTTTTTTTTTAATTTAGGAAATAGTGCATAATACTTATTACCTGTGTCAAGCTGCAGATGCAGCAGCAGCACATTAAGAATGGTAAGAAATAAATCACACACACACACAAACACAATAGCACTTACAGTTTACTAAACTAAATGTTTCACATTTACAATTGCAACAGTCTCCTCAATTGCTGGATGGTGGCTGTCCCTAAATTTTTTTTATTTTAAAATTTTATTAACTCATTAGAACACTAAATTTTTGCTGTCCATAAAAATTCTATAACTAGCTCTCATCTTCCCCACTTCTACTGTCATTTTTATTCATAGATTGAGACAAAAATACAAGTTTTTCTGATTTTTCAACTCCTAGTTGATTTCTTAGCTTTGAGTGAATGATATCAAATGATGAAAATATTCTCTCTGTGCCTGCAAAGGAAGCTACTGCTGTGAAAAGTTGGGTTAACAACTGAAGGAACTCTGTTTCAAAGGTCTCTGGCTAATGATGTCTACCACTTCAGGAGAGTGGCTTTGTTCAAAACATCATCAGTAAACATGTACTGTTCAAATGTTCCTATTTAGCCCTGAAATTTTTTAGACTGGCGTAACTAAGGAGTGATTTTGAGATTCCCATGCCACAGCAGTGTCATCTTGTTCAGAAGTTAAGAAGCTCCCTTTATATCTGGGATGGAGAATGTTCACAAGATAATGAGGTAGAGTTAGTGCTTGATCCATTCATTGTTGTCTGCAATCTAACTTTCTGGTGAGGTATATCTTAATTCAGTGTTTCTCTAAGTGACTTCCAAATTTCAGCAATGCAGCAGCAATTTCTGTGAAGTTTAAGGCTATGACTACAGGCTTCTTCAGTATATTGAGCAGATCCTCTACATCAGTGGTTTTCAAACTTTTTCGTTAGGACTCAGTTGAAAGAAATCGTTTATGCCTGCAACCCAGCAATTACATCTTTGAGCAATACTCCAGTCTTTTAGTAGTGGCAGCAAGGAATTCCGTGACCCAGGACCTAAGGGTCTGCGACTTATTACTGGGTCCCGACCCCAAGGTTGACAACCACTGCTCTATATTCTTCTTTAATCCAGAGTTAGATGGTTTGCATGAGACACTTCCATCTATTTTATCTTGGTTTTCTTCATGAAGTTACATGAAAATAAGTCAATTCTTAATAAATTGTTCAAAACAATCAACCACAGAATTCCACTAAACATCTTGAGAGAGAATTTGTTTGGATCCTCCTGCTCTTTTCAGTTCAGTTGAAGCAAAATGGTTGTTATGGATTTCTTCTGCGACTTCAGCAACATTAAAAGAATTTACTCAAGTATTTGCTAAAAAGATGCATAAAATAGGTATTGCAGGCTTGTGTTAAGGAGCATCCTTCCATTTCTTCATCTAAGTAGCTTCTCATCGTTGCCATGTTTGCAGCATTCTTTATGAGAAAACTGTGCAGGTGACAGTTGAATTTTTGTTCACAGTTTATTCAGTTTTCACAGCCACTTCTTTTAAATATTCTGTTGTGTGGGCATTTCCTGATGTGTCTGTTATTTCTGAAAGATATGCAGTAATATTGTCTGTTGTCACACAGGCACATATTACTCAATCATTGTGTACATTGCTCCACCCATCAAGGCTTAAACTGGTAAATCTTCTCTCAGTATTTTTGGAACACTTTTCAAGTTTCTTCTTATGCACTGTATCTAGCAACCTTCCAATAATATCTGCTCTATCACATGGAGTATAGCCTGGTCGTAAGGACTCAACCATGTCAATGAAGTGTTTATTGTTAACAATGCAAAAAGGAGTATTTGTGGCATAAAAAAAACAAGCAGTCTTTTCATCTGTGGGGTCTTGTTGTATTTGCCTGTCCTTAATAAAACCTATCCATAGTGGTGGTTTTACTAGACAGTTGAAATCTTCTGCTTGTTATTAATACTTCATTGTCTGATATAAGCTTAATTGCATGACTGCTGCTAAAAGTACCAACAGATGACTCTGATGTCATTGCAGATAGATAGTTAAAATCCATGTTTAGAAGGGATCCTGAACCTGGCAATTCTATGTTTCATTTCCTGCTGCTTTCTGTTTGTCTGCTTGAGTGATAGATGCTAAACCTAGTTAACTAATTAAACAAGCCATAAGGTATGTCTACACTTACAATTTAATTTGAATTAATGAGGATTGATTCAAATTAAATAAATGCATGGCCACAGTGGCTTTCATTAATCTGAACTAAGGAATGCCTTAGTTTGAATTGATGAAAGCTAACTTTGAAGTTATAAAACTTTGTTTAACTTTGAAGTGATGGTTAATTCGAACTCATTAGTTTGAATTAACCCAATGTAGCCATGTTAATTTGAACTGTTAATTCAAATGATTCATGGCTTGATTTTCCCTATGCAATAGCACCCCCTACCTAATGTGAACTAGCAAGTCCAGTGGATGGACATGCTATTTTGAATTAGGGTTCCTAGTGTTGCCATGTTGATTTGAATTAACTTAATTCGAACTAATCATTATTAGTTCACATTAATTTAGATCAATTTGTTAATTCAAACTAACCTTCTAAGTGTAGACATAGCCCTTAAGATTAGCTAAAATTAACTTTTTTTTCCTAAGTTCCAAAGGGCGTAGCTGTGTTAGTTTAGTTCAGAAAAACAAGCAAGGAGTCCTGTGACACTTAAAGACTAAGAAATTTATTTATCGTATCAGCTATCATGGGAGAAAATCCCACTTTGTCAGATGCTCTGACTGAGGGGTTTATTTCCTCTGCCCTTCGACAGTCACCCTGATACTGTGCTAGAGAGGTGATGAAATGACTCAGTATAATCTAGAGCAGCTTAAAGTTCCTCTTCAAAGTTGCTCACATTATACGGCTTTCTATGGATTGCTCTTCCAGTTAAGGATCAGATGGAGAGCTGTGTGCTAGAGTCTTGTCTTTTGCTACCTCTTTGTATTCTCTGATATATCTCCTATGACATTGCCAGATTTATGTCATCCAAATAAATCCTCGGACTAGAAGAATACAATGCTAGAGCTGACAGTTTTATTTCAAATGAGAGGAAGCTAATAGCAGAGTGTTTTCTGTGAATGATATTTGACTCTGAAACTTGCTGCATGCTTTGGTGCATCAGAATCTGAATTTTTTTTGATCTTTAAAGCATCATCAGTGTTCATCTTTTTTGTGCAGTATTGAGCATGATGGGTTGGGAGAGGTGATTAAGGTTGGCTGAGGATAATTTGTGCTTTGATTTTGTGCATATAGATATGTATATCCCATTCCTTTTAAGTTCCAAAGTGGCAGCTCTGTTAGTTTAGTTCAGTAAAACAAACAAGGAGTCCTGTGATACTTAAAGACGAACAAATATATTTATTTCGTGAACTTCCATGGGAGAAGATCCCACTTCGTCAGATGCTTTGAAGATGGGGGGACCTTACAGAATGGGAGGAAATAAAGGCAGGGAAGTGTAAGTCATGGGATCAGGTCACACTGTAACAGCAAATCAAAGAAATTGTAAAGATTCAAACACTGAGAAACAGCATGTAGAGGAAGATGAGGTCAAATTGACTGTTGTAATGAGAGAAAAATCCTAAGTGCCTATTAAGACCTGAAGCAATGCAATCAAATTTGCAAATAAATTCAGTGTCAGCAGCTTCTCTTTGAAGCCTTGATTTAGTATTCATCTCTCTGAGCACTGCAATTAATAAATCATCAATGAGTGATCAGGACGATTGAAACACAGATCCACTGGTTTTAGGATGTGGTGATTTCTGATGTCAGATTTGTGCACATTTATTCTTTTGCACAGACTGTCCTGTTTGTCCAGTGTATAAGGCAGAGGGGCTTTTCTGGCACATGATGGCATAAATCACATTCGTGAATGAGCAAGTGAGTGAGCCTTTGATGGAGTAGCTGGTTTTATTAAACCTAAGATGAGAAGGTGAATAAGCCTTTGATGGAGTAGCTGGTTTTATTAGGTCATCATGTGCCAGAAATGCCCCTCTGCCTTATATATTGGTCAAACAGGACAGTCTCTGCACAAAAGAATAAATGGACACAAATCTGACATCATAAATCACAACATTCTCAAACCAGTGGCTGAGGATTTAAATCTTCCTATCACTCTGTTGATGGTTTACTAATTGCGGTGCTCAGACAAGTGAATACCAGTTCAAGGCTTCAGAGAGAAGCTGCTGAGATCGAAGATATTTGCAAATCTGATTGCATTGCTTTAGGTCTTAATAGGGACTTTGGATTTTTCCATCCTTACAACAGGTGATTTGACCTGATCTTCCCCTATATGGTGTTCCCCAGTGTCTGACTCTTTACAACTGCTTTGATTTGCTGTTGCAGTGTGACCTGATTCCATGACTTGTACTTCCCTGCATTTATTTCCTTCTATTCTGTAAGTTTCCTCATCTTCACAGTGTCTGATGGAGTGGGATTTTCTGTCACAAAAGCTCATGCACTAAATATATTTGTTAGCCTTTAAGTGCCACAGGAATCCTCGTTTGTTTTATCCTCTTGTAAAAAAATCATTAGTTCTGTATCATATTAAATTTTTGTAATGTACAGTTAGACGTTGTCTATAAATATGTATTGATAAATATTAATAAATAAATAGTGACTGTGGAGTAGTTGTTTTATATTCACACCTGACTTTTGCCTCTACAGATTGATCAGTTTAATGCAGAAGAAGAGGCCTTTGGATGGCTAGCATCTCAGTATCCTCAACGTAAAAAAATCCAAGACACACTTAACCCGTATCTTCGTCTCTATGATATGACTGTAGAGTTCACTACCAAACACAGAAACTGGATGGAGGGATTATTCAAAAAGGTGAATCCAGACCAAGTAGAGATAGATGTAGGAAACTGTTGGCGTGGCCTATATAAACTAGAAAAGACCTTCCATGATTCCCCAAATGCATTATCAATCACAACAAAGATTAAAGCAAAAGTGGAAGAATTCAAAGAACACCTTCCTTTAATCCAGGTGATTTGTAACCCTGGTTTGCAAGAAAGGCACTGGGAAGCAATGTCTGAAATTGCTGGGTTTTCATTGAATCCTACAGAAGACTCTACTGTTTCTGTATATATTGATATGCATCTAGAGCCATATTTGGATAAATTTGAGGCTATCAGTGAAGCAGCCAGCAAAGAACATTCACTTGAGAAGGCCATGATGAAAATGATTTCTGAATGGGATGCAATGGAATTTAACCTCCTTTCTTATAGAGAAACAGGAACTTATATTTTGTCATCAGTGGATGATATTCAGATGTTATTGGATGACCACATTGTCAAAACACAAACTATGAGAGGATCTCCATTCATTAAGCCTTATGAAAAAAGAATAAGGTAAAATGTTTTAACTAATAGAAAACAATAGTAACTTTAAGAAGTCAAAAACATATGATTAGAATAGAATCTTTGTGTAGTTTGGTAATCTTCCCTAATAAGTGGGAAAATCTTATTTTTAAAGATCTAAAACCATTTACTGAAATCAGCATTGAATTCCGCATAGCTGGTTTTTACTTTTAATGTAAAGTGAGCGAACTGCTTAATCACTTGACAGCTGTTGGACATTTTTTGTTTGTTCATTGAGATGCATACTGTGCTGCCAAATAGACAAGGTGCATCCTAATGTTCAATTTATTTCAACAGAATAATAATAAATAATGGCAGCATAATTTGGGAGATGGTGAGCCAGCAGGAAAAGGGTTATCTTGAGCTAAATTGTAATCTTTCTGAATATTAAATAAATGGGAGTCAGTAAACTGTACATAAAGGAGATGAAGAAAATTAAAAAGAGACAAAGATAGAAAAGAAATAGGAATAGTTGTTTTTTTTTCCTAATGCAGAAAACTTCAGTTTCCAGTTTCCTCTTTCCTCAGTAAATTATTTGCTGTATTTTTAAATGCTTAGATGCAGTGAGAAAAACATGAAAAACTTACATTTACAATGATATACTCACATAAAATATTTAAAGTTAGTTTGAATCTTCTAATCTTTGAGGATCCTTACCTGATATTAAAGTGATCAATACTTTTTCAGAGTTGCCTATTCAGTAAATATATAATGTCAAATATTCATCATGTAATTCCTATTTTATTGTAGTATTATGGTTGTTCTTTGTTAATGTAAAAAAGTGATCATTCCACTGAAATAAATGAACAGTAATTATATTAATAATTACATATATAAAAAATACATACAGTACTAGTTCTGGGAGTTACCCAGAATGGCTTATATCATTTGTGACTGGAAATGACATAGTCTTAATTTATTCCTTGTTCAAGTACAAACTGTCAAGGCAAAGGACTTCAACCTCACTGGATTTGCAGACTCAGAATCATATAGACTTAATAATGGTTTTGAGGCTATGGTGCTCTGTTGGGATGGAAAGTCAGTCCTTCAAGAAGGCTGATCTAGGCTCCAGTCATAACTTACCTGTAGCCAATATAGAGATCAAACTGTGTAGCAAGAAATGACTAGCAAATATCCTCAGAGTATGCTATAATGTTGATTCAACAGAAACACAAGTGGAATCCAGGGAGATGATTGCAGCTTTTGTTCAAACTGCTGACCTCTGCACAGGTAGTATAAATCAAATATAGCACATCTTCTGCATTACAGAGACTATGAATAAACTCCTGAAGCAACAGATCGTAAAGAAGAAATCTTGGCTCATAGAGACAATTATCAAGTTGTGTGATTAATGAAGGAAGCTAAGAGCACAAAGGAAGACAGATGAAACTACAAGAAAGCAATATTCCTGTATAATGCAGGACATTGATTCACATGGCAAAAGACAAGTAACTTGAATGACAGTGCATCAATATACAGAAAGCCTACAAAACAATCAAGGCTCTCTTGAAAGATTTATTGGGCAGGAAAAATCATATTTCAAACAACACTTGTGGCAATTGTTGCTGAGAACTGTATGATCTGAACAAAACCAACTTCTAAGATGAAAATTTAAGAGTCAGAAGAACTCTACTGGGGAAAATTCACTTGACTTATCCCAACTGAAGTTGAGGATGCAGTGCAAAGAGTGAAAATACTGCAAACACTGAAAAACAGTGAGGTCCCTCGGGTGGATAACAGAACAGAACTCTTTAAAAGATATGGAAAGGCACTTATCTGGGTGTACCATAAGCTTGCCAATGTAATTTCACCATCTGAAAGATGGTCCATGAGTTGGACACAATCTCAAGTGCTGGACATAGTCAACCATGATTTTTGTGTAAAAAGGGGGACCCATCTGTTTGTGGAAATTACACACTCTCTTTATTGACACATCTTCAAACAGTGGTTTTCAAACTTTTTTCTTTGGGACCCAGATGAAAAAAATCATTTATGCTTGCGACCCAACAGTTACATTTTTGAGCAACAATTACATCCTTCAGTGGCAACAGCAGGGGGTGCTGTGGCCCAGGACCTGAAGGTCTGTGACCCAGTACTGGGTCCCGACCCATGTTTTGAAAATGCCACAAAATACTGCTGTGCATCTACCTGGAGAGAATTGAATCCAAGGTAAAGAAATTTCTGACTGAAAAACAAAACCAGGTTTAGACCCAAAAGAGATACAGTTGATCAAATATTTAAGCTGCATGCATTATGTGAGAAAGTGCTGGAGAATGATGGGAAGGTGGTTCTTGTCTTCATGGATTTAGCTGAAGCATTTGCCAGCATATGGCACAAATATCTCTGAGAAATCCTGTGGCTAGTGGGAGTCAGTGAAAATGTGCTAAGTCTGATAGCAAATCTTTATGGAAGCATGATGGTTTTGGTGTTCAGGGGTCACGTGCAAAGAGGATCATTGTCATAGTGGGCTGCTTGCTATCGCCAACCTACAGGCGTGTGTACCCATCCATGGATGAAAAATTGGTTATAGGTGCTTCTCTTATGACAGTGACCCCAGTGGATCATTGCAAAGAGAGGTGCAAAAATTGCTAGAAAGAGTAGGTGGGTGAAGCAGAGAAATTAGGTCTAAAGGTATCACGTGAAAAGACAAAGATATTGGTGACTTCTAAGAATGTTGAAGAGGTGAAGATATTTCTCCCCAGATCTTGAGGTGGCATTGGAATGTGCTGAGCATTTAAATGCCTCTGGAGTATGACTATGGAGGACATAAACATCACTTAGAGATCTGACCTGGAAATAGATTCGTGACTGCTGCCCTAATGACACTCAGACGCATTTGGAGAAGCAAAGGTGTTACTGTGAATTGTACAATATTTTTGCCGAGGTCTCTTGTTTTCAACATCTTGCTGTATGCAGATGAGGCATAAATGTGAAGGAAACAGGCCGTTAAGAGGCTTTCTGCATTCAAATTGAAATGCTCCAGGTGATTGCTGCATGTTAGTTATATTTCTCACACTATTAATAAGGAGGCAATCATCTGAATTTACAGCATAACCATAATGATATCTGATATCAGGACAATCAAAAGAAAAAAAATTGAGTTTGAAGGACACCCGAGTCAGATAAGTGACAGAAGATTGCCACAGCAAGTTTTAATAGTGCCAGGGCAGAGCATGCTGCCCTGCATCAAGTGGTTTGATGGTGTGGCTGACCTGGCAGTATGTATAGCATGGTCCGCTTCTCAAGGCTTTGTGAAGATCATAAAATGTTTAGGAAGATTGCTGGCCAGTGACTCTGTGTTGTGTTTGCTATTTCTTGTGATGTGTTTCAGTGATGCTTTGCACTGTGAGGCATGTGCATATATACAATATAACACTGTAATTCCATCTCATAGTGTTGATAACATTAAGGAAGTTTATAATAGTATAATATAGACCTTAAGGTCTGTGAGACCTGTGTAACCCCGCATAACTGGCTTACTTGCCAGGGGACATCCCAGATTCCCTCCTGCAGTTCTGTTTGATGTTGGTGATGGCAAACTGTGACACACTGAATTCTTTAACTGTTCTCCCTGACTCCCTGTTTGGAAAACTGAATTTTTGTCTCTACCTCCAGGATGGAGAAGTTACTATAGTAGGTGAAACGGTGAATTATCACAGTCTATGGGGGGTGAAAAGGTTGTATGCAGGCAGAAAGCTGCTAATGCTATAGGATGAAAGAAGAAGCTAGATGTGGTCCACCTATGCCATTTCACATACAGTCCCATAAGATATAGAGCAAGGTATTAATAAATTTTTATTCCTCTCTCTTAGGTCAGAGAAACAGGAATATCAGGCATTAGTTTGGAGTGGTAATTAGACTTGGTTGGAAACTTTTCATCAAAACAGTTTGCCCTTGCAAAATGCATTTGTGACCAAATAGATTTTTGTGTGTGAAATGATAAATGTTTTGATAAAATTTCACATAAAAATAAATATTTTATAAACAGAAACTTTTTTGTCTTGAAAATTTAGTTTCAGAAATAATTGAAATTTAATTTTGAAAAAAATTAGTTTCAAAACTTTATTTTCTTTTTCTAATATATTATGTGACATGTCAGTAGTAGTGCACAATATGATATGTTAAGTCAAGTCATAATATGAAATGGTCAATATATTTTACTTGTATTTTATTTTTTAAAAGACATCCTAGGGAGCTGTTATTTAATACAGATGGACATTTTGGTTTTATTTTGTTTGATTATAACAACAGAAATGGAACATTTTGACTTAGAAAATAAGACAAGATATTTCAATCTATACTGAAAGCTACCCCTTATTATTAAAAACTAAACTAAATATTTTGGCTGTGATATCATAACATGATATGACTTGACATGATATGAACTGTCATATTATATGCTACTGCTGCAGGTGTCATGAAAGCATGTAAAAATAATCAAGACCCATTTCATTTAAAAAAATCAGATTTTTTTCTACAATAAAATTTTAGAAATAGTTTTTCCCCCCTAAAATTCCATTTTGTGGAGTATTTTGATATCTGCTTTTGTTTTGATTTGGAGTGAGAATAAATTTTGAAAAATCAAATTTTTCCACAAAATAGAAATTTTGAGTTTCCACCAGCCCTAATGGAAATATTGCCTCCTATGGTGTTGGTGAGACAACTGCTAAAAATATTGTACCCAATTCTGGTTTCAGAGTGCCTAAAAGAATGTTGAAAAAATTGGGAAGAATTCAGAGATGAGCTAAAAGAATGACTTATGGTCTGGAAGCATATGATATAATGATAGACTAAAGGAGCTCTAATCTTTTTAGTTTATGAGAGAGAAAATTAAAAAAAGACTTTAATTACACTCAGTATGTACCAGAAAGTGGAAGATATCTAATAGTAGAGCTCTTTTTAGCAGCCAAAAGCATGCAACATTCAGTGGTTTGAAATTGAGGGGTCAACAAAGTTCAAATTAATAATAATTTTTTTTTTTTTAACACTGAGGATAATTAACTGCTGGAACAGATTACAAAAGAATATGGTGAATTTGCCACCTTTGAAATCTTTAAATGAGGATTGTATGACTTTTTGAACCACATGTTGCAGGGCTAGATGTAGAAATCACTCTGTGAAATTATGCAGCCTATGTAACGCACACCAGCAGAATGTTTCCACTCTGTAAGTTCGCTCATCTTCAAAGCATCTGTTGAAGTGGGATTTTCTCCCACGAAAGCTCATGCAAAAAATAAATCTGTTAGTCTTTAAGTGCCACAAGACTCTGGTTTTTTTGCTGGACTAGACTAACACGGCTGCCCCTTTGGAACCCATGTAATCTTAAAATCTATGAGATCTATGAATTGCTGTAGCCTTACTATGTGAGTGGTTCCAGTGAAGTCAATGGATCATTCACATGAGGAAATGCTCTAGACTGAGCCCAAAATATTCTGTACATAAATTAAAACTGTTTTTCCATGGTAAAGTTTCAGTGACATTACCAGATTTTTGTGCTCTCATTCTTTAATGATTTATGATGTTGACAGAAGGAAGCTTTTGGTGGACTTACAGACTTATCAACAGTTCTGAGGATATGTATTATGGTGGACATTAATCCTTAATTTTCCTTATTGTGAGTAATAATAATAGCATATGCTTAAATTGGGAGTTAAACAGGTAACTTTCCTGAAAGTATAGACATCCTTACTCAGTGTCTGATCCAAGAACTCACTCAGATCAATGAAAATATTCCAATAAATTTAAATGGCTTTTTGATTAGGATCTGAGTTAGATGCCAACCTTTACTAGTTGAGTTATTTCAGTTTCATCAGTAATAGTCTTGTGTTTAGGACCAATGTCACAAATAATTGGTTGTTGGAGACTGTGGTTTAGTATTTATATACCCATTTTGACCAAAGATGGCAGCCTTCATTTAAGAAAAAATGAGAGTCCTGTGACACCTTACATACTGACAAATTTCTTTGGGCATAAGCTTTCATGGGCTCCAACCCACTTCGTCAAATGCAGTGGATTGGAGCCTGTGAAAGCTTATGCCTGAAGAAACTTATTAGTCTTTAAGATGCCACAGGTCTCTTGTTGTTTTTGCTGTACACAGACTAACACGGCTGCTCCTCTGAAAATTGTCTTCATTTAAGAGTTGCATATATTTGTTGCTTACTATAGCATGCTCCCCAGTCTGCCTGCAGAGGCGTTTTATGCGGAGTGAAGAATAACAATCTGTATAAAAAAGGAATGGTACTTTTGGAGAAAAAGTCAAAATAATTTATCCTTAATATGAAGATAAGTAGATAACATTGGAAAATATTTTATAAATTGAAATTATTTATTTCATTGTCCAGATCCTGAATTTCAGTGATTGTAATGTGTATGCATCTTGTCAAAATATCTTCGATCTCAACATTCTGAGTAAAAAAAATTATTACTAGCAAAGCAATAATACAACGCATGAATCAATGCTTTCTATTATATAGGGAGTGGGAAGGAAAGCTGTTGTTGGTACAGGAAATCCTGGATGAATGGCTGAAGGTTCAAGCTACTTGGCTGTATTTAGAGCCAATTTTTAGTTCTCCTGACATTATGGCTCAGATGCCTGAGGAAGGTAGGCGATTTACCACTGTGGATAAAACATGGAAGGAATTGATGAAATCTGTTTTGCAGGTAAGGACAAAGCTCTTAAGAAAAAGTGGGTGTGCTTGTAGTATCTATCAGACTATTGTTTCTAGTGAGATAAAAATGTGTTCTATATATTTTAAACTTACCCTTTTCCTGATTCTTTTATTTAAAATTCAGTTTGTCAAATCTATTCCAGCTATCTTGAAGAATACTGTATTGACAAGTAAAATTAAACAATTAAACAATATAAACAGTATATATAGCAGAGTAATAGAAAAAATCACTTATTTCAACACTAAAGATTAACTTTACTAACATTCCTAACTGTATGCTGAAATCGTGCATTTGCTTTTTTTAAAGGGTTTAATCTAATCACATACTGAACAGTAGATAAATATCTTTAAAATCTCATTTTAAACTTGTGTCATAAATTTGATCTTAACCCCTTATAGCAGTTACATACCAGGAATTATCATAATTGATCTGTATTTTTACAGATTTTCACCATCATTCTCTCACATGGTGCTATCTTTACATTATTTTATTATGTTGGTAAGGTAAACAACTGTTGGCAAAGTCAACAAATCAAGTACCTAGAGCAGAGAAATGGGAGTGAGGTAATATCTTCTATTGGACCCTCTTCTGTTTGTGAAATAGAAAAGCTCTCAAGTTTATACAGAGCTCTTCTTCATATCTGGAAAACATACTTAGGGCTGGTCTACACTACAGATTTTTGTCTACAGAAGTCATATTTTATCAACAAAACTATGGAGGTTAACACACTGTTGTGCTCCTCTCAGCAATGTAACTCCACTGCTATACCAACATCATAAAACCACCTCATCAAGAGAGGTAGGATTTCTGTTGGTATAGATAGGGCAATGCAAGTCAGTGTAGACACTGTGTTCCTTACATCAGCTGTCATTCTTGTCAATGTCATGTTTCCACTGTAGAGTTCAGTGGTTGGACCCTGCTCCATAGCTAAATTCATGAAATGTTTTGTAAGCCAACAAATTTGAATAATTTTCATTTTAAGTTTATTCAGTGTGGGGCCCCCCCTTTTTTCCCCCCATTCAGCTGTTAAACCGAACAACTGATATTTCACGAAGTTCTAATGAGGCACATTGTACAATGAATTTCTGCTAAACTAAATTGTCTTTTTTGATAAAGTCTTCTAGTGGTGTTAGTTTTATTACACTATTTTGTGGAAGGAATTGGGGCTGGCGATGGGGTGTTAGTATTTTGATGACTAATGTAATAAGTAGTTGTAAGGTAGGAACCAAATATGAATAATTATTAGAATGCATCAATTTATATTTAGTATTTTTTTCAGAGCACTGTGATAACTCTATATATACCACTCAATATTCCAACCTTTCTGGTGTCACTGTAATAAAACATGAAGGAAACATATTCCAGAAGATGGCACTCTGTGCCCAGAAATATAACATTTGGATTTTGTGGTTTATAAGAAGGCAATTACCCTGTCAATGTAAACATGTCTTCTTAAATCACAATACTAAACTTGACTCTGCTCCGTGCTTTTTTGCCTTTGATGCCATTGTGTTATAAAATGTGAAAAGTAATACAATGGCTATTTTTATTTGCCTCACTTTACATCACAAATGTGAATACTCATAGTTTATGCATTTTTAACATATCTTTTTAAAAGCAAGTAAATTATGAGAATGAAATTAGTTTGTGATTTAATTTCTATTTTTCATAAATTCATTAACTAGAAAAGAGGAGAGTTAATTTTTGTGCGAAAGAAATTCAAGATAGTTTTTTAAAGGAACCTGAGACAAAAGCATTTGGTAGATTAAAAGAGATTTGTGGGAACTATAGTTGTTGGTATATGATTATTGTAACACATCTTTTTACATACACTTGATGTAGCTGAAACACTGTTTGTAATACAGTTTCTGTTCTTGCAAGTGATCAAACAAATAACACTGATGTTTTGAATGTCTGAGAACAATAGCATTCTCATTTATTCTTGATGCTTCCCTGAAACAGTAGATAGGAAATCATTGCTGAAACTTGAAGTCTTTATTTTTTTTCACTTGTATCTTTTTCACAGATCTTTCACAAAGAATCTAAACATAACCAGGGAAGACCTCCCTTTTCATACTTGGCAGCATTCAATTTTGATGAATTGCAAGATTAATTTTACTCAGAAAAATTGCTGATGATGTTCATACTAAGAAAAGAAACCAAAGACTTTTCTTTGACAATGTGTAGGGTGTGTGGTAATTTGCAGTTTTAAATGCTGTTTTATAAAACCACTTATTAGCTGTGTCTGAATTTTGACAACTCAGTTTATCTATACATGATTGAAAAGCCTGAGTAGTTATTTAAGTCAGATTGTGTTCAGGTTTGGTATAATTAAAGGTGTAAATAACAGAATGCTAAGTAATTTTGGGTTGTTTTGCTCATGTGAGTATGCTTCATTTACAAGGGAACATTAGGATCAGGTACTAAGGCATGTATGCTCTCTAACAAAGTCAACTACATAACTAATTCTGTGTTTCATGAATAGATAGACTCTAAGTACTCATATGTCTGGTCAAAATAATTGCTATCTGACATTATAGAATCATAGCGTTGGAAGGGACCTCATGAGGTCATCTAGTCCAACCCCCTACCAAAAAAAGCAGGACCACTCCCACTTTTATTTAGATTTTTAATTTGCTTTATAGACTGATATTTGGTAAGTAAAATATAGCAGTATGATTATTATTTCAGCTTATAGATTGACCATAAGACATATTAAAAGATCAATCTTGATGCAGAAGCAACTTCCCATTCTCTGCAATTAGTGTGACATTCATTAGAAAGAACAAGTCTGCAAAACCTCTCATTTTCTTTCATTTGTGGTAAATTAGATTCCTCACTTAGATAAATGCAGTATCCCTACTAAATATTTGAATTAATTTTGTTTGCTGAAATTTTTGATTAATTTGGAGAGGGCTCTTTACCTTCTACATAGATGAAAAATACAAGAAGTCCAGTTCAGGTACATCAATGACTTTTGCCACATGTGGAAAAAAAAATCTTCCCTTTCTTTTATATTTTAAAAAGTAACATCCCTCTTTAATCTTTAGTTGTGAGTGATCAAATCTGGTATTATAACTCTGGCATTTAATCATATTGATCCTTCACAGAAGGAAAAAGCCTGCCACCCACTCACACCTTCCCCATCTCCATGTTTCAGCCAGAGTATATGCAATGGAAGAAAGTAATTCTGAACTGCTGAATGTTGTTGGCCATAATAGTAACCAGAGGCTCTACTTAAAAATATCCATCTAAACCTCTCTCTTTGATCTTCTATATTAGTGAATTATATAGGATGCCTACAGATTATGGACCAGATCTTCAGGTGGTATGATTATATATAGCTCTCTTGAAGTAAATGGAGCTATGGAGATGTAAATCCATTTAAGATTTGATCCTATGTTTTAGAGCATATTTTCATATAGTAAAAGTGGATAATTAAAAATACTATTTAATTCTTTCTATTAATCCATCTTCAAAAAATCAAAGGTTGAAGATTAATATAAACACACAGAGTAAAATATATATTAGATGGTACATTAGGTTAAAGCAAAATTCCAAATAATATAAACTGGACTTCAAAGGTAACTTTGTTCCGGATTTTAATTCTTGTCTCACAGTACAGTATGCTATCAACCTCCTTTGAAAGGAATAATTTAATTTTGTTTTTCAGGACAAACATGTTTTGACAGTAGTTATGATAGACAAGATGTTGGAAAAGCTAAAAAAGTGCAATGAATTGCTGGAACTAATTCTTAAGGGGCTTAATGAATACTTAGAAAAGAAGCGTCTTTTCTTCCCGAGATTCTTTTTCTTATCCAATGACGAACTCCTCGAGATCCTTTCAGAAACCAAAGATCCTACACGGTACAGTAATATTTGATACCCTTTGAGGCTCCAAATACATGGAACTTAAGGTTATGGTCCTGTACTTGCTCTGTGCATAGTACTCTGATTTTATTTGTTGAGACTTATGCGTATGAAGTAACTATAAGAGTAGTTTTTGAGTTATTAAGGAAGAATACAAACTGGAAGGGGTTTCTTTCAAATAAGTAATAATTAAATTCGGGTAGGTTTTTCCAAACTATTCACCCAAATTGTATCCTAGAACAATTCGGTAAAGTTAGAGTCAAGGCACAGACTGAAAACTAAGCTAGGAAAAGAGTATAGCATCCCTCCTATGCAGGACGGAGTTTAATGTACAGAATAGGAAATCTCTGATAATGCTTAGCTTTGGAGTGTTATTCTTTTTTTCGGTACAGTTCACCCCAATAATCTGCAAAGGCCCTCTGCACAATTAAAACTGTAAGGATATGTCCACACACAGTCTTTAAATTGAAATTATGCACACTATGCTTCCTCATATCGAGATAAGATGCTCCCTTATCTTGCAATAAGGAAAGTCATTTCAGTATAATAAAACCTAGTATTATATTGAAGTGATGGTTAAATTGAAACTGTTGTTTTGAAATAATGCTCTGTGGACATGTTATTTCGATTTAACACTTTTGCCCTTCTCCTTCCCAAGGTGCTGTCCTTTTTCTATATATTGGGTAGGGGCATAGTCCTTCTAGGGGGCCATCTTGACACACCTCCCATGGTACCCCTCTCCTAAATTGAACTAGCAAGTCCTGTCCATGGACATGCTAGTTCGATTTGAGTTCTAGTGGGGACATGTTAAATTGATTTAACTTAGATTGATTTAATGATTTTTATAGCGATTTTATTAAATTGATTTAACTTAAATTAATTTAACTGCCTAAGTGTGGACATAGCCTGTATGAATAATGGATTTCATACTTTGTAAGACTCCAGCCTCATTCATGGCTAGACTGTGAAACTCTAACTTATCATAAATAAAGGAGGAGTCCTGTGGCACTTAAAGACTAACAAATATATTTATTGCATGGGCTTTTGTGGGAGAAGATCCCACTTTGTCAGATGCTTTGAAGATGGGGAACTTACAGAATGGGAGGAAATAAAGGCAGGGAAGTGTAAGTCATGGGAACAGGTCACACTGTAACAGCAGATCAAAATAGTTGTAAAGATTCAAACACTAGGGAACAGTGTACAGAGGGAGATGAGGTCAAATCACCTGTTGTAATGAGAGAAAAATTCAATGTCCCTATTAAGTCCTGAAACAATGCAATTGAATTTGCAAATAAATTCAGTTTCAGCAGCTTCTCTTTTAAGCTTTGATTTAGCATTCATCTGATCACGAAGATTGAAATGCTAACCCGCTGCTTTTAGAGTGTTGTGATTTCTTGTGTCAGATTTGTGCTGATTCAACAGAACCATTAAAGCCGGCACATATCGCTGCAACAAACCATGCTGCCAAATTTGCCCACATATCTGCACAAAAGACACCATCACAGGTCCTAATCAAACCAGCTACTCCATCAAAGGCTTGTTCACCTGCTCATCCACCAATGTGATTTATGCCATGACATGCCAGATATGTTCCTCTGCCTTATATATTGGACAAACAGGACAGTCTGTGCTCTAAAGAATAAATGGGCAGAAATCAGACATCAGACATCAGAAATCACAACACTCTAAAAACAGTGGGTCAGCATTTCAATCTTTGTGATCACACAATTAATAATTTGCTAATTGCTGTGCTCAGAGGGATGAATACTAAATCAAGGCTTCAAAGAGAAGCTGCTGAAATTGAATTTATTTGCAAATTCAATTGCATTGTTTCGGGACTTAACAGGGACATTGGATTTTTCTCTCATTACAACAGGTGATTTGACCTCATCTCCCTCTGTACAGTGTTCCCAGGTGCTTGGATCTTTACAACTGTTTTGATATGCTGTTAGTGTGACCTGTTCCTATGACTTACACTTCCCTGCCTTTATTTCCTCCCATTCTGTAAGGTTCTCCATCTTCAAAGCGTCTGATGAAGTGGGATTTTCTCCCATGAAAGCTCATTGCATTAAGTATGTTTTTTAGTCTTTGAGTACTATAGGACTCCTTGTTTGTTTTACTGAACTAGACTAACACAGGGGCCCCTTTGGATCTTATACTAAATAGCACCCCACAAGTGGTTCCACTGGTATCATTAAAAGTAGTTGTTAAATAAGGTGACATTCAGATGTGTGTATGTTTCATACTCAAATGTATAGCGAATGCAGCAGAAGGTTGCTCACCGAACAATGAACATAACTAGGAATGCTGAACAACTGACTCATTCACTGACAAGTGTCCATACTGTGCAATGAATGAGACGGGATTTTGTGGGAGCAAGAAAGAAAGAAAGAATCATGTATTGAGAAACTTTATTGAAATTTACGTGTGCAAGGACCAGAATTAAGGTTGATTGCTTCACTTGCAGCATTGTTTTAATGTGATTATTTATATGGATTGTATAACTAAGTGCAAAGCACTTGTATAATACAGGATGATTAACAGTTAAACCAGGGGTGCTTAACTATATTTGAGTTGCTGAGGATCTAAATAGTGTTTTAATTTTTAAAATGGTTTTTAAGAACGTGTGTGTATGTAAATCTAACAACAGCACATTAGCAGGTTAAATGTTTTTCTAAAGTTAATGTCTCAAAAATACTTTTAAGAAGTACATTCAGGTTTTCGTTTATAGTATTGATGGAAAATAGTTTAACTGAGCTTTAAAGTAAAGTTTGGTTATTTGTGTAGACCTAATTTCTAAATATTTTGTTTTATTTTCTACAGGGTAAACCCTCACTTGAAAAAGTGTTTTGAAGGAATTGCAAGTGTAGAGTTCACTGATGTTTTAGACATTACACATATAAAAAGTAGTGAAGGAGAGGTTGTGGAACTCATAGACACAATCTCAACATCTAAAGCTAGAGGTCAGGTTGAAAAGTGGCTTGTCGAGTTGGAAACAGCTATGATAAATTCTATTCACAAGGTAATAAATTATGTTCTATTTTATTCTGTGTACAATAAAACATAACAAGGCAGTCTGTACCATTATTGATAAATTTACTGATTGCACAATCAAGAAAGCTAAACCACTGTAGAATTGCTCACATGGGACATTTAAGCACATCACAGAGGCGAGAAAGTCCTCTGGCCGGCCTTTTGTTTTGATCTAGGCTAGTGGTTCTACCAGAAGTGCTCTGAAATACTGGTATCACATTTCATGTCTCTTATTCCCAGATCTTTAGGCACTGTGACTAAGGGTAAATCTACATTGCAGTTAGACACTTTTGGTTGGTCCATGCTAGCTGATCCAGATTTGCAGGACTCCAGCTCAGGGAGTGTTTACTTGTGGTGTAGGTATTTGGGCTTGAGCTTCCAGAATCTGGGCTCCAGCCAGAGCCCAAACATCTACACTGCAATTAAACAGCCCTATAATCTAAGCCCTGTGATCCTGAGCCCTAGTCTATACTTGCCTCACTTTTCGGTGGCAATTGACAGGAGATGCGCAGTTTGGGCCAGCCATGGATATTTAACTGCAGTGTAGGTACACAGGGGTTAAAGTTAGCTGGAGTGCATTGGAACACCATTCTAGGGCCCACCATTTTAGGGGGCCAGTGTTTTGGGACACTTAAAAATAGAAAATAGAGCCAGAATGCAGCGTTCTGGTGCATTCCAGCTTACGACCCCTGCAAAGTTTTAAAAGCTCCTAGCCTAGGGGAAGCTCTTTCCAGCTGGAAGACTGTGATATGCATGGCCAGCAGCTGCAACCCCTACCCACCCAGAAAACACAGTCTTTCAGCTGGCAGAGAGCTTCCCCCAGGCTGGGAGCTTTTAAAACTCCTGCCCTGAGCACTCTCATTCAGAGCATGCTCAGGGTGGAAGGAGCAGCCTGTGCTCCAGCAGGCAGGAAAGGGACCCAGGCACGGGCCTGCTCTGGAGAAGGAGCTGGAGCCGGGAGCGCAGCACTGAGGCTGCTCTGGCTCCGCAGGCCCTGGGGCGTCAAGGTGGCCTGGGGCCAGGGCTGGAGCCGAGAGCATGGGACCAAGGCTGTTCCGGCTCCTCAGCACAGGCCCCAGGGCTGCGAGGTGGGCCAGGGCAAGGGCTGGGGCTGGCATGGGGAGTGGCAGGGCGGACTGTCTCCTGTTGGGCCGACCCTCATTAGGGTCCCCCAGCTCCCCATGACTGCAGAGGGGTGCTGGGTGGGTGAGCGGCCCAGTGTCCCCTTCACCTATAGACCCAGCTCACCTGTCCCTGCCTCCCAACTCCCCTGCTCCAACCCTTCTCTGCCCTACCTCTTGCCCCTGCCCCAGCCTCCCACTTCCTGCTGCCATCCGCCCTTTCTCTGCCCCATCTCCTCCTGCCCATGCCCCCCTTCACCACCTTGACACCTTCTGCCTCCCACCCTCCCCTTCTCTGCCCTGATATCCTGCCACCACCCACTCCTTCTTTGCCTTATCTCCTGCCCCTGCTCCCCTTCACCACCCCTTCTCTACCCCCATTTCCTGCCCATGCCCCCTGTCACCACGCTGATACCTCCTGCCTCCCACCCTCCCCTTCACTGTCCCCATCTCCTGCCCCTGCTCCCAGCCACCGCTTCAACACCTCCACCTCCTGCCTCTGCTCCATTCCTCCACATCCTGTGGCCTCATTTTTCCTGGGCTGTGGTCCGCACATGTGGGAAGGAAGCCCACCAATTAGGAGGGTTCAAGGGCCCACCAAATTATATTTTAACCGCTGTTTAAGAATTGGACTATGTTAGATGCTGAACACCCTCGAATTCCTCAATCACTGTCTTGCATGACAGGACCTTATTTGCTAAAGAATCTTACTAAAAATATATGTTGCAAGCCTTAAACAGGGATCCCTTTCATTCTAAAAGTTTTAATAGTTTTATTTTTTCTGCAATTTGTATTATGACTTTTTAAATATTATATAATAATACTGAGACTATATAGTTTGATTAGTAAGTCACCTAGAAAGGATAGCTTGGAAGAGACCTAAAACTGAAATCATGTGTATCTGGTATTAGATGAAGATATTGTAAATTATTAACAATTTTTTTTGTCCCTTAATTTTATGTATTGCTCTTTCTTTCATCTTTGCTTAACACTCAGTGTCTGAATCTAGTTACTGAGAAATCACTCTCTTTAACTGGTAAAAATCCAATGTAAAATGTTTTCTGAGTCATTCAGAGACACCCAAAGCCTTAAAATAATGCCAACCCTGCTCAGATTTTAAATGAGCAATCTTGATTCTGTTGTTTCTCTCTTTCATGGAGGAAGGATGGTCTTTGGTTAAGACACTAGACTAGAAACCAAAACATCCAAATACATTTAATTTTCTGTGTGACTAAGGTCATATCAGTGTCTCTGCACCTCAGTTTCATCTGTAAAACAGTGATGATAAAAGGAGGGGTGTTGTGAAGGATTTGTCATATTGACCTATTTGGTCTTGTATTATAACACTATGAGATTGACCATGCTAGGTCAGATCAATGGTCCATCTAGCCCAGTATCCTGTCTTCCAACAGTGGTCTGTGCCAGATGGTTCAGAGAGAATGAACAGAAATTATGGAGTGATCAGTTCCCTCTTATCCAGTCCTACCTTTTGGCAGGAAGAGATTTATTTACACCTGAAATGAAAGGTTGCATCCCTAACCATGTTAGCTAATAGCCACTGATGGATTTGTCTTCCATAAGCTCATCTAATTCTTTATTAAACCTATTTATACTTTTGACGTTCACAACATCCTCTGGCAACAAGTTCCATAGGCTGAATATGCATTATGTAAAGGAGTATGTCCTTATATTTGTTTCAAACCTGCTGCCTGTTAATTTCATTGGGTGATTTCTGGTGATGTGCCTCTTGCAGTACCCAGTACTTGATATTTCAGAGGGAAGTAAGATGAACCTTGCAAGTTGTTAGTGTACAGAGCAAGGAAAAATAAGGATTCCTTTTTCATATTTACAAGCATTCAAAGCATGCCTAAAACCATGAGATTTGGTTCTTCCTGTAATTACTTTACTTGCACTTCTGCTATCCTGTGCAGTCAGAAAATTATCCAGTATCTTTAAGTGCAGTCACATTACTTGTGTTAGTGTTTCATTATGCAGTGAATTCCACAGGTTAATTATTATCCTTATAATTAGTTCATTCATTCATTTTAAAATTACAGTCTTTTAATTTCATCGAGTGTCCCTTGTTCTTGAACTAAATGGCAAGACTGTAGGTCTGGCTGCATCCCGACAAAGATTAAATTGAGAAACTGGCCATTTTTCACTAGGGATTTCTTAATTAAAAATACCTCAATAAGGACCCATTTAACTCTTCTTTGTTCCAGGCTAGATAATTGTAGTCTTTCATCGTATGCAAATCTTGTCACACTTCTAACCATCTTTGTTGCCTTTCTCTGTTCAATTTCTGCTATATCTGTCTTAATGTGAGGTGTTTAAAATTGCACATTGTATTCCCAGGTAAACTTTTATTGGTTTCTATGCATACTCTCACTATATCTGAAACAGATAAAATTAAATAATTTAATGTATATTGATATAGCGGATTTATTAACCTTGGATTAAATGGAAAAAATTTCTAGCTATATTCTGTGGATGAAAAACCTACATATGGGTGTGAGCTTATTTTCTATGGAGCAAGATTCCTTTTAGGAGGGTCATAAATTTATCTGCTGGTTTTTAGAGCTAAATTATACATTTGTATCTCAGGACTGGCTAAAAGAAACTTGACAGCTCCATGTTAATTCTTGGCCATATTGTTCCCCAAAACCTTGCAAGCAGATTTTGTTCTTTGAATAGTGCCCCTATGGATGCTCCACTTCAGGTGCCAGTGCATCCTTGTGGTGTTGATTGGAGATTCTTGTCAGCGGTGCTCACCAAGGTTGCGCATGTGCTTTAGCAGTCTCATGGTGCTATTGGTGCCCTTTTCAGCACATTTGACTTGACACCCCCCCCAATTCCTTCTCCACTGTCCGAGACAGAGCCTCCAGGTGTTCCTCTCAGCTTATCAATGTATCTTCTTCATTAGTTTTTTGTAGACGTTTAGTCAGCTTTTCCCTCAATCTTAGCCTAGTTTACTCCATTTTACCTATATAAAAAGAAATAAAATAAAATGAAAAAATAAACATAAAGACCTATCTACCCATTAGGCAAATTACTTTTCCTCTTACCAAGGTGGTGCATCATGCTGGGCTCACCTAGCTTCAAATGTTGCATCTCCTGTAAGGATGCTATGTCAGCGTCTGATGGGTATGCTGAATTCATAAGATGCCTGGGGGAAGGAAAACTCTTTCAAAAATGTTCCCACTGTAAGGACTAAAATCCAGAGCCAGGTGAGACAGGGATATGTGTCTGAAGTCAATGGTTTTCAAACCATGGGTCAGGACCCAGTACTGGGTCACAGTTCCTTAGGTACTGGGTTGCAGCATCCACTGCTGCTGCCACCAAAAGACTGGAATGCATTGCTCAAAGATGTAATTGTTAGGTCGCAGTCATAAATTATTTTTTTCAACTGGGTTCCAAGGAAAAAAAGTGTGAAAACCACTGCCTGAAGTTACTACTAATGGAGACCTTAGACCTGTCTCTGACCCTGCTCAAGAAAAACTGGTCTCACAGGACAAGGCCAGACAGAAAAGGTATCTAACTCACCTGGCAGTGAGCACAAGAACTGAAAATCACCACCCTCAGTAAGTAAAGTATGACTGAGTACCAAAGAGGCTACAGATTCCTCAGGTACATTGGCTAGTACTGTGTCAAAAAACCATTTTCATTCTGGCATGGAACAAAAGGGTAAATCAGGGCAGCCCTACTCTGATACAACAGCATCAAAGCTAACAGTCCACAAAATGGCAAAAACCGTCACAACATTGGCACCAACAGAAATCCCAGCACCAATCAAAGTCACTGCAGCGACAACTGCTGAGCCTCACGATATGCCGCCAATGGTACTGACAACCTCTCTGGAACCGACCTCCAGCACTGAGCTGCTCTTGGCACCAGCACTCACTATGCCACTGACAATACTGGGACTGAAGAAGCACATGGAGAAGGCAGGTGCCACAAACAACTGGAATTCTTAACATCCTTCCCTCATCCCCACTATGTGACACAGATATCTCTCCTGCACAATTTTCTCAGGATGAGCCCATATCTTTTCTAGCAGCTAGAAGCATGATTGTGGAAGAGGCCACATTCTCCCTTCAACAATCCTGTCCCAAAGTTCAGGCAGTTAAATTTTGCACTCACTCCAAACTCAGTCACAGGCATGGTTTGGATCCTCATGATTTGGCCTACCTGTTTCTCACCATATGCAGTGGTTAAGACAGGCTATCTTATCCACGTACTCCACTTCATACAGCAGACAATAAACTTCCAACAGGCATAGAACCAGCCACCACCTAAATCTGTCCCAGCAGGAACTGAGCCTGAGCTGTTGGAGGTCATGGAGGAGAACATATAACAGGAAACAATATCACCCCCCTCACAATTTATCCTTCTCCCCAGGTGAGGCCATAATCCCCCTGTCTCCCACCACTACTGATGACTTTAAGCAATTCTAAGACCTGTTCAAAAGAGTGGCAGATAATTTAGAGATCCCACTCCAGGAAGCAGCAGAGTCACAGCACAAACTTCTGAAGATTTTACAGACTTCATCCTTATCAAAAATGACTTTCCCCATGGATGACATCCTTATGGAGCCTGCCAATAACATCTGGCAGACAGCAGCCACCATTCCTCCCACCTATAAAAGAGTTGACAATCCCTGCCAAAGACACAGAATACTTTTTCATGCACCCACCATCTAATTTCCTGGTCATAAAAGCAGCCAATCAGAGGAGTAAATAACAATACTGTAAATCCACACCTCAGGACAAGGATGATGAGAGACTTAATTTTCTTGGAAGAAAGATACATATTTCAGCAACTCTGCAACTAAGAGTTGCAAATTATGCAGCTTTATTGGCAGACTATGACCACAACAACAATCCAAGATTATCTGAATTTATTGAATGCATCACAGACAACAAGAGGGAACTATTCCAACCTACCATAAAAGAGAAACTGTTGGTCTCATGAGTATGCCATTACAAGTCTTTCTCGACATAGCTGACGACATAGCCAGAACTGTTACAGTGGTGGTGATCATGTATAGATCTTGGTGGCTACATGCAGCCGCTCTGCCCAAGCAATTGCGAACCACTGTTGAGGATCTCTGAGTCGATAAGAAGAATTCATATGCTGTAAAGACAGATGATGTCATTCACATGGTAAAAGATTCTTGGACCACGTGCTGCACCCTAAGCATTTACACACCTGTTATGAGAAGAAAGCCATTTAAATACTGGGCTTAGAGCTCCAGGTACCAATATCACCCACAACGCAGGATATATGACTCACCTTGCAGCAGGTAAGAAACTCAATGACACAGAGGCAATGTCCACACGTAGATGCTTATGTCAAAATATTTTAATTTGAAATAAGCTAATTCGAAATAAAATCGTTATTTTGAATTAACTTAAATTGAAATAGGCAAAAACCTCAAATCGAAATAGCAAGTCCAGACACAGGACTTGCTATTTCAAATCAGGAGAGGGGCACCATGGGAGTGTGGCAACATGGGCCCCTCCCTAGGCCATGCCCCCACCCAATATATACTAAAAATAAGGCACCCTGGAAAGGAGAAGGGCAAAAGTGTTAATTCGACATAAGGGTTATTTCAAAATAATGTGTCTGAACGGCATTATTTCGAAATAACCATTTTGCTTTAACAGATGATTCAAATTAAAGTAGGTTTAAGCTATTTTGAAATAACGTCTCTTGTTTTGAAGTGACGGAGCTTGTCATTTCAAAACAAGAAAACGTCATGTGGACCTAATCTTTTTTAATTGAAATAACCAGTGTTATTTCAATTTAAAAGACATGTGTGGACATACCCAGACAGTCCGTCCAGCAGCTGTCAACATCCCATGCCATCCACTTTGTCAGTTTTAAGGTTTTGGTCATGGGTCTGCTCAACATCACTCAGTGTCCAGAGTCACAGACAAACACCATCCTCTTCAACCAGCAACTGTGCCCTATCAACCAATCTTAGATTAACATCACAATGGACAAATGAGCTTTGGAAGTTGTCTGATCTGGATACACCATCCTCTTCATCTCTACACCTCCTACCCAAACCCCTTTCCTGTCCCTCTTCAGAGACCTATTTCATGATCACTCATTGAGATAAGAAGTTGAACATCTACTACAGATCGGAGCTACAGAATAGTGTTTCTCAACTGTTCTGATACCAGAAACCATATTCTATTCTGTGTCAGAGAGATCTTGGGTTTCCTATACAGTTTCAGGGAGCTCTCAGGGACTAGTTCTGGTTCATGGTCTTGTCATTAAGAAACACTGCTATAGAACACATTCCTCCTGACATGGGCACAGGTTTCAACTCTCTATTTGCCTGATCCAAAAGAAATCTGGAGGCTGGAAACCAATTTTAGAGCTCAGAAAGCTGAACAAAAGCGTAAAAGTGCAAAACTTGAGGATGATCACAGTATCTATCATAATCCCAATGCTGGAAGAGGAGGACTGTTTTGCAGCCCTTGACCTTCAAGATGCATATTTCCATGTTGCTATCCATTCAGCTCACAAGAGATTTTTCAGATTTACAGTAGGAACCAATCATTATCAATAGAAGGTGCTATGCTTCGGCCTTTCCACTGCCCCCATGGGTTTTCTCCAAGATAGTTGATGTCGTTGCAGCACACCTATGCAGAGAAGGGGATCACCATATTCCCCTCCTAGGACAACTGCTTGATAAAGGCACATAGTAAATTGCAGGCCATTCAAGCAGTATGATTTACAGTCATGCTTTTCCAAAAACTAGGACTGATGATAAAGGTCAAGAAGTTCACCATAAAATGTGTTCATCAAATAGAGTTCATAGGAGCATACCTAGACTCCCTTAAAGGCAGGGCATCCTTGCCAAAACACAGATTCAGTGCTATAGTGAACCTGCAATACAAAAGAGCCCAGCAATAATTGTCTGCATATGTCTCCAAATGCTAGGATATATGACGGCAACTGCCTTCATAGTACAACGTAGGCAACTATGTATGCAGGCCCTACTGCTATGGCTCTTGACCATATACAGACCTTGGAGTCACTCCTGAAACAACGTAGTAACAATGCCAAGAAGATCAAACAATCACTGAGTTGGTGAACACAACCCAGCAGTTTAACACTGGGCATTCCATTTACAGAAGAAACACCCTTGATGATGATAACTACGGATGCACCCCTGATAGACTGGGGAGCACATCTACAGAAACACCCCAGCCAGGGGAAGTGCTTCACATACAAAATGACCCTGCACATAAATCTAATGGAACTCTGTGCAGTTGGGAACATTGGCCCTCCGTTTCCTACCTGTCATAATGAACAGAAACCAGGGTTGTCAATCATTCTTAAATTTATCGAGAGTCCATAAAAAGGTACAATTTTACTGCTGTCTGTAACTATATTTTTAAAAAAAATCTATAAAAACTGGCTCCTTTGGAAGCCGAGTCAGTGGGGAGGAACTGCAGCTCTGTCTGAGTTCTGTCTACTGGCCCTGCTGGCCACCTCCAGCCACTGGCACTGCCTGGCTCCCTGCCTGTGCTGCTGGCCAGCTACGTAGTACTGCTGCTGACTCCTCCTCTGGCCACAATTCAGCTGCCCTCCCATGCCTTGTCCTACCCAACCACCAGCCCAGCTTGGATGTGCCTCACAGCTGCAATTGCTGTGCCAGCTGCATCAGCGCTATAAGGTAGCTAGTAGGCAGCCGTCTGTGTCCCAGCTGCCTGTGCCTAGCTTTGCAGCCTGGAGCCACCTGTGGCTTACAGGTGGGCATGAGGAGCCACAGCCCTGCTGGGAAGCTGATGTGGCAGCAGCAGCCTGTAGCTTTTGAATAGCTTTAAGCTGGGGCATGTGTGGCTGCTGCTGGGACACTGGTAGGTTGTAAGTTGCCATCAGGCTGCAAACCAGGCAGAGGTGACTGCACCCCTCTCGTAGCCCCAGATGGCAGCCCAGCTGTGAGTGAGAGTCCAGGCAGCTGCTGCCAGGATACTGGCAAGCTGCAGGTGGCTTCTGCCTGGCTGCAAGCCCAGGCACAGGTGGCTGCAATCATGTTTATGGCCCAGGATAGCAGCAGCAGTCTGTGGCTTGCTGGCCCAGCAGCCTGCATGGTGGCAGCTGCCCACAGCTTGCTGGTGACCAGGGCTCGCAGCAAAGCTGCAGCACTCTTTGGCTTGCTGGCCCAGCAGCCTGCAAGGTGGCAGCTGCCCACAGCTTGCTGGTGACCAGAGCTTGCAGCAAAGCTGCAGCCTCCTGTGCTCCACCTCTGAGCCTGGTGGTAGCCTCCCATGCCCTGGCTCCCAACTATGCAGCAGCTGCCAGCAATCTGTGACCAGCAGCCCCACTAGCAGTTTGGGTATACTGGGAAACCACAGGCAGTTCCTGCAGAGCTTCAAGTCTGGGGATACGTGGCTGCAGCCTGAGGCTTGCTGGCATCCTGGGCTGTCAACAGGGTGGGAGACCTTGCAACTTGCAGGGGATCAGGGCTTGTAGTGGAGTTTCAGCCTCCCCTCGGAGCCTGAGGTTCCTGGGTGCACAGCCAGGCAGCAGCTGCTTGTGATTGGCAGTTGGGAGCCCAGAGGCTTCTGAGCTGGACTCCAGCCTCCCCTACTCTCCTTACTTGTCAACTTCACTGCTATAATAGAGCAGACTTTAGCTCAAATGCTTCATCATTTATCCTCTAGATTTCATTCTTTTGCAGAAATAGAAACGTTTAAAGATTTAATTACTAAAAGACCTCAACTTTACTTGTAAGTTTTATTAATGGGGGAGAAGCCTTGATTTTGTTTTCACAGTAGTTTTACTCTTGTGCAGATACATTGATTTCATTTGGGTTACTCTTGATTTACTTTTATATAAGCGAGATGAGAATCCGGACATTTAATCTATTATTAGAAAAGAAGTGTAGTTAGATACCGTCCAAACTGGGATCTCTTCATAGTTTAAAAGTGGATTTGGGATTAAAAAGTCCAGGCACAAATATCCCTTCAATTGTAGTCCTATGTGGGATCTAAAATTGAAGGGGGTAGCTGTTTTCTTATTTAAGTTTGCTGTAAGAGTTGCTTTTGCAAGATGTTTGGTTCCTGATGATAAAATTCAGTGAGAGTGCATAATGGATTTCCCACCATTCAGGCAGGCTCTTGGGAATTTTGTTGGCTCAGCTGATTGATCTTTAGAGATTTCCACCATCATGGGCCATGTTCTCTCTAAGCTGTGTGCGTCCGCACACGCTTACAGGTTGTGAAACCTGCTCAAATAACAAAATAAGGAATGCAAAGAAAGACTGAACAGTGCACACAGATTTGGACACTTGTTCTGAAAATTTGCACTCAAGAAATTTTTTGTGCACACAGCTTACAAAAAATTAAAGGGAACACTGATCATGGGCTAAAATTTTGAGAGATTTCTTGTGATTTTTAGTGTTGTGGAACTGAGCCTGGACTTGAATCTGAGCCCTGATTTGGCTGACTCAGAACACTAAAGCCTGTCTCTGTGTTTCAGCTTTTCACTGTTTTTCCCCCCATAACTAGGTGATTGCAGATGCAATTGAAGCTTATCCAAGAACTCTACGTATTAACTGGGTGAGAGACTGGCCTGGACAGACAGTTCTTTGTGTATCTCAGACTTTCTGGACTCTGGAGGTACAAAAATCTATTAGAAATGGCCAACAGGTAAACATTTATTAAAACTTATAAGAACAATTTAGGTTGCTCTCACATAAAACTGAAGTAACGCAGTGGTGAATCAGGTCCATGTTGTAAAAACCTTTTGAATTCAGAAATACAGTGGATAGATATCCAAATGGGGGGTATAGCTGTTATGTTTTTGAATATCCACTTGAAAGATGTACCTGAACTGTTACCCTTGAAGAATATGAAGGAAATATTTTTTCTCTACTATATGTAATGATGCTTCAGAATTCAAAATATATCTGAATGGAGCTTCTTGAACAACTGTACATGTAACTCAGTGGTATCTATGTGCCAGATATGTGTAATAAATGGCTATTAATCAAGATAATCAAGGATGCAATCTTATGCTCAAGGCAACTCTAAACCTCTGACTATCAAAAGCCAAGGGTAAAAGACAGGGTAGATCACTTCAGAATTGCATGGGTCTGTACATTCTCCCTGAAGCTCTGGACATTCTCCCTGAAGCACTGTTAGAGACGGCATATTGGACAAGATGGACCCTGGTCTGACCTGGTGTGGCAGCTCCTATGTTCTTAGGTTCTAGATTCTCAAGTGGCGTAAATGGGCATAGATGTATGATTTAATTCTATTTATCTTTGATTTAAACTATTCAGTACCTTTGCTATGTATGGAGTTAGATCAGCAAAATAGATCTGAACTAGTCTCAACTTGAGGAAAATTTGATTTCGATCCAGATTTGGATCTGGACTTGTTACCTGGGTCTGTCAATGGGGATAGTCTGCTTAAGGCGCTGAACTAGGATTCAGTGTAATTTTGTGTGTATGTATGTAACTTTGTGACCAGCTTCTGTTTTCATGCATCTCTGATGTGTTAAAGGCTCCCACTTGTGGGATTCAGAGGTGGTCTAATGCTGCTGCCGGAGGTTCCAGCATAAAACCCCAACCTTCAGCTCAGGTCACCAATTTTTTGACTCTAGTGATGAAATGAGTTGTTGTTCAGTATCTCCTGATTTTTACTGATTTTTGTGCAATAATAGCTTATTATCTTTCTTCCTTCTATTTCCCTCCTGGATTGGGTATTTGGCAGCACGGTGGATTCAGCAGTCTTGGACCACCACTGTAGAGCCTTGTCTCCAGGCTTCATGCCGCACAGGCGTGGCAGATCTATCCTGAGAACATTAGGCTAATGTTAAGTATTGTTTCTTATATAAAGCAGCGCTTACAGGCCGTAAAAGAGCAAATTATGCCCTATTTGTTCACAGCTCATGAACAGAGTGGTTACCCAGGGTTCAAACCAGACATGACTCTGGCCATAATTTTGCCATCATGGTGAATATTTGTAAAGTTCCAAACTTCATTTCATACATTGTTTCCTGGCAGTCGTCATCCCTTGCTAATTATCTGCAGTGGGAGCATTGCTGGTGTTATGTGTCAGTTTCAACTTCTGGGTGTGTTTCTTTAAAATTACGTTTACAGAGATTTCTTTTGCCTTGCATGTGATGCAATGCAAGATTAAAAGTAATTTTTAGATCACGTCAGAATGCTTCTTGGTAGGCAGGTCAGTACAAACATGCTGAAAGCCAGCCCATTTTGCATTCTACACCTATGCGCTATGGAAGCAAGCCGTACAGGATGGAAGTATACTTGGAAGACAAATTTCAAAAATCTGAATGTTAAACATCCTTTAGTTCCCTTTGACAACTAAATTGGTGGTATGTCTGAAAAGAACAAAACAAAAAGGAATCCCACAAACATGGCCATGTCACAATGGACTGTGATCCTTTGAATTCAATATCCCATGTAGGACAAGGAACAGTACCAGCTGCAATGCCAGAAAACAAATATTTGGCAGGTATGTTGCTCACTTTGAATTTGCTTGACATCAAAGGAATATACATTGCACCCACAGAAAATACCAGACCTCATCAAAGAAAGGACTCTTTCATTTATACCAGGATCACCTGTAATTAAGAGCATCAGTAGAAATGTGAGGTTCAGCAGGGATTCTCTAGTAGCCTCTGGTACACTTCTGTATCCAGAGAGAAGTCAAATAATAAATTTGTTTAACTGATCTAATCAAATTAATGTTTCTGGTGGGAGGGAGATAGAAAACTATTTGGAACAAAGCCTGCATCTTTATTTGAACAATGCCTAGAACAATGGGGCTTTGACCTCTGGATGCTACCACAATAGAAATATAATATTAATCACAAAATTCTGGTGATCTCAACTACATTGGAGTTTCTTCAAAATAGTTGATTGAAGTCCTACAACAAAGCAACATAGAAACATGGGTATTAGCCCTAGTCATGTTCTTTAGGAAAGCACAAAAGACTCCTCATCTGAGTATAGTATCATCAAATGTCAAAATTAACTTGAATTTCAGATTAGATAAGCCAGTGGATGGCCTTTCTTCTTACCGTAACCCCTGAAAAGCCTTCTTAGGAATTTGTTCCTGTACCTACACAAGAACCACATTGCCCTTCTCATGAGGAGAGGGTTATTCATATAGCTCTAGAACTTTCTGTTCAAAGTAAGTTCTTCTTTCTGCAGTTCCTGGAAAATAGTTTTCCTACTGTGGTTTTCAAACCCTTGGTACTCCTTTGGAAAGTTGTGGTATAAATGAGCATTCCTAGCACTAAAGATATATGTGTCATATAAGGAATATACATGCCAATTTTACCCTGTTCAACTCATTCCACCCCAAATGTGAAATGCCTTGCGTATTGAAAGTAGCTGCAGGTAAAATGTTAAAATCCTGCACCAGTGGGCTAAGAATCTGGGAAAATATTCCTGGAAGTGCCTTGAGGGACTGTAGGGAAAGGGTATGAACCTTATCTGAGAAAGATTTGGAAACAAGTCTCCATTCCTCTTCAGAGGCATCCTTTGGTAAGAAAATTGTACTGGGATGGCTGCTGCATGATTTCTTGCTATATATGGAGGCAATTTTCATTCCTGCCTATTATTCTACTGTAATAATAATTAAAAGTCTGCTTATCTTATGTACACTCCCCACACATATACTTCTATGATTCACTGCTCAGTAGTTCCCATTAGTGATAAATGAAGAGAGAAGGTTTGAAAGAGAATGAGAAATTTCTTATCTGACAATTTTCCTTCTGTTAGTAACATCGCTTTTCATTCAACCTGCCCTGGTAGTTGGTAAATGACCAGAATACAAATTGAATCATACCCAGATGTGCCATAGATTTCATGCTTGGGTAAAGTAAGATAGGTAATATCTTGTATAGAACCTTACCCACTTTGTCTCTCTGATATTCTGGAACTGATATGGCCATAACTATAGTGCATGCTTGAGCAAGTCATTTGAAGTATCTTTGGGCTTGGCTACATGGTGCTTTGCGTGCAACAGAGGGGTTGTAAATTTCAGTCAACACTAGTATGTCAGGCATTAATTGGCCTATGTGAAATCTGCTGAGGCACACTAAATGTTCTGTAGTTCATGTTAATGTAGTACTATTTGTAGTAACTGTGCTATATTTGCATTTTGTTAGTCTTCAAAAGTGCCACAGGGCTCCTTGTTTGTTTTGCTGAACTAGACTAACATGGCTACCCTTTTGGAACTTGTCAGCGTGCAAGTGCTACCTTTGTCGGGGCTTAAGTCGACTTAAGCAAAGCCCTGGCCACATTTGGCATTTATTAAGATGACTTAAGGGCTTCCTTAAGTCAATTTAATAACTCTCATTCTTTAAATCGACTTAGGCATTAGGTTGACTTTATTAAGTCGACTTAATGCAATGTGACCACCTAACTCAACTTAAGGAGCCCTATCTAATAACATGTACCTGCTTAAGTCAACTTAATAAAGTCGACTTAACCAACACATGTTTTTATTAGGACACTTTCTTAAGTCGACTTAAC
>ML681988.1:1988718-2011628 GCA_007922195.1 Podocnemis expansa | reverse complement strand
TAATTTGACTCCAGGCTTCCCATGGTTTGAGCCTGTAAACTGCTCTGATTTGCTGTTACTTTATGACCTGATCCTATGTTTTATACCCCTTTGCATTTAGTTTCATTCCTTTCTGTAAGTTCACCCATCTTCGAAGCATCTGAGGAAGTGGGATCTTCTCCCACGAAAGCTCATGCAAAAAATAAATCTGTTAGTCTTAAAGTGTCATACAACTCCTTGTTGTTTTTTTACTGGACTAGACTAACATGGCTATCCTTTTGAAATATCAAAACCTGTGAAAGAGATCATTCTCGACTCGAAGGATCACTGATAGCAAGTGGTTTGAAACACACACTTCTGTGGAATGAAGCAATCAAGCCCTTTTTCTTAATTTCCCATCTGTAAAACAGATAGCACTTCATTACCTTACAGGGATCTTGTGAGAATAAATCCATAACTAATTATGAAGATATGATGATATTACCAGACATGGTAAAACCTATACTACTACTGTTGCTGCAACAACAACAACAATAATAACAATAAATAAATAAATCGCTCTCTCTAACCAGTCAAAATGAAATCCTGATTCTTATTATTTCCCAACCTTTGAAGAAGTTTGTATTTGAATCAAAAAATGGATTTAAATTTTATGATCTTATTGGTTGGGACAGATTTTCTCTCATATAACTGTGCAACTCTCATTAATTTAATTGGGGACAGGGATGCAAACTGCCTTGAGGCCATAATTTGGCCCTTATTAGTGTATCATTTGAGAGACAGTCTTTGCTGATAATTTTTCACAAACTCCCCCAAAGCACTATGCATTTTTTAATTATGTTTTTGTTGTAGGAATCTTTAATATGTGTTGCCAAGACCTCCTGTCTTACATCTCCATTCACAAAATTGTCTCTGTGAATACTACTACCTCTCTATAACTTGGAAACTACTGACAACCATAAAATGAGAATTTTCTATTATATTAATCATTAGCCTGTTTTTCTAGACTTACTTTTGTGATCTGTGAAGAAAAGGCATATTATTCAAAGTTTTTTGAATATGAGTGGACAACCTTATTTCCAGAAAATTTCTAGTGACCATAATTTTGCTAATTTGAATTCATTTTAAAATAGATTAATTTTTTAAAATAACCTGTTTCTTATAGAGCAGTTTTAAAAAATATATCCTGAAATTAAATTATCATCTCCATTTTTAAAAATAATTTTTTTGGTGTTCTGCTTCCATCTTCCTGGCTAGGCGTCAAGTACTTTTCTATATTGGAGTGTTTAATTCCTGTTGAACTGGGACCAGAAAAAATATTATGAAAAAATATTTTTCAGAAGACAGTTTTTAGGCTGTCTGATAGTACAGTTCAAAAGCTGGGTTCTAGAGAGGAAGAGCCTTTCCCCAAAGTTTGACTGCTGGAGAGGGAGAGAGCTTGGCCACTCAGCATTCTCTCTTTCCACCAACTCTGGAGGGCCCGATTAAGACACCAGTAGCACTGGTACAGGGAGCAGGGGTGGGGCCAAGAGGACTCTGGGGCCCATGACCCGGTTGGTGCTGTGGGGGAAGGGGAGTCTGAGGCCTGGAGTCCAGCCAGCCATGGAGGAGGGGGGACCTTGGGTCAGAGGCCACGGTCCATGGGGCTCCTGCTCCCACCTCTGGGCTAGATGGGCAGGTGAGTGGGTGGCAAAGCATTACTCAGGCTGGCCAGGGCCAGATTTTTGGCTAGTCGCAGGGCCTTCCATTAGGCCAGCACCTGGGGCTGCAACTCTTAAAGCCCCTGCATTAATCCAACACTAGCTCTTGGAACAGGAAAGGCAGAGAGCCAGGATGGTCAGCCTCTTTGACCTTGGAGCTGGTGGGAGAAGAAATTTTTCTTTTACAAAAGGGACGTTTTCTGTCAAAAAATTATGCTTTGAAAACTCTCAATCAGTGACAACTTTAATGTTTGCTAAGGTCATTTTAGCAAGAAAGAAACTAACTCTATGCAGGAAAAAAAGTAATACTGACTAAGCCTAAATTGCTCCTAAGTGCACAAAGTTTGTTTAACTGAAAAAATGAAGGAAAATATTTTTCCCCTTTTTAGTTAATTTTTTATTAGTTGTATCTATTGTGGGCACAAAATTTGCAGACATAAATATGACATTCTAGTTGATAGTCTTTTTAACTTTTGAGCGAGGACTTAGAATTTTCATCGTACAAAAGCTACAGATGAAAAGACCATTTCTTACATCCATGGGAGAAAATAATAGATGTTTTCATACTTCTAGTAATATATTTTGATCTTTTACTGTAGATAGTCACTCTTATGATGTGTGGCTCAAAGCTCCCCCCTGGTGTTTACTGCTTGGGTTTTCGATTCTGCTCACACATTTTGAGACATGGGTTCCTTTTTAGTGATGTTTGCTGCTTTCACACTAGGTGACTCTTCACTGTGCCTGAGACACAAAGGGTTTCAATCTTTAGAAGAATAAATTATGCTACCACTATGGACAAGGAGTTACAGCCCAGTACATGGGAAAAGAAGTACATTAATAAAACCTCAACAAATGCATGACACACCCCAAAATAACAATATAACTAAGGAAGGGCTTTACTGGGAAAGAGAAAACAGGATCTGGGCAGGAAAGGATTAAGGTTAACTAATAAATATTAAACGTTAACAAAGTAATCTATTCCCTACTTGCCAATGCTCACAATTCTTCCTAACTCCTAGATCCCTCCCTGTCACCTTCCCAACCAGGTGATGTGCTGAGCTGGAGTCCTGTGATGAGTGCTGCATCTCTGTGAATGTTGTCCAAATTAAACAGAAAGGGCCCCTTCACTATGGCTGTGTTCATACAGCCTTTTTGTTTCGAAACAACGAGGTTGTTTCGAAACAACAAAAACATGTTCACACAACGCACAGTTGTTTCAAAACAACGGAAACCCATTGTTTTGATACAACTGTGTTGTTTCGAAACAAGTTAAGCCCCATTTGGGGGCGAAATAACCTTGTTTCGAAACCGTTGTTTCGAAACAATGCGTGTGAACATGTTGTTTCGGAACAAGGTGTTCCGAACCAACATTTGAAGGACTGCCCCCTCAGCACCCTGGCCAGGGAACCCTCAGCACCCTGGCCAGGGTGCTGAGGGGTGTCCCCTGGCCAGCAGAAGGGGGGCTGCAGGCACCAGTGGGGTTCAGCGCAGACCAGTGCTGATCCCCGCTGGCTTAAAGTCCGGGCTGCCCCCCCCGACACCGCCAGTGGGTGGGGGGTGCCGGGGTCAGCCCTCCGCCAGAGCTGCCCCCCGACACCACCAGGGTCAGGGGCGCCAGACTCAGCCCGCAGCCCGGGCTGCCCCCCCGACCCCCCGGGGGGGTCGGAGGGGCAGCCCGGGCTGCGGGCTGAGCCCGGCACCCCCCACCTGCTGGCGGTGTCAGGGGGCAGCTCTGCCCTGGGGCTGAGCCACCCCGCAGCGACTCACCCCCCCGCCGGTGGCTACAGCCCCCTTTCTGGGCTGCAGGGTGAGCCGCAGCAGCGGCTCACCCCCAGGGGGCTGCAGCCCCCTGCAGTAGATAACGAAATAGCATGTTCACACTGGGAACATGCTATTTCGTTTCCCGCTTTTTTCCCTATTTTGAAATTACTTTTTGCTAATTCGAAGTAAGTCATTTCAAAATAAGGCGTTGTTTCGAAACAAGTTGTTTCGATACAACTTGTCTGAAAACAACCGTGTGTGTGAACACAGCCTATGTCTTTACTCCTGTGCAGGGCAGGATCCTCTCCTAGCTCCCTGGTCTTGAGTCTTGTAGAGGTGTCAGCTGACTCTCAGTCTTTAGCATTGGGTCAGACCATTGCTACTCTGGATGCTGGTCTCTGCAGGGCTGCAATTGCTGGACCCATGCATTTGGCCCTACAACAGTTCAAAGATTCTCTTTGTGGAGCACTGGCATTAATCAGAGACTCTCTGATCTGTTCTTTTCTTTATCAGTTCTCTCCAAACTCAAAGATCAAATTAAAAAAAAAAAAAGCATTTCTCTTCTGTGCATCTACAGTGCAATTAAAAATCACAGCTCCCCTGTACCAGCTGGCTCCTTGTGGGGTCCCAGAACAGGGGCTCCAGCCCAAGCCGGAATATCTACAGTGCAATTAAACAGCCCCTTAGTTTGAACTGTGCAAGTCCAAGTAGGCTGCCACAGGTCAGCCAAAGGGATTGAATTGCAGTGTAGACGTATCCTTCATCTCTGAATCTGGCTGCCCCTCACACTGTGGAGGCCAAACAGCCCCAGCTCATCATTGGCCCAAAAATTGCTGGTTTGTATCGCTGTTATAGAACCTTGATATTTCCCTCAACAGGAGTTTCTAGTTCATTCTGTCCGAACCTTGATCCCAAGCACGCTGTGAAATGGTGCCAGGAGGCTTTAGTACCTATTATTGTTCCCGACCCTGTAGTAGGACCTGCTAAAGGCTCAGCCAAGAGTTCGAGGAGCTGGCAAAATCAAAGTGGGGGTTACATATATTTTAAAAGTTCAATTTAAAAGAAAGTAAGAGTCTCATCTGAAATATGCCAACAAAAATTCATAGTATTATTCTTTGTCAGAAAGCACATTTTAACTGCACAAAAACTCAGAAGTGATGATAAAATAAGCAAAATGCACAGTGGTTTTTTTTAGATTCATAACAATTTTTTTTAAAAAAATTTCAGGCACTTGAGGATTATCTGGAACAGAATACTAGACAGATTGATGACATTGTTACGCTGGTGCGAGGAAAGCTGTCTAAACAGAATCGAGTGACTCTTGGGGCACTTGTTGTGCTGGATGTTCATGCTAGAGATGTTCTTGCATTACTAGTAAGCAAGAAAGTCAATGATGAAAATGACTTTGAATGGTTAAGTCAGCTTAGGTACTACTGGGAGGTAAGTGATGCAACTGAATCCTATTAGAAGATGATTTCTGTTCACAGCTTTTCAATTTGTGCTTGCTTGCTGACACAGGGAATAGGTACACTAATACAAGAATTTTTGCTGATGACAAAATATATCTACTCAATCATTCTGCTGACTGCAAGAGAAAATGGCCAATAGCCATAAATATACTATTTTAATTTAAATTATTTTTTTCATCACTGTTGACTATCAGAGCACTTGCTAAGTCTGCAGGAGGTTTACAGATAAAAAATAATTTGGTTTAAGACTGTAGTTTGAGTCCCTGACACTGCTGGCTAGGTGGAGAACTTTTTAGTGATCGTAAGTTTTGAGTTAAGGGTTTTAGTCTGAGTGGTTATCAAGATTTCTGCTTTATGAATATGCATTACACTTCCTGGAGAAGGTCCAAATAATTTGTCTCAGATGCCATGTTTTTAAACATTACATTCATCAGGAGGAGATGTTCTAATATATAGAGCAGCTTGTAGCAGTAATTAGAGAAATCTTCTGGGAACACTTGTTACCAGAAGACTAGAATCACTTTACTGCCCTTGTCCAGAAGATGTGCTCAAGTATTTTTCAGAACACCAGTTGGTCTTGGGCTGCAATACAATTTATGAATGCACTGTCCTGTTACCAGTTAACAATACTTTATAAGGATTTATAAGCTTTCATGGCTTTGAATTATTTAATAATAAAGAGACCTCAGAACTCATTTTGATGGAGTTTTTAAGTAATGGTTAGTCAATGCATAACAGAAAGTAGGTATACGTTACCGCAGTCTGCTGAACCAATCCTTGAAGAAGATGACAATTACGTATGGTGCTATCAGGTCACATATTTGCCTACAGCTTGGCACTTTTTAAACAAAACTGGTTTACGATTTCATTTGCATTGTTTTTGCTTTTTCACATACAGATGTCTTATTTGTAGTCTTTCTGAGTTTTCTTTCCCATTTCATACACATCCTGCTGTATAATGAACATCTATTGTAGCTCAAGCATCTGTTACTTATGCAGTTAGTATATTGCTAAAAACATTCCTTGTTAAACAATTCTTGCAGAAATATTCCAAATATTACTACATATTTTCTGATACATTTAGTAAACTAAATATTTTTTCCCTTGTATTAGCCTTCCTTCTGGCTTGAAGGCAAGGTATAAGGACTTAGAATCATGGGGTTGGAAGGGACCTCATGAGGTTATCTAGTCTAACCCCCTGCTAAAAGCAGGACCACTCCCACTAAATCATCCCAGCCAGGGTTTTGTCTAACCAGGCTTTAAATCTTTCCCAGAGGTGGAGATTCCACTGCCTCATTAGGTAACCCATTCCTATGCTTCACCACCTTCCTAGTGAGAAAATTTTTCCTAATATCCATCCTCTACCACCCCAGCTGCAACTTGAAACCATTGCTCCTTGTTCTGTCATCTGTTACCACAGAGAATAGCCTAGCTCCCTCTTCTTTGGAGCAACCCTTCAAGTAGTTGAAGGTGGCTGTCAAATCCCCCCTCAGTTTTCTCTCCTGCAGGCTAAATAGGCCTAGTTCATTCGTTCTCTCCTCGTAAGTCATGTGCCCCAACCCCCTAATCATTTTTGTTGCCCTCTGCTGGATGCTTAATCTGTAACCATAAGTTTCCAATCCTTATATTTGCTTCTCTTTGAATATTTATATTAAACTTTACCAGATAAACTTCTGTTTGGTTCTTCTATATATGTGAGTAACTACTGTTAACTAAGTAACTAAGAAGTTCTGAACCAAGGGGTAGTGGTGCTGGTGAATTGGGGGATGTGGTTTCCATGGAGGCAGCAGATATGTGTTCACTGAGGGTGTCCAGAAGTTGAGGGCCTAGGCACTCAGGTACCACAAGGGCAGGTCAGGGGGACCAATGCCTCAGAATCAGAGCAGAGCTCTGGTGACTAGCTGTCTCCATAGATAGCCACAGGTTGTCTGTGCTCTGCATGAAAACTCACTTAGGGAGCCCACAGGCTGGGGTGTGGAAATTTCTAGCCTGCGATAGGAAAGAGTGGGGCTTGCAGAACCTAAAGTGGGAGTGCTTATATTGCTAGCAGCTGGTAGTTTTGGAAAAGTTTTGCACAGGGAGTATAGTCAAGGCTTCCTCATGCTATAAGCAGGAGGCGGTGATTCATCCTGTGTCCCTTGTTCAACCCGCAAGTGTCACACTACCAACTGTCTTTAAATTTATTAGTTTGTGTTATTGTAGTTCCCAGAGGCCCCAGCCAGTATCAGACTTCCATTATGCCAGGTGCTCTGTAAACACATAAGAGAAAATCATTGCTCAGAAGAGGCTACTCATCTCATTTACATACATTAAGCCATGTGGTCACTCAGTGGTTGTTTCTAATAGCAGCATATCTAGCTGCACGTTTAAGGAATAATCCTGATTAGTTTTATTTATTTGAGTTTCCTGTATTATATCAAATTAATGTTTTATTCTTACAGGAAGGGCATCTACAAACAAAGATGATCAATGCTGGTTTGAAATATGGGTATGAATATCTTGGCAATACCCCCAGATTGGTTATTACTCCACTTACTGACAGATGCTACAGGTAAAACCACAAATTAATGTGCTAGTGACATGAATTTATGTTATTGAAATAATTTAATTGAATCCTCTGAGTAGATGTCTGCCAAAATGAAATGGATGATTCTACTTAACTTTTTGTTTTTATTGTTTTAGGCAAGGGTATATGCTATGTTTTTTGTTTATTGATTAGATTAGGGTATGTGTTAATATTTTATTATGCTATAACTGACCTGTTAAGAAAACTTCATTATTTATAGATTCTTGCTTAGTGTTTTATAGTGTAGATATCTCAAAAGTAACTGTAAAAATGTTGCTTTCTTATTCAACATGTTTCCCTTATGGCATCAGGTCATTTCTGTGTGGATGGAGGTGCTCAGATACTACTGTGTTGGGGGCTATATAAGCACTTAGATACAGATTTTACTGAGTAAAAAGTGTTTTTACTACTGTAAGCACTTCAGAGTTAATGCAGCTAAGGTATAGTATGTTAGATGCTTGTCTGCCTCATAAATCAAAAACAATTTTGTGCTAAATTTTTATAAAGGCACTTTTTTATAGCTAATGTAGCTATCTTTTCAAACCCTAGTTGAATTTATAATGCCACCAGTTTGAAAAATCATATTTTAAATTGTGAATGGGACACATTTGAAATTAAATAAATATTGTAATCTGTTGGTGTGATTTATTATACCACTGTTCAGTTTGTAGCTCAAGTTTGTGTTACAGCAGTGAGATTTAGAAAGTGACTAGAAAGAAGCAGTTTTTTGGACTCTGGTTAAAGTACTTTATGTATGATTGTAGTGTTAGTGTAGAAGAGAATATTTTAGGAGGAAATACAATAGGATTTGCTGGAGATACATATTTTACTGAGTGGGATTTGAATGTATCAATTTCTGTGAAGCACAGACATTGAACAGCAGTTTTTAAAAATTTCTGTGAATGCTGGACTAACTGGAAAAATGATGCAATATGATTGATAGTATGGAAAATGGCATACTTTTATCAGCTGCCTTTTTATTATTTTATTTTATTTTATTTCAGAACCCTATTTGGAGCACTTCACCTTCATCTCGGAGGTGCCCCTGAAGGTCCTGCTGGAACTGGAAAAACTGAAACTACGAAAGACTTAGCAAAGGCTGTAGCAAAGCAATGTGTGGTTTTCAATTGTTCTGATGGGTTGGATTACCTTGCCTTAGGAAAATTCTTTAAGGTTTGGATTAATTTTGAGGGACATATTCTCATTTACACTGTAGCCTTTTTATTTCATTGTGGCATGTGAAGTGCCTAGACCATGAAATTAGTCACAGTGGGTTAGGCCAAATATCCGTCTAGTCCAGTATCTTGTCTTCAGACAGTGGCCAGTGCCAAATGCTTTGGAGGGAATGAAAATAACAGCAAATTTGAGTGGTCAGTCCCCTGTCATACAGTCCCAGCTTGAAGCAACGAGCTCTTCAGGGACACCTGGAGCATGGTATTTCATCCCTTACTATCTTGGCTAATAGCCATGAACTTAACTAATTGTTTTTTGAACTCAGTTATACTTTTCACCTTCATAACATCCCATAGCAATGAGTTCCATAGGGGTTGACTACTGTGTGGAGAAAAAGCTTGCTTTTATTTGTTTTACACATGCTGCCTATTAACGTCATCAGGTAACTCCAACATCTTGTGTTATGTGAAGAGGGTGCATATATAATTTATCTCACTTAATGTCTCTTTGCACTGCTAGAATGAAATAAAATTCAAATGTTAATTCAGCCAAAATGTTTAAATGATATTTTAGTGTTATGTTTTAAGAATTTATTTTAAGCAGGAAATATAGTATGACTAAGAACAGTTTTATTAACTACATGGTGACTAGTCAATATAAAAGTAGTCGTTACTAATACTTGATTAATGTAAATGAAAGCTTGTCAATTAATTTATTCACACTAGTGAATTTTCATGCATGCATGTGTGCAGCATGGTGATAAAATTGTTCATATCTACTTCCATGTTTTAAGTATAAATAATTACACACATTCTGTAATCCTCATGTAGTCAAAATTCACATTTACAAACTGCCATTGCAGTGAAGATTACAAGACTGGCTCAACAACTTTTTGTAATGCAATCAGAAGGATACCAATTGCCCTTTTAAGAGAACTGGATTTAGTAAAGAGCTGGGAAAATTATTTTTATTACACAATACTCTGTATAAAACATCATACTTGTTAGCATTTGTAAAGATAAGCATTTTATTTTTTGATGGCAGATGCATCATTCTTGTTGTGAAATAGTTTCAGAGATGTTGCAAACATATGCCACATGTATATAGCCTTTTTGTTTTTAAACAAAGCTACATTCTCTGTCATTGTAGGGGGTAAAACCATTGAAATTCTTATCCCATTTGTTTGATGGAGAAAGATTCAGTATTTACAGAAAATGTTAATCATATAGCTTAGAAACAAAAGGGAAACCAAGAGTACCAGAAAGTACTGTAATGCTAGAACTCAATGCTGACAAGGGTCTCATATTAGCTTTGAAAGTTATGGGGTGCATCTAAACTATAAAAATCAGTACACTCATTGTAGGAACCATGTTAAGCTGCTAAGGTAGACAGAACTGTGCTGTTTGTCTTTTTATCATGAAAATCTGCTCTAAACAGGTTTCCATGACACTAGATCCCTACCTATACTAGCACTTAAGCAGTTGCTGCTGCCAATGGTACAGCTGTTACTGTTTCTGGCAATTGCTGTAGTACACGTATTGATTCTTTTAATATAGACAAGGTCTTTTAATATAGACAAATAAATAAATCTATAAATATAAGAATCCTGTATTTTCTAAAGTTCATCCTGACACAAGTTCACCCAAATTTGTCTGAAACATTAGTGCTTGACTAAAATAATCTATCCTTAAATTTCACAATTATTCTGGGACCTGTATTAGCAGTTTATTGGTTTGCAGGTAGAATTTTGGATGTTTGGGTTGTTTTGACCTGCAAAGCTCTGAATTGCTGGGTTGGATGGGACCTCTGTTACTGGGGGACTGTCTCTCTCTCTCTCTCTCCATGCCCTGGTGCCATAGCTGGAGTCAGTGGAGGCAATTGATTTGAAGTTCTCCTATTTGAACAAGAGGGGGCTGCAGATATATTGTCTATATAAGCCATTTGGGGAACTTGCTTTCTTGTCCATAATAATCTTCATGTGTGGATCTCCAAAATATCCATCTATTTGCTACGTGTTTGGAGTAGATTGGGATATTATTTTATTTTGTTGGTTTGATATATTGACTGATAAGTTAATATCTTTTATAGTGTAATGTTGCTGGGAGATGTTCTGTATGAATTGTGAGTTTGGTTGGTTGTTAGCCTGCCTATATAGTCATATTTTGTATATTAAATGCAAATGATATTTTTCATTATATAGGTCATTCGCTTATCTCTACTACATTGAAAATAAATAAGCAATCTAAATGTATACGCTGTCTATTATATCCTTCTAGGGTTTGTTATCTTGTGGAGCCTGGGCTTGCTTTGATGAATTTAACAGAATTGATTTGGAAGTACTTTCTGTTGTTGCTCAGCAAATACTTACTATTCAAAGAGGTAATTGGCTCAGTTACACCATCTCTGCCAAATATGGCTAACATAAGAGTAAGAAAAAGCAGTATTTGGCTAGTAACTACAGTTCCATTAATTCACATTTGTCCATAGGTATCAATACAGGATCCGACTTACTAATATTTGAAGGAACTGAACTGAAACTGAATCCCACATGTGCTGTCTTTATAACCATGAATCCAGGTTATGCTGGACGTTCAGAACTTCCAGATAATCTTAAGGTACTGTAGCTATTAAAATAATTATTACACTTTTTGTTTTACTAATTGTTAAAGTTGCTCCAGAAGAAATAAAGCTCTCATCAAATATATACATTACCAAGAATGTTTAACTAATCAACTTTTACTGCTCTAAACTCAATACATGAACCAATTTTTATTATCTCCTCCCATGAAGAGGAATAAAAAAGAAAAATTATTCTGAAAATTAAGGACAGTGCAATAATTAGAAAAATCATCAAAATCAAGAGGTGGTTTTTGGAGACAGATCTAACACAGAGTTGTCAGAAAATAGGGAGATACATTTTCATGAAAATGTTTGAGTTTTTGAGAAAAAAGTCTTGTCTCAAAGGAGAACAAAACACCAAAATAATGAAATTTCAATGTGAAAGGATTTCAAGAAGTTCTGCTTTAGGAGAGCCAAATTGAAATTTTTCAGCTTTCCAGAGACCTTCAGGCAAGAGATTAATTTCATTTGTGAAATTTATCTCCAGCTCCGGGGACCAGGATTGGGGGGCTACCCTTATCTCAGACTTAGTGGGAAGGCATCGAAGCAGAGCTCCTGGTACCGTGCCCTTCTCGAGAAATGGGACACGCCACTAATATGCCTTTATTTCCACCCCTCTCCTATTTTGGGTCATATACAAGATCAGAGTGGACAATTCCAGAGTTATCCTTATAGCCCAATCAAATATGATTCTGTGCATCTCAAAAATGATTGTATCTCCACCTTACAACAATCCACTTCCACCTTCTCTTCCAAAACTTCATCCAATCTGGCAAAACGCTACCTCAAGACTTGCTTCTGAGAAAATTACCTGCTCATGGAAGTAAGAACTATCTTAATAAACAGTTGCAGACCAGTTACAAGAAATAGAAATATACACAGACTGAGATGGTTAAGTACCTGCTGCCAGAATAAAAAAATCAAAACAAAACTGGCATCTTCTCTTTTACCAATGGTATCAGACTACATATTAGAAAGTAGAAAACTGTGATTTTCCACAAGTTTTCTCGGAGTACCCCTTGTCATCACCACGGCATTCTATGATAAGGTGGAAGGATTTTCCATATTCCTCCACCCAATAATCAAATATTTTCTTAAGGGAATCTGTAGTACTTACCCTGAAGTCAGGGCACTAATTCCTACACGGGACCTTAATTTAGTCCTCCGGAGACTTACTGGAACCCCATTTAAACCACTAGTCATGTGTTTTCTACTTCATTTATCAATGAAGGTTGGTCTTTCTTGTTAATTTCCAAAGGGATAGCCGTGCTAGTTTAGTCCAGCAAAAAACCAAGGAGTCGTGTGGCACTTTAAGACTAACAGATTTATTTTTCGCATGAGCTTTCATGGGAGAAAAGTGGGATTTTCTCCCACGAAAGCTCATGCGAAAAATAAATCTGTTAGTCTTAAAGTGCCACATGATTCCTTGTCTTCTTGCTGGTCTTTCTTGTTGCCATCATGTCTGCTAGACGTGTGGTGGAACTAGTATCCCTAATGGCAAACCCCTCATACACAACGTTCTTAAAAGATAAAGCTCAAACCTCAAGTTCCTGTCTAATCCATATGAATCAACCTATTCATTTACCTGCATCCTTCTCAAAACCACATGTAAACAAAAGCAGCACTGCAAACCTTCCGAAGAGCATTAGTCTTCTACAGTGAAAGAACAAAGAATTTCAGAAAGTCACCAGCTATTCCTCTCTGTCACAGAATAATCAAAAGGGGAAGCCATGCCAGAACTGAGACTATCCAAATGGCTATCTGGATGCATTCATTTCCGTTATCTACAACAACAATTACAAATCCCAGTTGAGACCTGCACGTGTTCTATAAGAATGCTATCACTGTCAATAGCTTTTTTTTTTAACAATGTCCCTGTTATGGGCATCTGCAAAGCAGCAGCTTGGGCATCAGCCCATATATTCATAAAGCGCTATGATATAGAGAAACTTTCATCATCATATGCTTTGGACTTATGATCTTATCAACTGCCATAACTGTAAACCCAAAGTCCCTTCCTTCCACTGAGGGCATCGTTTTACAGATACCTGAAGTGGAGCACCCACAGGGAGACTCCTTGAAGAAGGAGAAGAAGAAAAACATTATTCTTGTATGCTAAGTGAAGTTCTTCCAGATGGTTCTCCTTGTGGGTGCTTCATTATCCTCCCTCCTCCATTCTACTTTGCAGTTTTTTCTACAGTTAATACTCTGTGGTAGAGGAGTAACCAAGGGACAATCAGTTGCACAGTGCTATATAACCACCTGAAGCAGGATGAGACAGGGATGGGATATGTGTGGTCCAACCAGACACTGCTACTACAAATTTCTGCTTACAGGTACAGCTTGCACAGATACGTAACATAGGGTCCTCACTGAAACAACAGTCTTTTAGATTGTCAGTTATTGCACAAAATGAGTAGTCTTCCTTTCAGCCCACATGTTCTTCTTGGAAGCAAGAAGATGTGATTATTTAATAAAGACAAAAACTTGTATCTTATTGATGTTTTCACAAATGTCATTATAACACAATGTCAGATTCTAAGACCCTACTTAAGAATGTGGGGCTCCTCTATTGAGCCATCTTAAAATCCAACATTAGCACCAAACCAGGATATATATGGGTTAATTCAAGAGGAATTGGAGTGGTTCTTTGAGGATCAGAGCAGTTCCTACAGAAACTCTACAAACAGGCATACTTGGAAGAAAGTGGAGGCTTATGTTTTGTTACTGTAACTTGAGTTACTGATAAACTTGACAAATTCCAATGGTGTAGCTGTGTTAGTCTAGTTCCACAAAATAAGCAAGGACTCCTGAGGCACTTAAAGACTAACAAATTTATTTATCACATGAGCTTTCGTGGAAGAAAATTCCCTGGCAATAAACCACATTGCCAGCTTTGCCCATATATCTGCACAAACGACACCATCATAGAACCTAATCAAGCCAGCTACTCCACCAAGAGCTCATTCACATGCTCATCCACCAATATGATTTATGCCACTATGTGCCAGAAATACCCCCACACCTTATACATTGGGCAAGCAGGACAATGTCTGCGTAAAAGAATAAATGGGCACAAAACTGACATCAGAAATCACAACTTTCAATAACCGGTAGCTGAGCACTTCAGTCTTCCTAACCACTCTGTTGATAACAACTGCGCTCAAGCAAATGGACAACACATGAAGATTTTGAAGAGAAACTGCAAATTGGAATGCATATGTAGATTAAATTGTGTGAAAGCAGGATTAAATTGTGACTATGAATTCTTTTCCCATTACAACAGGTGATTTGACCTCAGCTTTCTCTATGTGCTGTTTCCCACTGTTTGAATCTTAACAACTGCTTTGATTTGCTGTTACAGTGTGACCTGATCCCATAACTTACACTCCCCTGCATTTATTTTCTTCCCATTCTCTAAGTTCCCCCATCTTCAAAGCATCTGACGAAGTGGGATTTTCTCCCACCAAAACTCACGTGATAAATAAATTTGTTAGTCTTTAAGTCCCACAGGATTCCTTGCTTATTTTGATAAATTTGAATTACCAAAGAGGAATACATTTGGATTATATAGCATGTTTGCAGATTATTTTTCAAAGCGGAATGATAACTTCACATCCTTATATGTGGTGTTAGGATGGCATGAAAAATATTACTCTGTACAGAAAAGGAAAGTGAAAGATGTCTTGAAATGTTTGGTAGAACATTAAGTTTGTGCTATATCAACAGGTCTTGGTACTAATAAGGAAGGAATAGCAATAATATCAACAAATCCAGTCTATGCCTCAGTTATTACATCAGCGACAGTTCTGGCAGCAGATGTTTCAGAGATTATTAACCCACTTGCACCAAGATTTCAGTAATTCTTTATACAGCTTTGTAGTATTTTGTGTGTTTTTCTGGTTTATGTTGAATAAAGAAAATTGCCAAACATGAATTTTCACTCTCTGAAATTAGACATCTATAAGTATTTATGAAAAGTAATAAAACATACAGTATAGTCATTATCTTATTGAAAATGAAGTTTAATTGGATGCAAGTATAATGAAAAATTATATCATTTTATGTATATGTAAAAGAAGTTATATGAAGTGTGTCACTCGCTGATGTGATTTTTTTTAATGTTTATTTAATAGGCTCTTTTTAGAACCGTAGCTATGATGGTTCCTGATTATGCCATGATTGCAGAAATTGTCTTGTATTCTTGTGGTTTTGTTACTGCTCGACCTTTGTCAGTGAAAATTGTAGCTACATATCGTCTGTGTTCAGAGCAGTTGTCTTCCCAGCATCATTATGATTATGGAATGAGAGCTGTGAAGTCAGTGCTTACTGCAGCTGGTAACTTGAAGGTAAAAGATTCCTTGCATTTTCTTTGACAACCAGTATTTCAAACAGAAAAGTTTGTTTTATGTTCATAGAAGAATTTGTTCACACTCTTCCATACATTTTTCAAATGGGGGCGGGGTTTATCCATGTGAATCCTGTTAATATCAGTCATATAAATAGCTAAAACCCTATGTGACTGAAAATTTAGAGATGGTTGTGTGTATTGCAGGGCACAATGTAACATATGCTAACAGGAGTTACATAGAGATTGAAAGCAAAATGCATCTTTCTATAATTATAGTTAGGTTATGCCCATGCTAGCTGCTGTCCTTGCAAATTTCATGCAACTTTGTCTGTGCACAATGAACTTGTCCCATGACAGCAGTGCAAGGGCTACTAACTTGAATCCACTTTTGGCTATTTCTTTTATCTCCTGTGCATGCAGGAGACTAGCCCCTCATCCCTTGACTTGGTGTAGTAAGGAGCAGTGGTTTTCAAACTTAGGGTCAGGGCCCTGTACTGGGTCACAGACCCTCAGCTACTGGGTGATGGCATCCCCTTCTCTCTTCGCCAGAAGACTGGAATGCATTGCTCAAAGATTTAACTGTTGGGTCATGGGCATAAATGATGTTTTTCAACTGGGTCACGAGAAAAAAAAGTTTAAAAACCACTGGTATAGAGGAGTAAGGTTTTATTCTATTCTGTTCAGTGCTATATAGGTTTTCATCTTACCCACTTTGCCATGGTATTTGAGCACCTTCAGGTATTGTGTAAAGCAATGTGACTAACGTCTATTGTGTGGGGGATTGATCTTGCTCTTATGCTTACCCCAGGAGAAAAATGTATGTGAAGTGGAGAGTTCTGTTTTTCGTACAAGTGGGTTTTGTTTGGATAGTTTATGTATGCATTAATTTTCAGGGATAACTTGGATGTCTATATTCGTAGTTTGGCTTTTTATATTTAGACTGACTCAGCAACATACCTACCTCATTGAATCTTCTATCTGTAAATCCTAATACACAAGAAAAAAAAAACAGTAAATAAGCTATGTGTTGCAGTCCAAAAGAGAAGAACATGTGTATTCACTTTTTTTTTCTTAATAGCTTGGTAGAGCTCTTTAAAATATAGGCATACAGAAATGTTCACTACATAAAATACCTTTATTTTCCTAGACGGTATGATAAGTTACCTATCTTTGGCAGTAGTCAGCACACATCTTATAGTGCATTGTGCAATACAGAAGGAAAGTCAAAGTCAAGTTTCTATAATCACCTCTCAACAGAATGTTAAAGCAATATGAGAGTGGAGTAGCAGCCAGCTCCCAAGCAAACAGATCAGAATGTTAGGTTGTAAGACTTGATATAAGTTTATAAGCCTACATCTGGAAAATATAGTTTTGTCAGTGCACAGTAGACCTGACATTTGTAATGAGTAAGTTTAAAGATGCATAACAGGAATCAGTCTGTAAAACAAGCATCTATTTACTGAAACCATATAAAAATAAATAACAGTATATTAACATATTATATGATACATATTATCTTAACTATCTGTTTGCACCTTTTTAGCTGAAATATCCTTCAGAGAATGAAGAAATTTTGCTACTAAGATCCATCATAGATGTAAACCTGCCCAAGTTTTTGTCCCAGGATTTACCACTTTTTGAGGTAAGCAGCTAAAGTAGTTTTAGTAATGTAAGAAGATTTGTATAGGTACTCACTGATGTAACTAACATATAACAATGATGTTAGACAAATCGTCTAGGCAGTACTTTAATTTTACCTGTAAGCAATTTAAAATTTAGTGTTAACCATTTGCCCCCACACAATGCATATAGTCCTTCTCAGAAATGCTTCTGTTTTAAATACTTTAGACTGATATGTGTTGCCAACACAATTTGCCAACTGAAAAATAACAAAATAATACTTTATATTGCCTTCTATTCAAGGATTTCAAAATGCTTTACAAACAATCGTATGAGATAGGTAAATAGTATTATACTCATATTTAGATGAGGAAATTCATTGTTTTATCCAAGATTTTAATGTTAAAGATAGGAAAAAGAGTCAAAGAGATTCAGTGGCCCAGATTCTCTCATGTTCTGAGTGGATCGTAGTCCAAGATATGTTAGGATCATACACAAAAATGAAAATTAGTGAAGTTCACAAGCATGTTTGTCTCTGGCTGTGATACAACTAGACATATCCTTGCACCAGCATGGAGTGGCAGTTGGCGCAGGAGCAGGCTTCAGTGTTTACAATAGCTTAGATCTGCGCTGTGTTGTAGAGATCCAAAAGGGCAGCCATGTTAGTCTAGTTCAGTAAAACAAAGAAGGAATCCTGTGGCACTTAAAGACTAACAAATATATTTATTGCATGAGCTTTCGTGGGACAAATCTGACAAAGTGGGATTTTCTCCCACAAAAGCTCATGAGCTAAATAAATCCGTTAGTCTATTTAACTGCCACAGGACTCCTTGCTTTTTTTTCCCTTTCCTGGATGCATTTCTTGACAAATCCATTAGAGCATTATCTCAGTATCTGCATACAGTAAACACCATAATAATCAAGTCAAAATACAACACTCATAAATTACTACAAGCAGCTCTAAATCTGTTACCATCACATACTATTTGCCTCTCATTCAGTTAACATGACAAATGATGGTCACTGAAAGGGTAACTATTAGTATCTTTTTTTTGAATCCTGATCACCCTGCATGTGGCTTCAGTACTTGTTTATTGCACACGCACCTAAACCATGTGCTGATAATTTCCTCATAGGCATTTCTACAGTGATCTCATTACAGTGTTTAAGTGCTTCACAAGTATTAATGAATTTGGTTTCATGATGCTCTTGCGTGATTATGTGGTATTATCATACCCATTTTACAGAATGGAAGCAGATGCACACTCATTTCTTCTTTAGGAATGGAGGTTGAACAGTTTGGTAAACATGTAGTATCTGTGTTGGAATGAAGTGTGCTAAATGCAGAAAAAATATTCAGATAATTTAGCTGCCAAATCCTAGTAAATCTCACTTAAAATGAGCTTTTTTTTTTTTTAGGGCTTATTAACTTATTTGGGTGGATTTTTCAAGAAGAACAAAGAAGAAAGCATCTTTTTGATATCAGGATAAACTCTCTTTGCCAAATTTCAAATCTTTGCCCCAAAGCAAACACAGTATACATCTTTAACATGTCCAAAACAGGTGTATCTTCCCCTGATATTCCCCTGACATTCTCAGAAGGAGTCATACCATTTTCACATGCACACATGCATACACACACTCTGGCTATGTCTACACAACCACAGATATGTCAAAATAATTGTTTCAAAATAATTATTTTGAGTTTTTTCTCAAAATCATTATTTAGAAATAAAATTATTTTGAAATTGTTATTTCAAAATAGAGAGTCCAGGGAGGACCCTCTATTTCAAAATAAGTCAAAGTTTTTATTTCAAAATATAGAGTCCTTGCTGGACTCTCCATTTTGGAAAAACGGGACGCCAATACAAAGTATGGGGCTACTATTCTGAAAAATGCCAATCCTGTGGCTTGGATTGGCTTTTTTTGAAATACCTATTTTGAAATAATGACTATTTCAAAGCAGATCTAGGTTTTATTTTTTTGAAATAGCACTCGTTTTTTGAGAAAATAGAGCGCTATTTTGAAAAAGTAAAATGACTGTAGGGACAGGAAATAAAGTGTTTTTTTTTTTTAAAAAAGCCTGCAATAGCAGATACAGGTTGCACAAACTACTGTATGTTTATATTACTTACCCGATTGGGGTGATATTGTTGTTGATATCCTGACATTGATTAGTAATTTTGTTCTTTTACATGTTGAAAGAAAGAAGTCACAAGCTTCTTTTTAAAGTTACAAATAGTGAATTTTTAGATTGTAACTGGATATAAATATAAGAATTCTAAGTTTACCAGTAATCGGCATGATTGTCATTTATGAAGCAATGTAATTTCAGTAAGCTTTTCAAGATCACATTGTAAGAATGAAATTATTGGTTGCAAGATCTGTTTTTGTTTTGTCTCTTAAATATGTTCAACTCCATTCTTGTTTTGCTTCAGAGTACTGTGAAATACTAGATGGAAAAATGTAGGATATCTGGTTTTACATTTAAAATATTGGTTTGAATAATTCTTTACTTACTATGAGGTATTGAAAGAAAAACATAATGGCTCACTCAACTGTCAAACTGTAAATCATGCCAACCAGTTTAATCCTGCTCTGATAAAAGCTATTGTTTATCAGAGAGAAATACATGATCTCATAGATTCACTTTCCTTTGTGTTGGCACAGTTAAATATGTGCTGTGTGGAATGCATAAAATATATAGTAACAATAAATTAGAACATTCAGCTTTTGGTCATGTATATTTTGGATCTGCATCTTCTTCACATCATTCACATGTTTTCTACTGATTCAGTTGTCTGCAATGAATTGCTCAATTGGCAGTAAAATATCCAGATATTTATTGTATTGTGGTTTATACTATTTGAATCAGACAATATAAATATATATTTATATATAGAGGGTAACAGGGTAAAGGGATTGCATTCAAATATTACACCCTGAATGTCTGTGAAGCTATGATAAATATACATTGCAATTCATTTTTTGGCAGGGCATTACTTCAGATTTGTTTCCTGGTGTGAAGCTGCCAAAACCAGATTACAATGACTTATTAGAAGCAATCAAAATGAACTGTGATGCTATGAATTTGCAAATGACTGACATGTTTTCTGAGAAGATCTTACAGATATTTGAAATGATGATTGTGCGTCATGGTTTTATGATAGTTGGAGAACCATTTGGTGGTAAAACATCTGCTTATCGAGTTTTGGCAGCAGCTTTGGGTGACTTGTGTGAGAAGGTAACTAAATATTTTGCCAGATATCTTTTTATCAAAATAGTTTGCAAAGTAAGCAAATGCTACAACATATTCAATACTTATACAGAGAAGCATTTTGTAGAACAGATGTACTTCTAAATTTGTAATAAGGTAGTGAAACATTTTTTGGAGGGTACATGATAGTCCATTGAAGTGGAGGTAACGGAAGAAGACTTCATGATCTTTATTACATGGAATTTTCTCCAAATTCTTCCTGAAGGTTAGGTGAAGAGAGAATTGGTCTCTTAGGGAAAACCAGGGTTCCAGCAACATATCTTTATCAAAGTCCTGCGCCTTTGCATGTCTTTCCTGGCACAGTGGCTTCAATAGACATACATTGTCATAGATTCCTCAGCTGGGAGGTAGTCCCCTGAATCCTCCTTTAATGAGAGTTCATGATCACAGAAAAACAGCACCAATGCAAATTAATGCAGTAGTCTATGGCTGTACTGATTTTCCTGATCAGTTTTCACAAGATTGCCATGTGATGGTTTTATACAAACTGTGGCAAGGTCACCCCCCTTCTGGGGGGGGGGGTGAGGCCTGGCCTGACAGTTCAGATCTTCTCTCTAAGTGGTATTGGTCACAGTTCAGTCTGCCTCCGTCCAGGAAGATCACTGGCTTTTAGCAGTCTATAAGGTACCCTCCTCCTTCCCTGGCCCTGGGTCCCAGCTAAAGAACCTTCAGAGCAATGGAAGAGCAAGCTGCTTGTCTCTGTCTCTGTCTCTGGCTAAGGTGGGGGAGAAACAGTCTCCTCCTCAGCCTGGGGAGCTTCCAAACTGAGCAACAGCCTCAGCTCTCCCCCCCCCCCTTCTCCTAGTGGAAGCAGCCTTTATAGGCCTGGGGTAGCCCTTGATTGGGTGCAGCTGTCTGTAATTGGCCTGCAGAGGTCTTTTATTTGCAGCCAGTGAAAAGGGCCTTTACCAGTCTAGAGCTCCCATCCCTGTCCTGGTGTACCCTCCTGCAGGCCTGCTCCCTTGAAGGTCTTCCCCCCCAAAACACCCCCCACCACCCCTTTACTCTCCAAAGAAGAAGAGAAGAGGACCTCTTTCTGCCTCCCTGCTCCTGGACCTGCTTCTCCTTATGTTCCTGTTCCTGCTCCACCTCCACTTGGACCTACCTCTGCTGTTCCTGCCACCACCTTGCTGTTGTTTTTTATTGTTGCCTCCTCCACTGCTGCTGCTGCTGCTGCTGGCTGGCCTCCCTTCCCTCCCACTCCCCTGCCCTGTGGGGAGTGGGGGGGAGCTAGAGAATCATAGAATCATAGAATCATAGGGTTGGAAGGGACCCCACAAGGTCATCTAGTCCAACCCCCTGCCAAAAGAAGCAGGACCACTCCCATTAGATCATCCCAGTCAGGGTTTTGTCCAGCTGGGACTTGAACACCTCCAGAGATGGAGATTCCACCACCTCCCTAGGCAACTTATTCCACTGCTTCACCACTTGCCTAGTAAGGAAGTTTTTCCTAATATCCAGCCTGGACCGCCCCAGCTGTAACTTGAAACCATTGCTTCTCGTTCTGCCCTCTGTTACTACCGAGAACAGTCGAGCTCCCTCCTCCTTGGAGCAACCCTTCAAGTAGTTGAAGGAAGAGTACCACCACCACCACTGCTGGGAGAAGACCATCGCTCCTGCCAGCCAGCCAGTCCCTGCTGCCAGTTGGAGCCTGCTGCCCTCCAAGGACTTACCACCACCACCACCCCTGAGGGGAGGCCTCCAAAGAACTGAGACACTGTTGCTTGCAGCTGGGGGTAAGCTCCAAGAGACTGAGAACTGCATATCACCATCACTACCCCCAGCTGCTACTTTCTGACCTCCCCTCCCTCAAGAAGGCAGCGGGCTCTCAAACCTGTGGAACATTCTTGCATTGTTTAAGCAGCAGGGACCTCAGAGCCCATCCCAGCAGCAGCTCCCCTGCCCCATAGCACAGCCCCCCCCTTTCCCCAGCCCCCAGTGGCTGGAGGGCTCCCCCCCACTTGCCTTGCCCTCCAGCCGGTTCAGTGCCCCTATCCCCCACAGCCCCCCCCCCACTCCCTTAGCTTGTTGTGTTCCCTCGCCCCACCCCAGCCCTACAGTCTGTTTGTTTGCTCCATCCCTCCCTGGCCCCGCCCTGCAGTCCTCACTGCCTCCTTGCCCCACTCGTGGTTCCCCTGACCCCACCCCCAACTAGGAGAAGCTAGCCCTCGCGAGCCCCTACTCGTTTATTTTTTTCCCTAGTTCACTGCACCCCCTGACACCCCACTAACCAGTCTCCCCAAGTGCAGCCGGAGGAGCCGGCCCCTTTCCTGCCCTACACAGGCCCCGTCTTTCTTGTAGGCGCCCTCCTCCCCAGCCCACAGCTCAGCAGGGAGGAGTGGTCTGCCAGCCTTCCCCCAACACCTGCCATTGTCCCCCACCCTCCCATTGCTTG
>ML681988.1:1929836-1988618 GCA_007922195.1 Podocnemis expansa | reverse complement strand
CCCCCCCCCCCCGTCCCTGCCCCAGCCGGTGCCCTCCTCCCTGACCCACAGCTCAACGGGGAGGAGGGGATATCGCTAGCCCCCCCCATACTCCTGGCCCCTGCCCACCCATCCAGTCTCTGACGCCCCACTCCCCTCCCACGACCCAGTCTCCTCTCCTGTCTGTCCCTTACCTGGGGACATGGAGACTTCCCCAGCCCCCTCCGCTCCTCTTCTCCAGCCTGCTCCCCCATCCTGCCCTGCGGCTATCCCTTCGACTGCTGCCGCTGCTCTTGCCACCACTAACGCCCCCAGCAATGGGGCGCCAGTGGCAGTGGGCACGGGAGGGGCCTCCACCTCTGCTCCTGCTGCCACCACCTTGGCCGGTTGAAAACACCGGCAGAAAAAGGTGAGCAAGGGCCCTGCCATCACTGTGGCCACGGCATTGGCTGCGGGCCCCTCATCCCCCGTCCTTCCCTCCACCAGCTCTGGGGGTATCCCTGCCCCCAGGGCGTATGCCCAGGTGGCTGCCACCCCTCCATCCACCGCCACACCATCAGCCCATGCCGCCTCCTTGCCTTCCACCTCGGGTGGCCGGGGCCCCTTCTCCACCTTGACCAGGAGGCACGGGGTCCATTGCCTCCTGGTGGCCGCCTCCCCACACGTGGAGACCTACGTGCGGGTGATGGCGAGGGTGGTGGGGCCCTCGGCCATTGTGGCGGCCTCCAAGATGTACGGGAAGATCGTGTTCTTCCTGGCATTGGAGGCCGCTGCGCAGGAGGCGGTGGTGAAGGGCTTGGCGGTGGGGGGCGTCTTCGTCCCCGTGGAGCCCCTGGAGGACCTGGGCGTGCAGGTGGTCCTCACCTCCGTCCCGCCCTTCCTCCCCAATTCTGCTTTGCTTCCCCCTCTCTCCACCCCGGGGAAGCTGGTTTCCACCATCAGCCCTCTCCTACTGGGCTGTAAGGACCCTGCCCTCCGTCACATCCTGTCCTTCCACCGGCAGGTGCAGATTCAACTGCTGCCGGCGGGGGCTCGTGATGGAGTGGCCCTAGAGGGGTCCTTCTTAGTACCCCATCAAGGGGCACTTTATAGGATCCACTATTCCTCGGGGGAGGCTCGGTGCTTCCTCTGTAGGGCCACGGGGCATGTCCGGAGGGACTGCCCCCTGGCCCACCATGGAGAGGAGGCAACCGAGCCCCCTGAGGCCGTGGTAGGCACCGGCCGCAACATCGCCGGCAGCCCTAACCAGCCAGCCACCAGTGCCGTCCCTCCTCCTCCTCCTCCTCCCACTCCACAACCATCAGGGCCCTCGGAGGAGGGGGGGAGGTGACTGGCCCCAGTCACGGAGAGGGCTTACCTCAGGGGGAGAGTTCCCATCCCTCTGCCGTTCTGCCCTCGCTCCCCTGCCCTCTGGCACCATTGCCCGTGCTGCCTGACTCTGCCCCCGCGGAGGGCTGGGTGCTCGTCGAGGGGCGTGGCAAGCGGAGGAAGGTCCGTCCCCTCCCCTCCACGTTGGATGGGGAGGAGGCCCCCCGGAAGTCACTGCGGGGGGCTAACCGTCTGGCTCCTGATGCCGATGGGCCTTCCGCTGCGCCCCCTGATGGGAACCAGCGGGAGGACCAAGCTGAGGAGATGGAGGCAGCAACAGAGGGGTGCAGCGCTGCCCCCCTTTTGGAGGCCCTTTCAGGTTCCCACCCCAGGGAGGCCATGGATGGAGCCACCCTCTCTGCCCCCATGCTGCCCGTAACATCTGCGCCTGCTGCTGACACTGAGGCAACTCCAACCCCGGCGTCTGGAGTGGCGGCGCCCACTGCAGCGGGGAGCGTATTAGGCTCCATCTTTGCGGAGCTCGAGGCCCTGGATCTGACCCCAGTCACTGCGGGGGAGGATGATCCCTTCCCAGCGGGCCTCGAGCTGGGCGGCGACCTGCTGTTGCCGCCCCCTCCCTGTCCACAGTCTCCTTTCCTCCCCACTGTCCCTGACCTCACCCCAGGGACGCCCCCGAACCTCTCCACCTGCCCGACAGCACTTGGTGTCCCAGGCACCAAGCAGCCGGGCACCAGGGGATCGGGCCCAGTGGAACAGCCACCCCTTCCCTCCCTCGATGATCCCCCCCCCCCCCCCCCCCGGTCCAATGCTGAGGCCATGACCACCTCTCTGTACCTGACACCTGGGCCCAGCGTCGGCGGGGATCCATCCCTAGGTTTACCGACCGCGACCTCCGTGCCCAGTTGAGGGGACTGCCAGGGATCCCACCCTTATCCCCGTCTCCGTTCCCAACCTGAACCCTGCCCCACCCACCGCCCCGCCTACTGTCATCCCACCCCCCGTCCTGGACCCCACCTCTGCCACTAACCCCTCCCCCGGGATCATGACCTTCCCCTTCCCTGCCACCGCCTCCCCGGGAATGGCATTCGTGTCCCCTACCCTCGACACCTTGGATCCACAGGAGTGCCTGGTCCTGGGGGGGAGGGGGATTTTAACATCACCCTCAAGGACCGGGACCGCTCTGGGACTGAGCAGTACCAGGCCACCGCCGCCGTCCTCCGGGAGTTGACGGACCGTCACTCCCTGGTGGACGTCTGGCGTGACCACCACCCGGACGACGAGGTCACCTTCACCTTCGTCTGGGTGGGGGCAGACTGGTCACAGCACTCCCAGTTGGACCGCATCTACCTGTCCCGTTGCCACCTGGCACGAGCCCACTCCTCCAGCATTAGGCTGGCCCCCTTCTCGGATCACCACCTGGTGACCGTGACGGCCTCTCTCTCGGCGGAGAGGCCGGGGCCGGCCTACTGGCACTTCAACAACAGCCTGCTGGAGGACGTGGGCTTCATGGCGGCCTTTCGGGAGTTCTGGCTAGCCTGGTGGGAGCAGAGGCCCGCCTTTCCCTCGGTGCAGCATTGGTGGGACACTGGGAAGGTGCGCGCCCGGCTCTTCTGCTGCAACTACACCTGGGGGGCCAGCCAGCGGAGGGATGCGGCGATAGAGCAGCTGGAGCGGGAGGTCTTAGAGCTGGAGAGGCGTCTGGCCACCGGCCCTGAGGATCCGTCCCTCTGCGGAGCGTGCCGGGAGAGGCGGGAGGAGCTCCGGGCCCTCGAGGACCTTCAGGCCCGGGGGGCCTTTGTTCGATCCCACATCCACCTCTTTTGGGAGATGGATTGCGGCTCCCGCTTCTTCCATGCCCTGGAGAAATGGAGGGGGGCTTGGAAGCATGTCACCTGCCTCCTTGCTGGGGACGGCACCCCCCTCACGGATCCGGAGGAGATGCATGGAAGGGCCAGGGCCTTCTACGACAGTCTTTTCTCCCCGGATCCGACTGACCCTAACGCCTGCAGGGTGCTCTGGAATGAACTTCCCACGGTCAGCGAGGGCACCCGAGACCGGCTGGAGATGCCTCTCACTCTGGCCGAGTTCTCGGAGGCCCTGCGTCTCATGCCCACCAACAAATCTCCGGGCATGGACGGGCTGACCGTGGAGTTCTACCGCGTCTTTTGGGACGTCCTCGGCCCGGACCTGGCCGTTGTCTGGGCCGAGTCCGAGGGAAGCGGGGAGCTCCCCCTCTCTTGCCGGTGGGCCGTGCTGGCCTTGCTGCCCAAGAAGGGGGACCTCCGCGACCTTCGGAACTGGCGTCCCGTCTTGTTCCTCTGCATGGACTACAAGATCGTGGCCAAGGCCATCTCGCTGCGGCTTGGGTCCGTGCTGCAGGACGTGGTCCACCCCAACCAGACCTACACCGTCCCGGGCCGGTCCATCTTTAGCAATCTGTACCTGGTCCGGGATCTTCTGGAGCTCGGATTTAGGGATGGTCCGTCGTTCACCCTCCTGGCCTTGGACCAGGAGAAAGCGTTCGACAGGGTGGACCACGGGTACCTCCTGGGCACCCTGCAGGCCTTCGGCTTTGGGCCACGTTTTGTGGGTTTTCTCCGGGCGCTGTACGCCTCCGCAGAGTGCCTGGTCAAGCTCAACTGGACCCTGACCAAGCCAGTCAGCTTCGGGTGAGGAGTGCGTCAGGGCTGTTTGCTGTCGGGCCAGCTGTATGCTCTGGCCATTGAGCCCTTCCTCTGTCTCCTCCGTCGGAGGTTGACGGGGTTGGTGCTCCGTGAGCTGGAGCTGCGGCTGGTCCTGTCAGCATATGCCGATGACGTGCTCCTCGTGGTCCAGGACCCGGGCGACCTGAGGCGGTTGGAGGCTTGCCAGGCCATCTACTCGGCGGCCTCCTCCGCCCGGGTCAACTGGGTCAAGAGCTCTGGCCTGATGGTAGGGGCCGGGTGATCGGCGGGCCCCCTCCCACCCGCGCTCCAAGCCATCCGGTGGAGCGCGTGTCCGCTGCTCTATCTCGGCGTTTACCTTTTTGCCACCCATCCCTCCCCGGATGAAAACTGGCGCGATTTGGAGGACAGGGTCGTTGAGCGGCTGCGGAGATGGACGGGACTGCTGCGGTGCCTCTCCCTTCGTGGGAGGTCACTGGTGGTCAACCAGCTTGTCCTGTCCATGCTCTGGCACCGGCTCAACACCCTGGTCCCGCCCCCGAGGTTCCTGGCCCACCTCCAGAAGGCAGTTCTGGAGTTCTTCTGGCCAGGACTGCACTGGGTCTCTGCAGGGATTCTGAGTCTTCCTGTGGAGGAAGGAGGGCAGGGCCTGTGCTGTGTCCACAGCCAGGTCCACGCCTTCCACCTCCAGGCCCTGCAGAGACTCCTTTATGGTGCAGGTAGTCTGGCATGGAGCCACCTGGCACGCACCTTCCTCCGCCGCTACCGAGGGCTCTGATACGACCGGCAGCTCTTTTATATCCAGCTGAGAGGTGGTCCGCGAGACCTCTCCGAGCTGCCGGCCTTCTACCAGGACCTCCTCCGGACCTGGAGGCTGGTTTCGGCCTCCAGGGCCCTTGTGCCCACTGAGGGGGAGGACCTCCTCGCGGAGCCCCTGCTACACAATCCCCATCTGAGTGTGCAGGCGGCGGAGGCCCCCTCCGTGAGGCGGACGCTGGTCCTAGCAGGCGTCACCAGGGTCGGAGACCTCCTGGACTATGCCCAGGGGGACTGGGTGGATCCCCTAGTGCTTGCTCAGTGCATGGGGCTCTCCACCCTCCGGACCCCCCGGCGCCTACTCCAGGAGGTGAAGGCGGCCCTGCCCCCCACTGCTCAGGCTTACCTCGAGTGGGTCCTGCAAGAGGGCACCCCTCTACCCTCCTCTCAGTCCCGGCCCTCCGGACCTTGTGATTGGGCCCTGGCCCCGCGAGCCCCCCCCCCCGGCAGTCCCCGCCCCACGCCCTGAGCTGGCTGCTAGAGTTGCAGCCGGTCCCCTTCCAAACCGCGCCTCGCAAACACCTGTACATGCTCGTGCTCCACACTCTCCACTTCCTCGCCCTCGTGTCCCACCCCGACACCAAGTGGCGGGACCTAATCCCACCACTGGAGGGCGAGGACCCCCAGTGGGCCAGCCTCTATGCCACCTTGACCCCACGGCCCACCGGGGACATCAGTAGGCGGCTCCTGCATGGAGCCGTGAGCACGGGCGTGTTCTTGGCGCGGTTCACCCCCACTCCAGACACCTGCCCTTTCTGCGGCGAGAGGGAGACCCTGGCGCATGCCTACCTCGAATGTGCCAGGTTGCAGCCCCTCTTCCGGCTCCTCCAGAACCTCTTCCTGAGGTTCTGGCTGCACTTCTCCCTGCACACGTTCCTTTATTCACTCCCCATCCGCGGCCCCACGAAATCGCGGGACCTCCTCGCCAGCCTCCTCCTGACCCATGCAAAAGAGGCCATCTACAAGACCAGGGAGAGGAGGCTGGCTGAGGGAGGGGCCTGTGACTGTAGGGCCTATTTCCGGTCCCTCGTTCGTTCACGTCTCCGGGCAGAGTTCCTCTGGGCAGCGTCCGCGGGCTCCCTCGACACATTCCAGGAGCAGTGGGCGCTGTCTGGGGTTCTCTGCTCGGTGTTGCCTTCCGGTTCCCTGGTTTTGAACCTATGATCCTCACACCTGAACCCTTTTTTTCATTAGTTATCCCCAGAAATCAGTTGGCCCCAGGCCTAGGGCCACCTCCCCTTGAGCTGGGGGAGGGGTGTTAGCGGCAGGTGGGCTTGCGCCCACCCGCCTCCCCGGTGACCAAATAGTGTACCTTTCTGTACCCCTCTGGCCTGACCTTATCACAAAACATAAGGTAATACTTTTAGCAGACATGTGTGAAGCAAAATCCAGGATCTGAACAAAATCCAGGTCAGAATCTGAATTTTACCAATAGTTCTTATGTTTGGAATGTTGTAAAACAAAATTGTAAGTCTGTGCAGTTGCAGTTTCTCTTCTCATTCATCACAAATGGGTAATGACTCTAATAGAGTTCAGACGTGCTCTGTTGTTGTTACTGGAGGATCCAGGCCTAAGTCAAGGACTTCAATTCAGGTGACCAAAATTTCTGCTTCCAGTGGTGGAACAAATGGACAGTTAAATTTCTCTCAACAGTTTTGGTTTATAACTTTAATTTTTATTTTTTCTTATGTTGAAGCAACTCTGTTTCATTTTATAGCTGTTCTCTTCCTTTCTTGATGTGAGCAATTGTCAGACCACCAAAGATTTGGCTTTTCTTGAGCAGTCTCCCTTCACCATGCCTGAACAATTTTCATCTGCTGCAGTTCCTGTAAGCTGCAGCACTATTATGAGTTTTCAGATTCATTCTTTACCAAAGGTACCAAATCTTTCAACTACTGAGTCCAGCAAAGCAACCTATGTTTGTTCCACCCAATCTTCAGAAATGGATAGGAAGGAAGAGGAAACATCATTCCAAGAGCGAGTACAGCCATTGGTCACCCATTCTGTAACATCTTATGCAAAAATCCCACCATGCTGTTGTATCATATTAGGCTGCTCCACTGAAAGGCAGATCATGGCCCACAACAAGTCCTTGTGATGCCTTGGTACAAGTTGACACATAATACTCACAGTATCCCTTAAAATTGCCGCTGGCACTTTCCCATTACCAGCCCTTAATACTGTTGGTCTCATTGACATGGTTTGTATCAATAACCTCAGTGCTCATGAATTCGGTGTTGACCTCCTCCATGGTGCAGCTGTTACCTGGTACAGACGACTGTCTTGGTATTGAGTGATCTTGTGGTAACTTCACTATCAGGCACACCTTTGCTTTCTTAAGGCCATTCATGGTGCTTTTGTTTTAGAACCACTCACTAATACTGCTGTGGTGTTTATGACCACTCTTGTTCTGGGAGTTGAGGGGTGAATCTGAGAGCAGGCCCCAGGCTGAATAACTCTTCTCTGGAAAGAGGTATCTTTCCTCCCTCTCTGAGCATTGTGGGGAGGTATCATGCCCCGATTCACATCACTCTCACAAACAGTACTGGTCTGACATGGGACTCAGGATCATCCTTTCAGGAACAGATCTTGGGGATCTTGTCAGGAATATCGACCCTCATGGACCTCAGTCCCATGTCTTTACCAGATACAGTCTAGGCATTATTGGGATCCTTAAAGTTTGCGGCTACCTAGGGAAACTTCCTCTACTGTCATCCTCACCTGCACCCTGAACTTGATCTCTCTCCTTTTATGAGACATTATAGGGCTATTCAAGAAAGTCAGTGTCTACAGTCTCCCAGGTAGCATCAATAGGACCGTGACAATGAAGAAGAGCCAAATGCAGGACATGGAAGATTGATTGATTCTATCAGCAATATCCTTTCCTGTCCAGACAAGGAGACTTCTGCTCCTATCCAACTGGATTATTTTAGAATTTTAACATCACATGACATTTTATCTTACCTGTTCTGGGAGGGAGATGAAGAAAAATCCCCAAAGTTACTGGATCTTCTGCCCTCCTCCATGCTTGGAAGGCTTATCTTACCTATCAATGAAAGGTTGTTGGAACTGACCAAAGATCTATGGTGGACCCCAAAATCTGTAGCACCCCTATCTAAGAAAGCAAGTTGATATTATCTAGTTTCCTTTCTGGAAGCTGAACATGTTTACGCTTATCAAGTATCAAGTTTACTTGGTGGCACTGGTGTGTGAAAGGTCCAAACAATAAAGGCTTGCAAAGATGTTGCTAAGGAAGAATCTGTCAAACTACATCTATCTACACTGGAACAATGTGTCACAATTCATTTGACAAGATTAAAGAGAGGAGTTAAATTCCTTAGTGTCTGAAAAGCAGTTAGTTGTCTAAACATCTCTACATGGTGTTCTAGATGCCTCTGATACAGCAGCATGTTTAAAAGCCACTTCCATTATGGTGTGCAGCGCTTCATGGTTCCAATATTCCAGAATACTGAAGAAGATCCAAACAACAGTTGAGGACCTCTTGAAGACTGTGACTTATTTAATACCTGGATTACTGAAGGTTTGTGTTCACTGAAGGATTTGAGAACCACTCACCACTTGCTGACTCCGTATAGAGCAGCCCCAAAGAGGAAGCAGCCAGATGCCAAACCTTCACCAACCAGAGACCTGTTACCTCTTATTATACTAACCTACAGATGTTGTCATATCTACTGAGGAAGAAGCAGTGCAGGAAGCCCTCATCCTCTTTGTCTTCTGCAGCATGTTCTTCATCTACTTCAGAATAGCAAGTTTGATGCCATTGTTGAGAACTCATCATAATCTTTTCAGAACCTATACTACCAACCACCTTTTGGCAACTACTTTTTTATGTTTGGGAGGCCTGGAATCAGAACACTTAAGTCTTAAATTCAATGAAACCTAGCAATTACAAACAAAGGATATTCCTCCCTCCCTGTCCTTTTATGTTGGCCCTTTTTATGTGATAGAGTTGAAAGAAGTGGTGAACACCACTCTAGAACTTGGAGCAGTGGAGGATGTGCCCCTGGAATTCAGAGCCAAGGTGTTCTACTCCCATTATTTTTTAATCCCAGAAAAGACCTGGACCACATTTGTTAGCCAGGGAATCAGAAGTATAGTTTAGTAAGCCTTCATTACCATCATTTGTACATTCTGCTATCTAAGAACTCAGCCAGGAAGTTTCATTCATTGATCTAGTCAAATTTAATTTCTGGTGTGAGTGCAAACAAAGTTCTCTGGGTCAGGTACTGTCTCTTTATACATACAGTACCAACAAGAATGGGTCCTTTCTGTGTAAGTGCTATCATAATATAAGTAAATCAACATCATCACAAAGTTCTTTGTGTGCTTGCTCATGTTGATTCCATGTTAAATGTGTGCACACTCACTTGCATGGCTGTCAAAGATTTTTTGACTTAATAGTATCCATAGGGCTGGCTCTAGCACCCTTTGAAGCCCTGTGCCCATGCTGTGGTGTAGGCGATGCTGCTGCCCCTATGTCCCTGTGCCTTGGATGGTTGTTATGAATGGCTCTTCTGTTTTGTGTTTACAAACACCTAGTGTTTTCTTCCTTTAGTTCAATAAATAATTCCTGTAAAGAGTTATTATTCTAGTTTATAGATTAGTGGTAGATTAAGAGTAGTAATCCCTGTGGGGAGAGGGTGGCCAGCGGCAGGGCATGCCCCAGGCCCTGGACTTCAGTGTAATGAGTGTCACACACCCTTTCCACATAATGGACCTTACCATTGCTGCCTGAAATATATGGGAGAGAAACACATGAGGGATAAGTATATGATCTGCAAGGTCTTCAAGGTGTGGACCATAAGGGAGAGGGATATCTGCTGGAGGCTCTGTTAACCAAAGAAGCACTCAGACTTACCACTTGAACTTGGTACCCATTATGACAGTGTTGATGTTGAGCACTCATAGACTCTAAGGTCAGAAGAGACCAGTATGGTCATCTATTCTGACCTCCTGCACAATACAGGCCTCAAGACCTCACCCACCTGTTCCAACAATAAGCCTTTGACCTATGACTGGGTTATTTAAGTCCTCAAATCAAGATCTATGGACTTAAAATACAGAGAATTCAGTGGTAGGTGAGCCATGCCCCCATGCTGTAGAGGAAGGCGAAATACCCTCAGAGCCCTACCCAATCTGCCTTGGAGGAAGATTCCTTCCTGACCCCAAATATAGTGATCAGTTAAACCCTGAGCATGTGGGCAAGTTTCCCCAGCCAGTCACCCAAGAAACAATTCTCTGTAATAACTCAGAACCCACCCCATCTACCCTCTCTTCTTAGGCCACTTGCATATCTACCACCAGTAGCCATAGATCAAAGATCAGTCAGTGTCCAAGATAGTTCATCCAATCATCCCATCCCCTCCATAAACTTATCAAGCTCAGTTTTGAATGCTGCTATGTTTGTTGCCTGCACAGTTCCCCTCGGAATGCTGTTTCAGAACTTCACTCCTCTAATGGTTAGAAACCTGCGTCTAATTTCAAGCCTAAATTTCCTGGTGGACAGTTTATATTCATTTGTTCGAGTGTCCACACTGGTGCTGTACTCAGATAATTCCTCTCCCTCCTGGTGTTTATCCTTCAGATATATTTATAGAGAACAATCAGATCACTTCTTTTGATTAGGCTAAACAAGCCAAGCTCCTTGAGTCTCCTCTTGTAAGGCAGGTTTTCAACTCCATGGGCCATCTTCTTTGCAGCACTGTTCACCATCGCTGGTGCTGAAGAAGAGGCAGAAGAAGCAACTGCTCTCCTTCATTAAAATAGGACAAGAAGGCAGAGTCAGGTGAAAGACCCACACTGGGCCAATCACTGACCCAGGAACAGTTAACCAGCTTCCCTTACCTAGACTCAGGAGCTCCCCAATTCCCAAGAGTAGAAGGAGGGTCCTCTGCCTAGTGGTGCCATCAACCCTGGTCCTTGGCTCCACATTCCCGGTCCCCATTGCAAACAGAAGGCACCAGCATATCCTTTTGCCTACTCCTTGGTGCAGGTTGCAGTTTTCATGGCATCACTCACCAGTATGGTGCCAGTCCTGGAAATCCAACATCATGCCCTAACACCACATACCATTCAGCATAGTTGAACACCATTGGGCATGTACCATTCCCTTCTGACAAAGCACCGTTCAGGGGAATCCTGCCACAGGTTGCTATCGTCTCAGAGCCACTTCCTGATATTGCACTATAGACACCAGGAGGAGCCAAGATCAGTGCCACCATGATCATCAAGAGAGAGATCTTCCTCAGGTTTAAATGAAGAGCCCAGTCACTGGCTTAAAGGAAATAAATTGAGAAGTACATTGACACTTGGACCAAGTTCACTTGTAGGGGGCTGGCCTCAGGGATGGTAGTCACCAGAACAGCCAGACTGGAATCACTGGGGCATCCTGATGGCACCAGGGCTCTACTCATTTCAATCCTCTAGCTCTGCATTAGGAAAACAGTCGGTGGCACTGACTGATGTGGTGTAGGAACTGAACTCAAGCTCCACCACTGGCATTGAGCAACAGAACATGAAGGTAGAGCTAGCTCTTCAGAAAGAGGAAGAGGATTCAGTCTCTCCACCCGGACTACCATCCTTGTCCTCCTCCCAGGATAAGGCTGTAGTGGGGTCAGCACCACTCATGCTGGCAGATGCTTTCAGGCCCACCAGGACGTCCTTAAAAGGATGGCCTCCAAGTTAAAATTAGAGGGTTTGTGGTGCTCACAGATTTCAACATCTCTGACTAGAATTGCACTGACAGTCCATGAAGGAGTGCCTAAGGTAGTTAAAGCCCTCTGACAAATCCTGTTCTTGCTACCAGCTATCTCTGAAAAGGCCAAGAAAAAATTGTGTGTGTTGGCAAAGGTCTACAAGTACATGTTCTTCCACCCTCCTCCTAGTCATAGCTGGACTAACAAATGGGACAGGCGAGGGCAGACATGCTTGATGCTCAGAAAGAAGGAGGCCAAAAATCTATATTCATTAGGAAGCTCAGAATCTTCAATCAGTGGATGTTTCTGGGGAGATCTTGTAGCTACAAGATCTGTGAATTCTAAGCCAATTTCAAGGACTGTCTGCTCCAGAATGGAGTTCACATCCATCCTAGATGACATCAAGGCAGTGGCCAGAGCCTCCCTTCAAATGGCACTGGACATGGCAGAATTTGTGGCTTGGTCTATGTGTTCAGCAATGTCCATGAGATGGAATTCATGGTTGCAGTCATCCGGGCTGTCACAGGAGGTGCTGCAGTCCATACAAGATCTCACATTTGAAGGGAACACTCTATTCTCAGAGCTCACTGATACTAGGCTTCATGGGCTAAAAGATTCCAGGGCCACACTGTACTTTCTTGGCCTCTACATGCTACAGGTGTCCCAGAATAAATTCCAGCCTTGACATCCTCCCTTATTTTCTAGCCCAGCAGTTCTTAACCACTGTTGTAACACAAAAGTGTGTTCCAGTGCAGTGGCTGAATGCATCACATGAAACCAGCTAGCTACTGACAACCCAAGGAGAGCTGTGGTGGCAAGCTGATTTTGCACTGCTAGCCCTTTAAGAGCTGAAGCAGCAGTGGCTCCCTGCAAGAGCTGCCACAGAATCAGCTGTTTCTTGGCAGCAGGGGCTGTGGATCAAGCCTGCTGCCACCAAAAAAATCCCTTCAGACGGTGATTACTTTCGCCGCAGGGCTACTGCAGCTTGACACACCACCAGAACCCAGCTGTGTTGTGATGGTGAAAGATTGAGAGCCTCTGCTCTAGCCAGCCATGGCAGGGATCCTACAGGAGAAGAGAAAAGGACAAAGGGGTTAAATGCTGTTGTCCAACCTCTTCCCTGCCCAGGCAGGTCTGCATTCCATCAGTGTGGCTCAAGGCAGTACTTTGGTTGTGCACCTAAGGACAATACCCTAGTCTGGCTCAAGAATCCACCATTTTAGAGGGTTACAGTTGGCAGTCTTGGTCAGTTCCCCCTTTCTGCTCTCCCTCCTCATTTCTCTTCAGGGACCTCTCTTACAAGCAATTCTTCACTCAAGAGGTAGAAATTCTCCTGTAGGGAGTGGCTGTGGAAGAAGTTTTTCAATACATGAGAGGAAAGAGGTTCTATTCCCATTCTTTTCTCATACCAATGGCCAAGGAAGGACTCAGACCTGTGCTGGACTTGAATCATCTCAACAGATACTTCAAGAAATTTTACATGGTCTCCCTTTCTTTCGTCATTCCATCTCTGGATCCAGGGGACTAGTAAGTCACTCTTGATTTAAAGGATGTATATTTTCATATTTCAGTTTTCCAAGGCCACAGAAGATTCCTTTGCTTCAAGGTAGACAATTTATGATGCTACTGTTTGGCTTCTCCTCAGATCCAAGCAGGGGTTAAAGTATAATTGGGCAGGTTGTGGACCCCCCTCACGTTGGTATGGGCCCCCCTTGTGCCGGTGCACGTCCCCTCATGCACCCAAGCTCCTGACACCCAAATGCTTGCCCCCCAGCCCAGCTCCCTGCCACCCACAAGCCTGCCCCCAGCCCAGCTCTTGCCCAGCATGTCTACCCCCCACCCCAGCTCCTGCCCACCAAACAGCTACCCCCACTCTAGCTTCTGCCCCCTACACCTACACCCACCCTAGCTTCTGTCCTCCACACCCACCCCCTCTTTCCTGGCCACCATGAGGAGGGGCCCCAGCCTGGGCAAAGGTTTCGGTCTAGAGCCTGGTCTCACTGAGCATGTTCAGTGAGACCAGCATGGAGGGTGGAGTTTTAGAACTTCCTGCCCTGCTCAATGCAGTGGAATGCCATTCCAGGGTTTGCTATTTTTAGGGGCTCAGCGTTCTGACCCCTAAAAATAGGAAATGGAACTGGAACACTGTGTTCCAGGGCCTGCTATTTTAAATGGTGGGCTCTGGAATGCAGTGTTCTGGCTCCATTTTCTATTTTTAGGGGCCCTGGGACAGTGGGCCCGGGAATGGCATTCTGCTGTGTTCTGGCTTACTTTAGCCCCTGGATCCAAGTGTTTTCACAAAATGTCTGGTCCTAGTGGCCGTGCACTTATGGATTTCATTAAGGCAAATAAAATCTCTGACAGCTGTGCATGTGGGTATGCACACACCTATCATGGAACATACATGAACAACGTATCTCAAAGAACAACAGGAGGTTAGTAACCATCTTTTACAGGAGATTAGTAACCATCTTTGCTGGTGATCTCAGTTGCACTGAAGTTTCTCCAGGATGGTTAATTAAGGTCTTAGAAATAAGTGCCATAGAAACATGGGCACAGCCCTAGTTGTGTTTCAGAAATAGGCACGTCAGACTCTTCATCTTAGTAACATCAGTAGATTAGTCTGAGTAGATTAATCAGTATGATAAATTAGACCAGCAGGTGGCTGGGCTTTCTAATTGGTATTACATCCAATATGGGCTTCCATTCCTCTGCAAAAGGGTTTTTGTTTTTGTTTTTGTTTTTTGTATGTGGGTGATATTTGATTGTTCCCAAATAGTTCCTTAAATTATAAAACTTTTGCTTTATATGTGATGAATTTCTATTTCTGCCTATTATTCTACAGTAATACTAATTCAATTCTATCTTATTCTTTCACCTTTTTGAGATTCATTGTTTACTACTTCCCATATGCGATGAATAAGAAGGGGTAATGTGCAACAGAAAGAGAACTTTCTAATCTGATAATTTTCTTTCTGTTAGCAGCTTCTTTGCTTATCTGTCTCACTCTGGTTGCCTGGTAAATGACTGGAACACGAATTGGAAATGTTCTTGAAAGAGCGACTTAAACACATAATTGCCTCATGGTTGGCTGGTCAATAAAAATTCAAGTTGTTTTTAATGCTAATAATTAGTTGCTGGAATGTCTCTACATCTTTGGAACAATTCTTCTGGTTGTCCTGAATCAATAGGAGGAGCTTAAGCTTGGAGCTACCCACAAAAACATTGGACTGCCTATGCAGTCCATAAGTTAGAATTATTAACCATTTGTCTTGAATGAGAAAGGAAACCACTAATGGAAAATTATCAGGTAAAGAATTTGTCATTTACTTCAAACTTCTGGGATTTTGAAGTCCCAGTCCAAACTTTGTTGCTTGAGTACTATTATTATTATTATTGACATTAAATTGGCTATATCTGTGTGGCTTCAGCTAAAATCTAGAACTGACACTGTATTTTGTTATTTTGACATGTTTTCTATTCCCATAGCTATGAGTCAGGTCTTTCCAGGAATGCAGTCAATCTGCTCTTTTCCTTTGCTGATATCAGTGGTCCCCAAACTGTGGAGCTCAACCCTCTAGGGAGGTGCACAGACGCATTTGGGGAGGCATGTGTTGGGATGTGGGGATGGAGTGCCATACTTCCAGCCCACTCTGCTCCAGGCTAGCTCCACCTGTAACCCCATTCAGACCCAAGTCCATTTCCAGGCCAGACCCATGCCCAGTCTTACCCCACTCTCAACACCACTCCATCTCCTCTTCACCCATCCCCTCCTTCATCCCCCAGCTCAGCTCCACCTCTAGCCCTCAGTTCTGCTCCATTTCCAGCTCTTCCCCCAGCTCTACCTACAGCCCAGACCCATTGTGGACTGTGCATTACTGAAGGGAGGTGCAGACAGATTCCATTAATCATAAGGGGTTGGGGATACAACTGGGAATATTTGCATATGACTGGCTTACAGCAAGGTGGGCAATAATTCACAGGTGGGCCACTCTCTGAATTTGGGGTATGTCATCATGGGCTGCATGTTTCTACTATAATGAAATTACCTCATCATCTATTTTATAGAAGCCCAATTGTGTTTTATTAATAACAATACTAATAAGTATTTGAAATACAGATTTTATCCAAATATTAAATTAGGATGCAACTCAAACAGCAAGCCATTTTGTGAAAATTTGTAGCAGTTATAATAATAACACCAAAGTTGATTTTTTTACTAGTACATTATAGTACAACAAATTTATTTTTTTATTAGTGAGGGGGAACTTGCTGCGGTTGGGCCCTGGTCCTGGGACAAGTGGCTGTCATGCTCTAGCCAGGACCCCACTGCGTGCTGGGGGATAGTGGTTGCCATGTTCCAGCAGGGTGTCCCTGGACAGCGGGAGGAAGTGTGGAACTGGAGCAACTGCCACACACTAACCAAGGCGCCACTTAGCTAGCCCCTTGGGAAAAAGGGGTGGGGCTGGGAGGGAAGGGGGAGTGGCTGTAGCACTCTGGCCGCATTGCTACTAGGCCACCTGCTGGAAGGGGGGGGGACCCACTGTAGCAGCTGTGTGCAGGGTTGTTGACTGAGAACAGCTAGCATGTCAGAGGAAGGGCGATCATGGGCCATAGTTTGCCTATCTTGGAGAAACTACTTTATCTGATGTTCTTTAAAGGCCTGGATTGACTGATTTACTGCAATTTTCCCCATCTCTTCACTGGGGGAATTAAAAAAGAAAAAGCATGTCTCAGTATTTATAATCCAATGCAAATTGTGTTGTCAGAATGGAAGAGCTGTAACATAAATTCTTACAGAAATAGATGGCTCTCTTTTGAAACAGTATAATAAAAATTCCCACATTTTATAGTTCACAGAGGGAATATAACCAATGAAAGATATGTCAGTCCATAGTGGGAGGGCTGTTAAAACACTTAAATATGAAGGAATGAATTCTTGACTGTTGAAGGTATCCTGATATTGTTGTGGTGCTTTTGGAATGAGGAATAGCATTTACCTCCAGAAAGAATTAAGACTATTTGTTTCCCCAGAGTGAACATACAGCAAAACGTCTTCTATATTATTGAGACATAGTATGAGCATGCTCAAACAAACTGATGGGAGTTGTCATTTTGGTTGCCATGCATGGCTATGGAACAGTGGTTTCTGATCACTTCAGAGCTATGTGATACGTGTCATATAAGATGTTTTGTCATGTCACAGAGACAGAAAAAAAAAAAGAATCAAGTTAACCAAAAGTAAAGAGTTCTTTGTACAGTTTAAATAATAATAGTGCTTAGTCCTTACACAGAAAAATTTCATCTATTGATCCTGAAACACTTAGAAAAGAGGGCATCATCATTCCCATTTTATAGATGAAAAAAACTGGAGCACAAAGAGGTGCAGGGACTTGTCTAAGATCACATAGCAAGTGTGGGAATAGAGCTCAGCTCACTTAACTCACAATATAATGCCTAGTTCACTTGGCCTTCAGCTATCATTATTAGCATTTCATTTATTAGGATATAGTTTAGTAACAAAATTTGATCTGCAGTTCCTTAAAATATTTTAGGGTATTTTTCTTTAAAATAGTTTCAGATCTTCTTTAAAGTTCAGTTTACACAGCTTAGTGCTTGTTCTTCACAACAACACTAGGAGTTTTAAGATGTAATAATACAAAAGAGGAGAAACTAAAATAAAATAGATGAAAACAATAAATTATACTTGTTGTAGATCAAGTAAATCTTAGTTTTGTATACCTAGGGACTAATGGAGGAAAACAAGGTTCAGATCACTGTTATAAATCCCAAGTCTATAACCATGGGTCAGCTGTATGGACAATTTGATCCAGTCTCACATGAGTGGTCGGATGGCATCCTGGCAGTGAGCTTTAGAGCCTTTGCTTCTTCCTCGGTATGTATAAGATTAAAGTATTTCATGATCTATGTGAAAAATAATTCTATCATAGACTACAGTATTGACATGTAAGGGCTTGATTGTGGCTTATATAGAATCATAGAATCATAGGGTTGGAAGGGACCCCACAAGGTCATCTAGTCCAACCCCGTGCCAAAAAAAGCAGGACCACTCCCATTAGATCATCCCAGTCAGGGTTTTGTCCAGCTGGGCCTTGAACACCTCCAGAGATGGAGATTCCACCACCTCCCTAGGCAGCTTATTCCAATGCTTCACCACTTGCCTAGTAAGGAAGTTTCTCCTAATATCCAGCCTGAACCGCCCCAGCTGTAACTTGAAACCATTGCTTCTCGTTCTGCCCTCTGTTACTACCGAGAACAGTCGAGCTCCATCCTCCTTGGAGCAACCCTTCAAGTAGTTGAAGGTTGCTATCAAATCCCCCTCAATCTTCTCTTCTGCAGGCTAAATAAGCCTAGTTCCTTCAGTCTTTCTTCATAGGGCTTGTGCTCCAGCCCTTTGATCAGTTTTGTTGCCCTCCTCTGGACTCTCTCTAATTTGTCCATGTCCTTTTTGTAGTGGGGAGCCCAAAACTGGACACAGTATTCCAGATGTGGCCTCACTAGTGCAGAATAGAGGGGAATGATCACATCCCTCGATCTGCTGGCAACACTTCTGATGCAGCCCAGTATGCCATTGGCCTTTCTGGCAGCAAGCGCACACTGCTGACTCATATCCAGCTTCCCATCCACCATGACTCCCAGGTCCTTTTCTCCAGTGCTGCTATTTAGCTGATCACTCCCCAGCCTGTAGCAGTACATGGGGTTTTTTCGTCCCAAGTGCAGGATTTTACACTTGTCCTTGTTGAACCTCATGAGATTCCTCTTGGCCCACTGCTCCAATTTGTCTAGGTCTCCCTGAATCCTATCCCTGCCCTCCGGGGTGTCTACTGTTCCCCCCAGTTTGGTATCATCCGCAAACTTACTAAGTGTGCAATCTATCCCATCATCCAGATCATTAATGAAAACATTGAACAGAACTGGCCCCAGGACCGACCCCTGGGGCACGCCACTTGTTACTGCTTGCCAACTTGACATGGAGCCATTGATTCCTACACGCTGAAACCGTTGATCTAGCCAGTTTTCTATCCACCTTACAGTCCACACATCTAACCCATACTTCCTTAATTTGCCAATGAGAATGCTGTGGGAAACTGTATCAAAAGCCTTGCTAAAGTCAAGGTATATCACATCAACGGCTCTTCCCGCATCCACAAATCCAGTCATCTCATCATAGAAGGCGATGAAGTTGGTCAGGCATGATTTACCCTTGGTGAATCCATGCTGACTGTTCCTGATTACTCTATTTTCCTCCAAGTGTTTCAGGATGGATTCTTTGAGAAGCTGCTCCATGATTTTTCCAGGGATTGAGGTGAGGCTGACAGGTCTGTAATTCCCTGGATCGTCCTTTTTGCCTTTCTTGAAGATAGGTACTATATTTGCTTTTTTCCAGTCCTCTGGCACCTCCCCTGTTCGCCATGAGTTTTCAAAGATAATGGCCAATGGTACTGCTATCTCATCAGCCAGCTCCCTCAGCACCCTCAGATGCAGTTCATCCGGCCCCATGGACTTGTGCCCATCTAGTTTCTTTAAGTAGTCCCTAACCTGACCTTCTGTCACCAAGGGCCTCTCTTCTTCTCCCCAGTCTACCGTACCTAGTGTAGTGGGCTGGGAGCTGACCCTGCTTGTGAAAACTGAAGCAAAAAAAGCATTGAGCACTTCAGCTTTTTCCTCATCCTCTGTCATGAGGATGCCTGCCCCATGCAGTAAGGGACCTACACCATCCCTGATCCTCTTCTTGTTATTGATATACTTGTAGAACCCCTTCCTGTTATCCTTCACATCCTTTGCTAGTCACAACTCCATTTGTCCTTTGGCCTTTCTGATTTTATCCCTGCAGTCCAGAGCAATGTCTTTATATGCCTCCTTAGTCATCTGTCCTAGCTTCCACTTCCTGTAAGCGTCCTTTTTATGCTTCAGCTCAGTGCAGAGCTCTCTGTTAAGCCAGAGTGGGCGCCTTCCACATTTGCTGTGCTTTCTCCTTATCGGAATTGTATCTTCCTGTGCCCTTAGCAGGCTTTCTTTAAAATGCACCCAACTCTCTTGGACACCTTTCCCCTTCAGATCAGCCTCCCAAGGGATCCTGCCCATCAGTTCCCTGAGGGAGACAAAATCTGCTTTTCTGAAGTCCAGGGTCTGCGTTTTGCTTCTTTCCTTCTTTCCTTTAATCATCAACTTGAACTCTATCATTTCATGGTCACTGCTACCCAGGTTGCCATTCACTTCTACTTCCCTGATAAATTCTTCTCTATTTGTGAGCAGCAGATCGAGAGGTGCAAGGCCCCTAGTTGGTTGCTCCAGCATTTGTACCAGGAAGTTGTCCTCAACACCCTCCAGAAACTTCCTGGATTGCCTGTGCACTGCTGTATTGGCCTTCCAGCAGATGTCAGGGTAATTGAAGTCCCCCATGAGAACCAGGGCCTGTGCTCTAGAAACTTCTGTCAGTTGTCCATAGAATGCCTCATCCACCTCCTCCTTCTGATCTGGTGGTCTATAGCAGACACCTACCACAACATGCCCCTTGTTGCTCTCTCCTCTAAACTTAACCCACAGACTTTCGACTGGCTTGTTTCCACTTTCATAATGAAGCTCTGAGCAGTCATAGAGCTCCTTTACATATAGTGCTACTCCTCCCCCTTTCCTTCCCTGCCTGTCCTTCCTGAACAGTTTATACCCGTCTATTGCAGAGCTCCAGTCATGCAAACTATTCCACCACGTCTCTGTTATCCCAATAATGTCATAGTTCTTTGTCTGCGCCAGTACTACCAATTCCTCCTGCTTGTTTCCCAGGCTCCTTGCATTTGTGTATAGGCACCTAAGATACCTGGCTGATTGCCCTACTTTCCCATTTTGATTTTCAATTCTATTGTATCTACCTCCCTGCATTTTCTTTTGGTGTTGACCTCCCCCACCTGCCTCAGGCATTAGGGCTTCATTAGAGCATCTAAGAAGGTTATTTGATTCCCCCCGCGTGTTCCAACTACCCTCTCTTCTATCCCTGGAGTTACAGTCCCGGCACCCCCCAAGTTCCATCCCATCCCCCTGGTCTCCCACATTGTCACTTAAACAACCTGCAATAAGACACCTATTGCTACGCACCTTCATGGCAGTTTAGTACACCCTGGACAGCCATACATGGTTGTGTGACTTCATTTGTTACTTCGGAAGGAGCAGTCTTTGTGCTCCCCTCCCTGTAACAGCTGAGTGCAGGGACTGCATTTTGGTCTGTCTGCACATTGCTAGGAAAGTATTTCTTGTGCTTCTTGTGAGGTACTCCTGTAGAGGCCCCTTGCATCATTCCCATTGGTGTACAGCTGTCTAGCAACCAGGAAGAAACTATTCCTAAAAAGTTACTCTGTTTCTTAATGTTCCAAAGGGGCAGCTGTGTTAGTCCAGTAAAGCAAAAAAAAAAAAAAACAAAAACAAAAACAAAAACCAAGGAGTCTTGTGGCACTTAAAGACTAATAGATTTACTTTTTTCATGAGCTTTTGTGGGAGAAAACCCCACTTCGTCAGATGCTTTGAAGAGGGGGAACTTATAGAATGGGATTTATTAAATGGCATTTATTTTCATCCCATTCTGTAAGTTCCTGCTCTGCAAAGCATCTGATGAAGTGGGATTTTCTCCCACGAAAGCTCAGGCAATAAATAAATCTGTTAGTCATTAAGTGCCACAAGACTCCTTGCTTTTTCTGTTTTTTTTAGGAACCTTAATAGATATTATATATGGTCATTTGTATTCCAGTGAGCATTTAAACTTTATACCTTTAAGGTATCCCTTAAAATTTGGCAATTTTACCAAATGTTGGACCTGCTCCTACACTACTGAAGTGAATGGGAGTGTTGCCATGGATTTCAGTGTAAACAGCTTTTGGATCTGTCCCATGAAGTGGTAATGTTACCTCAAGTATCTGCCATGTTAGATTCTGTCCTTGTATGGACTTAAGCACATTCGGAAGCATATCAGTCACTTGTTGAAGTTGATGGATCTACTCATGTGAGTCAAGTTACTACACACCTGTGTTTGCAGGGGTGGGCCCTTTGAAGGACCACATAAGAATATATCTTTCAAGAGTTTTAAGGCTAGACAGTATTAATAGATAACATTCATTTTTCAGAAATGAACCGAGTGCCTCAATCAGGGGTGTTGCTGGTGCCAGGCTTATGGGGCTCGAGCCTCACATCCTGGTGCCGGAGCCCCGAGTCTGCCGTGGTGGCACACTTACAGAGCTCAAGCCCCAAGTCCTGGTGCCCAAGCCCCGGCTCTTTTCCCGGGCCAGGGGTGCTCCTGGACTCAACCTTGCTTTTAGTACCTTTTCTAAGAAACCGTGACCTTTCAGTTATGATTTCTGGAAATATACTAGATTTAAATATTTCAGATTTATTTGGCTAATTAAAATGTGAACTCTTTCAAAATATCTTCTGTAAACCAGTCACCAGACAGGAAATGGTTGATTTTTGATGGACCAGTAGATGCAGTATGGATCGAGAATATGAATACTGTACTGGATGATAATAAGAAACTATGCCTCATGAGTGGAGAGATCATTCAGATGTCACAGCAAATGAGCCTCATTTTTGAACCAATGGATTTAGAAGTTGCTTCCCCTGCTACTGTAAGTATCAGTTTTTGAAAGAGTGGTTATCAATATAGTCTATTACTTTGAAGGTTTCCTGCAAACTAATACTGTGAAGGAGCTTCTTTTCCAGTTGGTTGGGATTATCAATGTCCTGTATGGCAGTTTATGTTTATGCAATTAATTTTAAAAATAAAATATTTTGTAGCCATTACTCTTAAAACAAGTCGTTGATAATGACAATAAAATGTTATCTGAGGTAAGTTATGTATGCCCCTTAAAGCTGATCCAGAGCTTTCAGGCCCCTTTGAATTTTTAACAAGGAAAAAGAAACCTTTGTGAAACAAATCTTTAAATTAACCACCGGGCAAATGCTGGTAAAACCATTAATCAGGGGATGCCTCTAGCTCACTGTCTAATTGTACCTACCAGATGGATATTCATTCAGTCGAAAGTTACTCTATGTGGAATTCTGCTTCACTGTGCAATGCAGAATTTTCACAGATTTAATCTTCTGTGAAGAATTTCATTTTTCCATTCAGAATTGGTGCTGCAGACCTGCTGGCCACCACTAGGGGCTGCTTGACCAGCAGTCTGTCTCTCTGGCTTGCAAATATAGGACACTTGCCAGAGAGGAAGTAGAGCCAGAGGGTTCCCGGCAGCTGAGGTTCCCAGCATGTCCTGAAGAAAGGAGGTCATGTGTATGATGAAGATATTCCTTACAAGTCCAGGATGTAGGGCATTAGGCTGTTTCTCTTGCTCAGTCCCTGGGCTCTGGGGGTAGAGATTGCTGGTGTCCGAACTGGGGGGATACCGTTTTTGGGGATGCAGATGTCTGGGCTCCAGGAGGGTAGGGATGCATGTATCTGGGCTGAGGGGGACCACATCTGGGTTCTGTGGAGGAAGCGGTGCTAGAAGCTGAGACCAGAGGGGCAGAATTTTCCCCCAAGATGTGCCCAGTTGGCATGTGTGACACACCCAGCCTGAGGCATCCAATAAGACTGTAACAGAGAAACAGAAACTGGGTTGCCATAGTGGTTTCTTTAACTTTCTACTCCTTGAGGAATCTTTTTTGTCTGTATTGTTACAGGCATATTGGCTGACAGGTATTTTGAAAAAAATTACCAGAATAATTGAAACAGATGAGATTATATTGTGTTATTTTTGACGAACGAAAACGCAGAGTTCTACCAAATTTAAATATATGTGCAGTATTTTTAGTTTTTGGCACCAAATTTTTACTTTTTTTAGTGCAGAGTTCCCCCAGGAGTAGAAATTGTAAACTTCTTCCTCAATGGCACTCTACAACTACAATTGGCTTTAGCTCATGTAAGATGGGGAACATGAGCAGGATATTTGGCACAATCAGGAACTTTGACTTAAAATGTAATAAAAGATCAACAATGAGAGAACAGTCAGTTGTAAAGCTGGGTTTGAATTTTTCCTTAGAATTCACCAAAGCATACTTTGGGGTATATGTCTTTATATTAAGCATAATGTAATTGTCTCCAATTTCTAACAACCCCAAAATCTGATATGACAGCATTTGGTATTATGTTTCAGCAGGAAAAACTACAGAAGTCACACAAGGTAACAAAAACACCTTTTTTATTTTTTTGGCAGGTTTCTAGATGTGGCATGATCTACATGGAGCCTCACATGTTAGGCTGGAGACCACTGATGGTGTCTTGGCTAAATCTAATGCCACCTGGAGTCAGCCTTATGCATAAAGAATTTATAGTAGGCTTGTTTGACCGAATGGTCCCACTTTCTGTTGAATTCATTAGAAAATGTGCAAAGGTATGAAAAGCAAAACAAATTTATAAATTCTGTAATTCAAAACAACAAATCAAGCCAGCAAATCATTTCAAAACATTTCAAAATCATGTAAAACAAACAGATCATTTCAAAAGAGTATTATCAACAGGTTTGTTATTTCTAGATAATGTATATTTGGAATTCTGTTTTATCAATTATCTTTTTCATCTATATTTTTAATTTTTATTTTGCTCAAATGTATGTTTTTGGCACCCAGATCATTGTGGATTACTGTCATCTCTGTGCTATATAAGAAATAAATGTACAGTGGATTTTTTTCAATTAATTAAATGCACATTCCATAGAAGAGAACATTTTCCCTGTTTCAGGAATTGTCTCCTACTTCAGACACAAACTTAGTTCGATCCTTAATGAATCTAATGGACTGCATGATGGATGAGTTTGCTGATGAAGCCAAAATTAAAGCTATGAGTGAACGTGATGTTTTCTCTTGGCTTGAGGTAGGCAACATTGATCTTTTTAATACAATGGTAAAAAACTACACTCTTTTAGTTATCACAAAAACAACTTATAAATTCTGTGAGGGGAAAATTGTTAACTCTTTTTAGGTACTTTTTAATTAACACACATTTTAGTCTTTCATGTTTGAAAGAAATTGTCAATAAGTTTACTGCAATAAACTGTCAGTAAATTTTTTATAGCAACTGGCTTTCTATTAGGGGTTGTGGCAAGCACCTGATCAAACTCCTTGTAATAAAGGCAGGTGGGGAGGGCAGGGGGATTTACCGACTTGCAGTTCCCATCCTTTGCCTTGTGGTAGGCTGTCTTTAGGGTTTTTTACGTGCTCCTTGCATGCACAGCTGTCAACTTGATCCTCACCTCTGCCAAATGCTTTGAGAAGTTTTCATACCAACTTTGATTTTGAGTACATCTCTCAAATTCATATTCTTTGCTGTAGTCACACTAGAGGTTAAACAGAACTCTTAATATGAGCTTCTGGCCATCTAGCAGCATGCTAGAATGGAAGCTTTAGGACTTTGTGGCTGAGGTTAGCTGAGTACTGCAGAAATGGATCAGACCATGTGAAATTAAGTGTTAAACACTGACCAGATATATATAAAACATCAGGGAACTCCTGGTGCGTAGAAGAAAAGTGAGACGTGAGTAGGTAAAAGGGCATAAAAACACAGTCCTGGGGATTCTGACTTAGGAGGAGTATCAAAGACTGGGCTTTGCTACCCAAACGTTAGCTTCATCTTGAATTCAGAATAGGTGGGTCAGAGTCTAATTTAAAGTAAAATAGAGGGGCCACACCAAGTCCTGCTTACAAATCTATGAATATTTTATATTACTCAGATTGCTATTTGTAGGAGTCCCCATGACCATCATCTGTTATAGGTTCTTTTCCATGCTTTCAGTGCACTCTAAGTATGATGCCAGTTGGTGCTGTCTGTATAAGTAGATAAAAACCTGTTCATACACAATTCGGCTCTGTGCTTCAGTGTGCAGTGCATGTAACCATATTGTATTTCCAAACACATGAATTGTACAGTAGCAATTTTGCAAGATACAAATTGTCTTGATTATGTTGTTGGACACTACTACTGAAAATTTTGGCATGAGGTCCAGAGCTTCCTTTGTTTCTTGCTTACACAGATGCAATTGTTACAGAAGACAAAAGGTCAGATCCTCAGCTGGTATAAATCAACATAGTTCTATTTACTTCAGAGGAGTTGTGATAATTTATGACAACAGCAGATGTGACCCCTAGTTCACAAACTTTTGTGGTCAGGCTGTTGAATCTTTTGAAAAAATTTCAACTTGCCATTTACTGTTCATTACCAATTAGTCTGCATGCTAGCTCCAGTTTTCCAGTGTGGTACCAGTACTGCACAGTAGTAATTGTAGCTGTTTGAAATGTTTTAATTAAAACATTTTTCCAACAAAAATGGATTTTGACAAAATGGAAAATTTCTGTCCTTGTCAAAATTTGTCAGGCTTTCATGGGGGGGGAAATGAATGAATGAATGAATGCATAAATAAACAAATAAACAAACAAAAAACTAACAGGGGTTTTTCTCCCTGTTTTTTAAGCAGAAACCAAATTAAAAAAAGTTCATGAAAAATGTTCACAGAAAATAAAAAATATTTTTAACCAGCTCTAATGGTAACTTTTTTTTTGACTGTGTTTATACATGGTTTTCTTTATCCACCTGATGATATAGGTTGACGTTGAATGTTAGCTTAATTAACCAATAAAAGAATTTTCATTATACATCAGGTGTTATACTGAAAATAAAATTTGAAAAAATGTTTTCCCTGCTTTCAGGTCAGTCTGTAGTGTCAGGTACTAGTGCAGGGCAGAAGGGAAGAAGCTTAACGTTCTCCATTCAGGGGTCATCTTCTTTCCAGTGGGGAGCTGTCGCCTGCTCTGCTGCCACGTTGCTCCAGCTTAGAGCCTGATCCTGCAAACAATTATTTTTGCTCTCGACTTTACTGCTGTGAGTAGTTCTATTGATTTCAAACTTGGCAGTAAAGTTAAGATGTCTCTAAGTGTTTGCAGAATTGGGCCCTTACCTGATGCAAAGAGGAAGTAAGGCAATGATGAATTGGGCCCATAGAAGGTCCTCAGGTAAAGTATTATATTTGTATTGTATTATTTATTTAAGAATGTAAGCTCCTTGAGTCAGAAGGCCAAGCTCCTCTGTAGTTTATTGAGTTGTTGGTGTTCAGCAAATAAAGAAATGAAGTGTTGTTTTAAAAGAGCAAACCAATGAATAAATAAGACTACATACTGCATTTCTACAAAAGGTTTTTGTCAAGTACTGGAGGCTGCAAGAGAAAACAGATTTTGTTGTCATATCAATGTAATACATTCCCTGTCATATTTCATTACTTCCGTAATATTTTGGTTTAATTTATATTATGACATTTGGCCGATTGGCTCCTCCTGCAATCAATGGCAAAGATCCCATTGATTTCATTGAGGAAAAGATTGATATATTGTCATACACAACTACTGGAGTTTTATTTTATGTTTTCCATTCCCTACTTCCACCTCCCCTACTCTAGGGTATTTTCCTCTTTTCGCTGATCTGGTCCATAGGAGCTAGCTGTAAGGAGGATGATCGACTAAAATTTGATAAGGTGGTGCGAGAACTACTTGATGGACCAATTAGTGAGGAAACAAGAGAACGATATAAATTGCTGAATGGCATTGACCAGATAGCTTCAAAGACCTTCACAGTTTCATTTCCTACAGAGGGGACAATATATGACTATCGGTTTGTCAAAAAGGTGAGGATTGCGAAAGAAAATAGAGATACCCAACCAGAAGCAATCTTTTTCTGAAGATGATATGGCATTGTTAAAATCTTTATACGGTATCATTTCTGCTGCCCAGATTCTCATCTATTATGAATGGGTAACAGTACCACCCACCTGTGAAACTTCAGAGGTGGTCATTATTGTTGCTCCAGAACTCTGCTCCATAGCCCTGCAAAAGACAAGAGGTGCAAACATTGAACCAAGTCAGAGATGCCATAGATCACTTTTTGGGAGCCACAGAGGGCAAGCTATGGCCTTCCGCTGCAAGCCACTGATCCTTGCCCTGCCAGTCATGGGGCTTGTTATGCTGCTGCCAAAACCAACCTTGCCTTTTGACGGCATGCTATTTCGTGATAAAATGGTGGTATAGGACCTCAGACCCCCACCCAAAACAGTGACTCCACCATGGGAAGTCTCTGTTTTGGGCATAGAAATTCCCAAGGAGAGAAGCATGCCTCACAACCTGCTCCAGCATAAGTCTTGCGAACTCCAGAGACTGTAGGTTTCAAAGATACAAAAGCAAGTGTATGTTTTGTCAGGCAGCAGTTTGTACTATTGGTAAGCAAGTGCTATAAACATCAAGGTTTAAACATTTTCTCCTTTGTTTTCACACATTGAGGGAATGTTTTCTGGTGTTTTTCTTCTGCACAGCACAGAGCACTCTCATAGCGCTCTGTATAAAGTAGACTGCCCTTTCGTCCTCCCTGCAATATGCTGGGGCATTCAGAGAAGCCTGTTACAACTGTGAAGTCCAGTCTCAAGCTACAATATAATAGGAATTATGCCTCCCTGGCTTTAAACATACACCCTTGCTCTGTCAGAAGGAAGCTCAGTGCCTCCCTTGTCCCTCATCATAGCTTGACTCCATCCATATTAAAGCATAATCTGTGACCAGAACAGATTAGGTACATTAGGACTCTGTTTCTCATGCTATGTCTCTTCATGTCCTTATCACAAACTAGATGTTTTTCCAGAACCATGCACAAGTGATGGCTCTTTCCATCGCTACACCAAGGTCTGCCTTCGTACAGGTCTCTCAAAACAGTCAGCAAATGAGCAGATCCTCCATGGTCTGCACCTCACTGCATTTACATATGTTCATGTCATGTCAGAATATCCTCATTTCATCAAATTAGTCTTTGACTTGCCAGTTTGCATGTGCAGGTGGTTCACACATTGCCATGATGAGCAGTCTATATTGGCCTCTCCAGGAAGGTCCTCTTCAGGTTCCAGATCTATTTCAGTGCATTCAACTGCTCAAGCCTTTCCTTCCATAATCCTAGTCCCCTGTCTTGCCAGCTATCACATCCAAAAGCACAAGTAGTTATGAAACTTTTTTGCAATTTAAAGTATTTGATTACTCCTTTGTAACCATATAATGGAAACCTTAGACCTTCCATATGCCATGATCTTTTCCTTCCTTCTGATATCAGGTGGCGAAATGCCAGTCAGCAAGTACAAGCTATCTTTGGTACTAGCTTTAGACATCCTTTTGTTCCTTAACAACTGCCATTTAGAACAGAGTCTAATTTCTTCACATAGATGGATTGTTCCCAAACTGAACTTGCATACTCTGTTATGGAGTAGCACAAGGCAATAACAGTTGTCTGCAAAGTAATTGGATTGGCTTCACAATTCCCATGATCTGTGCCATGGGATTACAAAGAGATGATTGTGAAATCCCTTTCCATGCTCAAAATAAATGTCCAAATGGCCATACTGGGTCAGACCAATGGTCCATCTACCTCACTATCCTGTCTTTCAACTGGGGCCAGTATTAGATGTTTCAGAAGGAATGAAGAGAACAGGGCTGTCATCAAGTGATCCCTTCCCATCATCCAGTCCTGTGTTTTGGCGGTGAGAAATTTAGGGTCATGCAGAGTGTGGGGTTTTTGTCCCTGACAGGTTTGGCTAATAGCCATTGGTGCACTTATCCACCATGAAGTTATCTAATTAGTTTTTTGAGCTCAGTTATAATTTTGACTTTCACAGTATCCTCTGGCCAAAGGCCACTAGCTGACAGTGCATTGTGTGAAGAAGTACTTCCTTTTGTTTCTTGTATACCTGTTACCTATTAACCCCAGTTCTTGTGTTATGTGAAGGAGTAAATAACACCTCATTGTTCACTTTCTCCACACCATTCATGATTTTATAGATCTGTGTCATAACCTCAGAATTGTCTCTTTATTCTAAGCTGAGAAGGCTTAGTCTTTTTACTCTCTCCTCATATGGAAGTTGTTGCATACCTCTAATCATTTTTGTTGCCCTTTTCTGTAGTTTTTCCGATTTTACTGTGTCTTTATAAGTTGAAGCAACCAGAAATGCATGTTCTATTCAAGATGTGGATTTATATAGTTACAATATTTTTTCTTCTTATCTATCCATTTCCCAATGGTTCCTATTATTCACTTTTTCAACTACCAAGCACATTGAGTAGATGGTTTCAGAGAACTGTCAGTGGTGAGTCCAAGATCTCTTTCTTTAGTCTTAATAGCTACTTGTTTTTTTACTGCTTGTTCCTATGTGTATTCCATTTTGGGCATGCATTTGCTTCATGTGCTCAGAGCTAGAGAATTTTGAATGCAGTATTCACTGGTCTGCATATGTGCTCTGGGACTCAATAGCCAGCTTCAACGACTCCCTACCTCAGGACTTCACATGCATCCTGAACGAGGTCAAGGCAGTAGCCAGAACCTCCCTCCAAATGGTGCTGGATGTGGTAGATGCTGCAGCTTGGTCCATGGCTTTAGCAGTTTCTGCAAGGTGGCATTTGTGGCTGCAATCATCCAGGCTGTTGCAGGAGGTGCAGCAGTCCATACAACAGCCCCACTCTCTTCCCCCAGCCCTGCCCTTCTGTCACCATGTGTAGCGCACTGTACAGTGGGTATGGCCCTTAGGTCAATGTTTTTCCATCGTTGCCATACAACACCTGCTATTACAGGGAACACTCTTTTGTCAGAGCTCACTGATACTAGGCTTCATGGCTTAAAGGAGTCAGATGCTACATTGCACTCCATCGGCCTTTATGCACCAGAGGAACTCAGGAAAAGAGTTCCAGCCTTCATATCCTTCGATTACTGAAGTATTTTTGCACCTTTTAACAAAATCCTGTGATGACTTTGGCTGAAAGGTGAGGCTTCATGTGGAGTCTCCAAGCCACATTACACTCAGACACTGAGGACTATTATGTATTAGTGATGAATTATGAGAGGAGTCACTAAAAGAGAGAAAATTGTATCTAAGACATTCTTATTATACATTTCTTTAATGATAAATTGGCGTGAAAAGTCTCAGTAAATCTTTATTTTATTAAGGCAAAATCCTTACCTTCATATCTTTGCTCATGTGAGCAGCAGCTGGTTCTTTTATTTAAAGTAGTCTGAATTGAAATCATAAAACTGCTTAAGTTTGGTCCAATTTTTGATACTGACACAAACATTAAAATAACTTTTAGTAGTGATTGTCTTGTGAGTGTTCATTTGTAATGCTGTCCACTATGTCAATACAGAGCTTTTTGGTTTTACTGTTTACTGTTAAATGTTTTAACTATTCCTATAATTTAAAACAGGGAGCAGGATTATGGGAACCCTGGGTGGAAGCACTCAAATCAGCTCCTCCCATACCTCGAGACATGATGTTTAATGAAATCATTGTACCAACTCTGGATACTATTCGATACTCTGCATTAATGGAGTTGCTGACTGTGCATCAAAAGCCTTCTATATTTGTCGGGCCAACAGGAACTGGAAAGAGTGTCTACATTATTGTAAGTGGGGTTTTTAAAGAAACCATATATTGTTTAAAATGTGGATGGTGAGGACTAATATTCCATAACTGTAGATATGAGTAAAGAAGGAAACAAATTACTGGATATTCAGATGTGAAATTATGAATAATGTTAATTGTATTTATTAAACACGTAGCTCAGACAAGTTCACCAGTTTTAATTAAGGTCAAATAACAGCACTGTGTTTATCTGTGTAACTTCAAGCTGAAAAAGATTTTGCTCCTCATACATGATACACTACTTGGTCTTTGCTGTTTTTAAAGTTTGGTGTTCATCACTAATATCAGTGGGGTAAATAATAAAGATATTCTGGGAATGCAATATAGAAATGTGATGTAAGTTGAAATATACTAGTGTGTTATGAAAAATTCATATGATCAAGGAAATTCTGCTTGGTGTTCTGCTGAAATACTACTTAGGCTTTGATTTAGGAAGCTAGTCCTATGCAGCAAAGAATGTAAGTGTAACTTTAAGCATTTTGAAGCAGTATTAACTTTAAAGTTAATCACCTACTTAAATGCTTTGCTGAATTGAGATCGTAAGCTGTGGTTTCAGGATTTACTGGTATCACCAAAACTTCGTGATAAAACTTTAACTGTGTATTATTGCTTCTTTTATATTATTCTATTATCATTTTGCTTCCATTATTGTGATCACAAGTTCCCTTAAAATTGGTGCAACTTTGTAGACTTTACTACAAAACATCACAAAAATTCACCAAATTAACGGAGTGGCCAGAGTAAATAGCAAATTCCATCCAACATGACTTTTTGGGCATAAGCTCACTTTGGGGGAAGCCAATAGGAATTTGACTGACAAAAACAGTTTGTTATGATTTGTTCTGTGGCAAAATAATTCCATGAATTACTTCCAGAAAGCAGCCTATTATATAGTACTTGATTAAATCTCAGATTTGTGGATAATTATATTTTCTGTTTACTGGAATTTTACAAGTTGGTAAAAAACAAGATTGCTTTGTCTATCAAGGCTTTCTTTACCAAAAATTTTATAAAGCTGAATGGCAAAATAATGATACATGTGTTTATTCTGCAATTAAAATCTTAAAATAGAAAATAAAAATATTTTCAAGGAAAAAGTATTTACATTTGAGCTGGTAGAGTATATTCAACTTTTGAAGAGTGTATAGTTATTTACTATAGAACAGATCTACTACAGTATGTATTATGATTTGTTTATTTGGTGTAGAGATTAATTTTGTTGATCTTTAAATAAATTATCAGAATACTTTATTTGTACTCTCAAGTTACGATCTCTGTGGATAAGTATAAAAATAGATTTATTTTTCAGCAGTGTTACTTCTCTTTAGGAGTACAAGTACTAAACAAACAAACAAAAAATTAAAGAATTACTTTATCCTGAGCAAGTCTGCTTTGAGTTAAATTCACTTATCCATAAGGTGAAGTTACAGAGAGACAAAATGAGAGAGATAATCTTTTAATGGACCAATTTGACAAAAGTTGTTCAAGTAAAAGATACTACCTCTCTCATTTTATCTCTCTAATATTCCTGGACCAACACAGCTACAACTACATTGCATCAAGTTGTAGTTTTATTACTTAGGACATGTGTCTTTATGACCTAAATCAAACTCTATTAAAATTCTCAAAAGATTTATCATCATCCAACAAACATTTTTTATTTTCTCTCTCTCACACTCATGTTCCCCTCCCCTGATAACTGAAGTGTTATTAATGCAGTTAATCATGGCGCTAAAGTTGTCTGTGATTAGTCCAACTCTTCACTGGAGTCATACAGAAAAGTGGCCTTTTCCATTAATGCTGATGCTGATTCTTATAAATTCACTTACTATTCATTAACAACACTGAAAAATTAATTTTCAGTTTAGGAATATAGTGGGCTTTTAATAAATTATTACTTAACCTAATGTTTATTTTGTTATAGTGATAAAAGATTCAGAAAATATAACTAAATAATCTAAAAAAGCTCTGAAATACAGTTGCTGAAATGTATTACCAGTGAAAATGGAAGTGTAGTAGTGTTGACAAATTCTGACTTGCACAATACAGGCTTTTTCAAATAAAGTTTGCAAATATCTTCATCTTATTATGGACCTTCACTGGGTAGAGAATGATAATTCTGCCAATTTATTGAGTCATGGAAGGGTGAAATTCACATAATTTTTGGGGATGCCAGTTTAATATTCTCTACTCCATATATGCCTCTTGAAACTAGCCATGAGAGGCTACCTCCTCACCCAACCCTGCTCTGGCTCCAGAGTAAGTACCAAAGAGTTATTAGAGTTGTCTGGGGGAGGAGCTGTTTAATGTTGAATGAATGCATATGCAGATTCAGTATCCCCAAACTCCTGAATTGGTGGCTACTGTTCCACCCCATCATAGGCCATAACAACAGTAAGAGATAGTCAATGATACAATACCCTGGTTCCTGTTCATGGATTTTGGGGAAGCATGTTCTGTTCAGGAATTTCCCAGATGGTACCTGAGGTAACAATCAATGTGAAGGACTGTGTTGACGTTGTGAAACTCATGTTATTAGTACACAAAGTAATATTGAACCTTGAGCATTCTGGAGAGGGAACAGCATCAATTTTAACAATCAGTGCCAATAGCTATATTTGACAAATTCATATTTGATTATCATATTTAAGATCTATTTAGCTACATTGTTAATTCACTTAAAATAATCTGTTGTGTTTTGCACACGATTAACTTAAAATGTCCTTTTGAAAGGGAAGTGTCAGCATACAAAAGATTTTCATCCAGCTCTAATAACTTTATTTTTTAGACATGTTTCTATTCAGCAAATATATTCCAACATCTGAACAAACTTTCTGATATAAGTGTAGGAGCTATGATTTCCAGCAACTTACTTGCTAGTCTGCTTGAATACTTACCAGAATTACATGGCATAGACTGGGACCTCAAACCAGCCAATCTCTCCTGATGTGTTTCTAGTACTGTATTAACAATGTTCTATCGCGTAGTTCACATACATTTCAATTAAATTAAATTAAGTTAAATTTGCGTAGTTTGACATCAGAAACCACAAACTAAAACCAGTGGGTCATCATTTCAGTCTTTGTGATCACTCCACTAACGACTTGTTAATTGCTGTGCTCACAGAAATGAATACTAAATCGAAGCTTCAAAGAGAAGCTGCTGAAACAGAATTCATTTGCAAATTTGGTTGCATTGCTTCAGGACTTAATCAGGACATTGGATTTTTCTTGCATTACAATGGGTGATTTGACCTCATCTTCCAGTGTATGCTGTTTCCCAGTGTTTGAATCTTAACAACTGTTTTGATTTGCAGTTACAGTGTGACTGGTGCCCATGACTTACATGTGCCTGAATTTATATCCCCCCACTCTGTAATTTTCCTCATCTTCAAAGTGTCTGATGAGGTGGGATTTTCTCCCATGAAAGCTCATGCAATAAATAGATTTGTTAGTCTTCAAGTGCCACAGAACTCCTTGTTTGTTTTACTGAACTAGACAAACATGGCTACCCCTTTGGATGATAATTTTTATAGATCTCTCCTCCCGCCCCCATGCTCTCTTCCCATTAAAAAATGACTAATGAGGTTGCAAATGTAAATACTCAAAACTTTAAAAATATTCCCTGATGCATATGCATTATGATACAGTCTTATCTGTATTACAGGACTATTTTTCTCACCAGAATCCCTGCCTCATTTTGTAAACAGGATGAACCTGCTCAGAGATGAATCACAGCTGTGTAATGAAGAAGGTTATCTGTAGGATTCCTGCCTCATTTGGTGCAGAAGCTGGAACATGTGTAGTGAATAGGTAGAGGACTGCAAGTCTCATGGTTAATGCAGTTGAATGCTGCCCTGGAGAGTTGGGGTCTATCCCTCTCTCTGCCAAAGGGTTCCTATGTAATGCTATGTAAGTCACTTAAACAGAATTTTCACATGTGATCACTAACTGAGTATTTCTCATTTTCTGTTTGCCTGACTTGAGACTCTGAGGTCTAATTTTTCAAAAGTGGTGAGTGCTCACAGCTACTACTGAAGTCAATAGGAACTGGGTTTTAAACATGCAAAGTGCTATATAATGCTAAGAACTCTGAAAACCAGGTCCTCAGTGTCTCAAATTGGATGTACAAAATTAATGGATGCTTTGGATCTCAATTTTTTTTGTGTCTCAGTTCTCCATTTGTAAAATGGGATACTACCACTTTCTCACCTCATAGAAGTGTTATGAAGATAAATTAATGAATGTTTGTGAAGTAGTTAGGTATTATAGTGATAAATGCCATTGGAATTTCCCCTGAGGAAATTAATAATTTTGTGTTCAGAGTAGGGTTAGAATAACGAACAGTAAATAAGGCATCACTCAGCACAGTGAAAATGAAACTAAAATATGTAATAACTGCTCATTATATGAACAGCATCCATTCTCTGTACTGAATGAGGCAGGGGCTTTTAGTTTTGAGTATATAAGCACCTAACACAAGAAATTGAACAATAAATAGTAGAACACATTTATTTAAAATAAGTGATGGCACAGAGCAGAGGGACCATAACATTTTTTCAAAGTTTGTGAATTATAATGAAAGGAAGCCTGGTCTTGTAGAAAGCATATAACTTTCTATACTGGTATGAGAAAGCAAGATTAATACTGTATAGTTTTTTTATGTCTGTAAATGTTATTTCATTTGTCTAAGAAGATGTCAGGCTGTGTGGTGGAAGGCAGATTTTATAAGCATTTTGAAATTATTGACTCATCATTATTTTGGGTTACAGTAATTCTTCTTTTCATCTTTAATTGCCAAGTAGTATTTTTTATTTTAATTTTGCCAGTTGGTTATTAAAATAACAGTCTTTTGATGCTTTTAAAAAAGGTTCTTAATTTGCATGGTGAAAGTGTTGGATCAGTTCTGATTCATCATACAGAACTGACTAGTATGTGCAAATCCTGCCTCCACCACTCTCTTTGCAGACGTATACGGTATGACAGCAGAGTGGAGTGCACCTGTGGGAGGTGGGGCTGGATGCAGTCCAATTCAAGGGATTTCCAGTTCTGCTCACTTTGCAGCAGTACATAGCAGCATATGAGGCAGAGCAGAGATAGAACTGTGGAAAGGTAGCAATATGTCTGTTGAACCAACAGCTATATGGAGTCACCAACTAAATCTTACTAGGAGAAGGGGGAAAGGCAACCATCAGAGGCTGGTGCAGGAGAAGCCACAGAGTGGCTCTCCTTGTGCTGCACAGTCTGGGGTTGGAGATTTGGGACTTCTTCATCATTACAGAAACCCCTAAACAGAGCCTCTATACTTGACCTTGGGGGGAGGGGGTAGTATATTAAGATTTGAATCAAAAGCTGTAACGATTTATCACTTTTCTGTGACCATTCTGTTGTGCAGGCATAAGCCTTTTGTAGACTTGCACAGAATCCTTCCCTCTGTCATGTCTTACATGGAAGAAGAGGGTGAAGGAAACTTTCCTTAATTCTGCACAGGACTGCAAACTTATACTTGTGAGAGCACTACATTTCAGCTATTGTGCATCTTAGCTTAGCATGACCCCTAAAGTTATTCCTGAAGGCTTGAGGGTACAATTTGCTTTCCTTTCCTTACCCTTGTAAATTACTGTTGACATCATATGTCAGAGAAGCAAGGCTGTTACTTGTGTTTGGAAGAATCAGTAATCTCCTATGTCCTTTACAAATTTCTTTGAAACATCCTGTTCTGCACTCACAGGATGGATCTTTTGTGTCCTTCCAGCCCGGCAACCTCTACTTTAACGTGAGTGACTGTTTTGATAGAACAGAGTGAATACTTATGGTATTAATTACCATGGCGTTTAGTCTGAGATTAAAAATATTCACAGGGTATTAGTTTTATGGTGGAATGAAACAGTATTTAGGCAGTCTTTGTTTTATGGTCTTCAAATTCACTTAATGATAAATGATCCTGCTTCAGATTAATGGCATAATTTCTTTTTGTAATAATTTTACTGAAGAACTTTTGTACAAATAAGGAAAGACTAAGAGTGGAAAGGGAAACCTGGATACACCACTGTGTTCTTGAAATGTACATAGTAGTATTTTCTCAGAAATTCTTCTTCATCATCATCACCAGCACCAAATCTTCTAAGTTCATTGAGGACCACTGCATCCATTAGAATGGCCACTTTCTGATCACTTTATGCTTTAGTGATGATAATACATGTAGAATACCTGTAGCCATTCCAAATCTGCCCCTACGAGGATCTAGGTTTCTGACCCAAATAGCAGCATGGCAGTACACAGTCAAAAGATCCTGACTGATAGATCCTAAACTTTATCTCAGTGCAAAGACTTCTGCATTCATCAGTCATGATCATTATAGGAAATCTGGTTTGCTGAAGTCACTTGAATGCTACTTGCTGTTGAGGTACACAAACTCATCAACACTCCCCATGGTACTTGATCCCACTTACTAGGGTTTCTGATGGCTCGGCTCTGGGGTTCTGGATTTTGGTCTTCTGCCATGAGATGTCCAACCTTGAATGGAAGCACAGAAATAATCTAGCTTTTCCACAATCAAGGCAATCTTGTTGGTCAGTGAATACTTCTTGGCCAAGCTTGATTCTGATGCTTGCAGAGGTAAGCCCTGATATCCAGTCAATAGTTAAACAGATTAGTGCTAGGGTGAGAATACATTCTTGCCACACATCTGAGGTTGTATACAAGTGTGGCAAACGTCTCGCACTGGTGCCAGTGTGAAGATCATGCACCATGTTTAGCAAAACGTCTAGAATGTGTTAAATTCTTTCAGTGGGAGCTGAAGTGTTGACCCATCGGCCAAATAAAAAGTTTCTTTGATGTTGATATGTGCCATGTGAAGTAGGAATAAATTCTTAATGCAGCTCAGCCAGAGGCTACAGGGTAAGGACCGTGTCTACTGTCAATCACCTAGAAGTGAAACCTGATTGCTTTGGATGTCTGTTGAGGAGCAGCTGCATGCTGCCAGGCAGAACATTAGTGAAGTCCTTTTCAGGACCAATAGCAAAGGGATTATCTTGTAGTTGCCAAACTTGGTGTGAGATCTTTAACTCTTGTACAATGATGCCATGTTTCCATTCTACTGTGGCCAAGCCTGAGTCTCTTACTTTTTAAAATATTTGATGTGGGCCAGTGCTCATTGATTCCAAGTCACCTCTGAACAGCTCAGGGAGGATACCATCAAATTCAGCACCACACCCATTCCATAACTTTTGGATGGCCTTCCATATTGCCTGAATGATGGAGATTCAGTTTGTCTGAGCATGCAGTCATACAGTTTATCAGATAACAGCTCTGAACGGTTATCAGCAGGTTCATGGTTCAGCAAACTTTCATGAGATTTTCATCTTCACAGGACCTTGTCCATTGATAAGCAGGGAGATCCATCTTGTTTCATCTTGGGAATGTTAGAAGACCATTTATGGCTGCCAGTCAGATGTATGATAGTACTCCAGACAGGACTCAGATTATTGTGATTTAAGCAGTTCTCTGCTTTGTTGTCCAGGGAATTGATGTAGAATTCACAGTCATGTTTTGGCCTGAAAAATGCCTTTCAACCACTTACATTCTTGGACATCTTCTTGCTTTGGTGCTTCTGACTTTTTGATAATATACCAATATTTTCAGAAAGACAAGGTTTCTTGAACAACCATCTGAAGCTGATTGTTTCAATGGTGGCATGTGATATAGCATTATGGCTATGTCTACATTAGGAAGCTTGGTCTGAACTAAGCAGTTCCAGGTTAGTTTGAACTAACCGTAGGTTAGTTTGAACTAACTGCGCCATTTTAGTTCAAACTAGCCACATTTTTTTAGTTCAGACTAACTTTTTAGATGATGCATCTTCTGTTGGCCACAGTGACAGATGGTAGTATTAAAGATGAGCATAAAGTAAGCATGAGAAGATGGTGTTCCACATAGTTAAGGTCTGTACTAGAGGTCATCTGATAACAGCTACTACAAGTTGAGTACAGTCTGGACCACTGGAGTGGAGGAAGATTGCTGCTTCCTCTATGATTTGATTGCTGTATGGCAGGTGAGCTGTTGTGAAGTCAGGGATTATAATCTTGTAGAAGGTGAGTTCTTTGACAAGGGCTGTTTTGTACCCACAACTGTTCAGTGTTAACATTTCTTGTGGACACATGCAACTAACTTCTGAGATCTGGTTTGGATTTCTGGGAAGTTGAAGCTATTTGGGCTGCACCTTCCCGAAGTGTGGTTTGGTCTTGCCTGCTATATGCTCCTCCTCCTGGACCTGGCAACAACATGGGCTTTATTCCTCGTGCTGTCACGGGTGGCTGCATTTTTGTTTCGCTTTTCCTCCTTGGCACTTGGGAAACATAGAGGTATTTTGGGGCAAGAGGGGAACCATTCCACTTTCCTCACAATTGTTCTGTCAAATGCCATTGGTTCTTGAGGTTATAGATGACTATTTGTAAGGTCTAGTTTCTGACCTGTGCAGTAAATGTGCTAACAGTCATATACCACCCACTATCACCATTGTCAGGGAATTTGGCCTTTGTCTGCTAGATTCATCTTGGACCTTGACTCATTACACTGAGCAGGGTCCTTTGTTGGGTGCCACCAACTGGAACCAATGGTCGTGTGGACAAGGATGACGACACCCTGAAATGTTGCAGATAATGCTGCTACTGCCTACTGCAGAAACACAATGAAGTTAAATCAAAGAATCTCTTTAATGCAGTATGTGACAAGCTTCTGTCTGATAAAGATATTCTTTAGTTCTGCTTCATAGACTGAGAAGTACATACTCCTCCTTTGGGAATTTTGAATTTATCCAAAGAGCAAACTAAATATGATTGTCACCCTTCATGAATCTTGTCACGTGCTCACTCACAATACTCTGTAGTGTGCTTGACTTGTGATAACTATTTTTTAGTTATGTTTATCTTTACCTTTATAGAAGTACACATTTTTCCATCCAGGATAGAGATTACATGTTCTTTTTGATTTATTTTGATTTAGATCTAAAATATATAGTCTGACAAGTCTAGTAGCTGTCAGCACAGATTAAAACAGACATTTGAAGCTGTACAAAACCAAAAAAATGGTTGGGCTCTTTAAAAAAAGTGTTTCAAATTGCAAACATGTGCAAAATAGGGCCAGATCATACCCTCTTATTTTTCCATGGAGGTGGTAAAAGGAGTGCTCCCTTGAACCACATTTGTCAAAGGAAGAAAACTATGCAAACACAACTTTATCCTTTCTTTCTTTTGACTCCATAAAAGACCCCATTGCACAATCGCTGTTAGTGTGGCTCTAAGGTTTTGGCAGAAGCATAGCTAGTTGAGAGTACAGAACCTGAGGATAACTTTTCATAATGGTTTCACCATCCTGCAGATTTTCCTTTATAAAATTATTCTTACCTTGTCAAAAGGATAATCTTCTAGTTAAAGAACAGGACCTAGTGTTAGGGAATCAATGTACTCTTGTTTTTGATGCATATTCTGATACATTCTTAGACCATGTTAGAAATTATTTTTATGCAGAACAAGTTGGGGAGTAAATGTAAACATGACTAATGAAAGAGCCATTCCACCAAGGAAAGCATGGAAGTAGTTTTGTCTCATTAGAGTCCTGGCTTTATGGTGAAGCTACCACTACCTTGCAGCTTCATGTAGGAGCATCCGTTTTGCAGCATTATGTAGTGGAAATATGCAAGTGAAAACTCAAGAAGCTTCCCAGCCTTCCAATGGGTTTTTCTATGACAAATCATAACATGGCCCAAAACAAAGTAGGTTTTTTGTAACTAAACTTGGTTTATTTGTAGTTGGAGTGATTTATGCAACACCCAAAATTCTTGTTCATCATAGAAAGGTAAAGTCTGACTTTCTAGTTTTCATGCATATTCATTCTGATTATAATACATTTTACAATTGGAAATTATGATAGTCTGAGAATGGTAGCTATAGAAATTCTAATTTGTAATGTATTTCTTGACAAATTCTCTTCAGCAGGCGTATGAATTGTTTTAGAATAAGAAGACATAGTTTCTCATATATTGATTAATTTTTCAATTATTGTCCTTGCACACAAAATTCCTTTATTTTTCTTTTTTTAGCTTTTAAAAAAATGTGACTGAATTGAGTACTCAGCACAGTAAAGAATTAATGACACTAGTTAGAGGCTAAACTAATGGTTGCTCTACCATTGTATCCTAGTCACAATCAGTAATAACTTATGTCTAAAAATAAATTCTGTTTAGAAAAAATGTGGCTTAGATAAACTAAAGTTGTGTATCTGAGCCCATAACTCAGTGATACTGATATGCTTTCTAAAGTCATAGGAACAGTTCATTCCTTTCTTGATCTCTTCCCATTCAGCTCAGTTCCACTCTTAAGTGGAAGGAATGCTGGATGCTGCACAATGGCAAGCTCAAACAAACATGGAGTAGTGTAGCACTTAAAGGCTAACAAATTTATTTATTGCATGAGCTTTCATGAGAGAAAATCCTACTTCATCAGATGCTTTGAAGATGGGGGATCTTACAGAATGGAAGGAAATAAAGGTAGGGGAGTGTAAGTCATGGGATCAAGTCATACTATAACAGCAAGTCAAATCAGTTGTTAAGATTCAAACACTAGGGAGCAGCATTTGGCCCTGCTACTGTTCCAACTGACAGCAGTGCCAAAACCCTCATTGACTTAAATGGGAGTAGAATCAGGCCTTTAATGACCAATTCACCTTAGCTCTAAAAAGAAACTTTGTCTGTCTGGCTTAAAGGAATGGGTAACCATCATACAGAGTTTTGTGAGAGGAGTTAAACATAAAATAGTTTCTGAATAACCTAATGTTTAGGAGAAGAATTTAGGAAGGTTTGTTTGTTTTTTGTTTGTTTATTTGTTTTTTCTTATTGGAACTTACTGTGGTGAATATATCACAATACTATGAATGCCAGCAATAAAACCATACATTTAGGTGTGCTTTTCTTATATTAGGGCCTTGGTTCTTCAGTGGAAGTGCAAGCACACATCCTTATACCTGTGTAAAGTTCCTTTGAATCCAAGAGAACTTTGTGCAGGCATAAAAGTCCACACTTACAGATCCTTTTATGGAATTAACACCTATGTTTCTACATCAATATTTAATCAATTATACCTAATTAGAATTAAGAGATATCTTTGGAGAATGAGATTAATATATTGAATTTGTATGATATGTGCTAAGTATCTAAGAAAATGTGAAATGTATATGATAAGCTCTAGGATGGTCTTTGCTCGCTCCTCCCTCACGTCCCCCAATAACAAAGTGTTCTAACTCTTTGAATTATTCAGAGAAAGTTGGTTTATCTCTGGAATAACATCATTAAGCAGTTCTGAATGTTAATGATCAGGGATCGTTATGATTCCATCACTTTTAAGCAGAGTGACTTGCAAAGTTGATGTGAAAATTGCCCTGTATAAATGATTGACAATAAATATTAGTCTTGTGACTTTTACTGAAATGCTTGAAAATTTGTCAGATTTATGTACATATGTGGTTTAACATTTTCCTCTTCACCATCCTTACAGCATTTTCTTTTAAATAACTTGAATAAAGAAGTCTACAAACCACTCCTCATTAATTTCTCAGCACAAACTACAGCAGCTCAGACTCAGAATATTATCATGTCAAAGCTGGACAAAAGGAGGAAGGGAGTTTTTGGTCCTCCTCTAGGGAAGAGAATGGTAACTGAAATCTATTTTTTTAATCAAAATAAATATTTAAATGCATAATTTCTCAACTGTGACTGGAACTAAAATTAAGAAGGAATAATTAACACAGTGTAATTCTAGAGTGATAGAGTGCTAATTCTCTTAATTTATATTTTCATGTTCCTTATTATATTTATGTAAATGTAAGGGAGTCTATGTCCTCAGGTACAAATTGAAGGAGCACTTGTGTGGTATATTTCCTTCCACCTATCCTTAGACTTGCTCACAGTGGTCCAGTTTCTTTGGGTGGGGAATGGTGTACAAGGGTAGCAGGTGAGTGACATACCTTGCCTGTGTTCCCTATTTCATATCCACAGGACTAGCCAGTGCAAATAAGTGCAAACTGAATCCACAGTATCCTGCAATGCTTTCCCCTCCACTCTGCGTAATTTCACCCTCAAGGACACATTTGAGGGTCATGCATGTTCAGGTGAGCTGCTGGCAGCACAGCTCCTGCAGGAGCTGTGATGTCCAGAGTTTGTAGGGATCTGGCAGCAACATCGTGGAATCAACCAGAAGACCAAAATCTTTCATGCTGATACCCCTGAGTTCTGGCAGATCGTTCAAGATCAGTGTATATCTCAGAGTATCAACAGATTTAGGGGGCATATTAAAAAGAAATTTAGAAAAGAAAATTCCCTTCATTTCTTTTCTTTTTCAGGTTGTATTTGTAGATGATGTAAATATGCCAGCGCGAGAGGTCTATGGTGCTCAGCCTCCAGTTGAGTTACTTCGCCAGTGGTTGGATCACTGGAATTGGTATGACCTTAAAGACTGCTCTGTGATTAAACTTGTGGACATTCAAATCATGTGTGCGATGGGACCAGCAGGTAAGATGGGTGCATCATATGCTTTTTTTATATATGAATAAAACTCTTAAGTATTTATAAGAAAATGTGTTATTTTTCTTTGCACTTGTCCCTATATGTTTCCGCTGTGGGCATGCAGGCGCTTGAGACTGGAGAATTTTGCAAGTACAGCTTATTGGTCCATACCTGCACCCCAACTGTCCTTGTGCTCTGCAACAAGGGTATGAGGAGTGGGGCCAACTAGCTTTCTTTCTACTGCCTCATGACCTGAGTCACAACACCTCAGCATCTGGAACATCTCCTTTTTCTTTATTTTGGAAATATATTCAAAGTTACTTTATTCCTAGTTTGTTGTTAGCTAGTGTTAGAATTCCCATCCTGGGAATCCTCGTGGTCTTCTAGCAGCGACTTGGATTATATTAGGATTCTGAACTTCAGAAATGTGTTTCTTCGCCCTGCTTCTTTCCATTCCCCAGTAGCCTTTGCTGCCCTGGGGAGCCATATATCACTGCCAAATGCAGTATCTGGTGCTCCTTTCCCAGCTGAACTTGTCAGGTGCAAAAGCTTCAACTTAAAAATCAACTTCGGGAGTAGGCAATGAAACCTCAGTCGGATCCCGGTCAGGGTCCCTGCCTCTTCTATGCATCATCCAGAGTTAACAAGGAGTGCATCCAAGGAATAGACAGAAGAACCCTTTGGCTAGCCCCCCCCCCCAAGAGTAGAGGATGTGCCTGCAAACACAAAAGCAAATCTGGCTCTTAGAATCTCTAGGATGTGAGGCACCTTCCAAACCCATCCAAGTCTGGCGAGCCTTCACGTTCAAGCCTTAAAGATTTATGTTCTCCTAAGCCATTTAGACCTAGTCAAAGAGGATGTCAAATTTTCCAGTTCTTCTCTCCAAACACAATTTTCTGGACTACTTTAAGTTCCTAAACTTCAAGGACAAAGTGCCTCAGGAAGACAGGGCTAATTCCATGATATGTACAAAGTCACATTCTGCGGAGATTGTCATTATGTTCTACAAAATGACATCCTTCCCATGCACTCAAGGGCTAGACAGAATTTTCCTGTGGGCTGGATCTGGCTCATGGGATGTCCATTGGACCACAGACCATGCAATTCATGCTTTGTATACTTAGATAGCATGCCATTGACAGAGACCAAGATATCCAGTGGCTATCATTCCAGCTACTACTACACAGCCTCATCTTCAAACCAAGAGATATAGATATTCCTGCTATTTTGAATTATCTCTTACCCTCAAGTTGATGGGCTTTTCTTTTAACTCACTCTGATTTCATCTGTCAGCAATTAGTATGTGTTACCTGCAATGGATCTTTACTATCTTTACTTACCTGGTAACAGCCAGGTTCTTGAAAGGCCTGATCAGAGCCTTTCTGCCACTAAAGAAATCAACCCTCTACTGGTATTTTAATTTAGTTCTTCAATAAACAATAAACCTCCCTTCTAACCACTAGCTACATTTTCTATATCTCACCTGTCAATCAAGGTCATCTTCACTGTTGTGATCACCGTGGCTAGAATGATAGGTAAACTTTAGGCATAGATGGCCAATCTACACTACGTATACACTGTTCATTTCCATAGCAAAACGAGTGTGAGAACAAACTATATGATCTTAGAGAATCTCTAAGTGGGTCACCAGCTGTATTGTACCCAGCAATCAGTTTGCACAGTTTTGTCCTTACAACAGGTAGAGTCTTATTCTACAAGAGCACAGGCAGTCTCAGTTGCATCCCTTCAAGAGGTGAGACTGCTTGATGTTTGTAAAGTAGCTCTGTGGAATTCTGGCCACGGATTCACAACACATTTTCCCTTAGTCCAAGACTCTTCACCTTCCTTCCTTCCTTCCTTCCTTCCTTCCTTCAGTACAGCAGTTTTACAAGCAGCATTACCACTTGCTTCCTTGCTTCCTCCTCCTCTCTGAGTACCACTGGCGAGTCACCTATGGTGGGATAAATGTAGTGACCAACACTCAGAGAAGAGAAGATCCAAGGGGTAGCTGTGTTAGTCTAGTTCAGTAAAACAAACAAACAGGGAGTCCTGTGGCACTTAAAGGCTAACAAATTTATTTTTTGCATGAGCTTTCATGGGAGAAAATCGCACTTCGTCAGACACTTTGAAGATGGGGGAACTTGCAGAATGGTAGGAAGTAAATTAGTAGTCACCAGGACTACCTTTGGAGTTATGGTATGTTTTAATATGAATCCAGGTTGTGGAATCTGACGCAGGATGTATAGCAGAAAAGTGTTAAACATTTATAGTTTAATACTAGTTTCATCATTTTATTTTCCATATTTATGCTTTCTAATTTTAGGTGGTGGCCGAAATCCAATAACTCCTCGATATTTGCGACATTTCAATACAGTTACTATTAATGAATTTGATGATGATTCTATGTATACAATTTTCTCTAGAATCTTAGACTGGCATCTCTCTTCTTGGTAAGTAACTTTTGTGTATTACAGATGGCTACAGTAAATGTTTATCTGTATCTTTTGGAAGTTTACCAAAATACGTTTTTAGGACTCTGGTCTTAAGAAGAATTGAACATCTGTAGTTCCCAGTGACTTGACAAGTATTCCCATTTCTTAGGAAAAGGTCTCTTATTAGGAAACTTCTGTGTAAAATAATTCTGATTCATAAACCTAAATGCCTCACAATGTGTGAGCATCATTCATGTTGCTTCAATTCATTCAGCCGTTTTGATAATATTATTTTTATTTAAAGTAAATAACATACAGCCATGTCAGTAATTATTTTAAGAACATGGGATTTCTAATTAATATTTTATACCAATCTACCACCTTTGTTTACCACACTTAGAAAATTATACCTTAGAATACTAATAGCTTCTTCCTACAACATTTTAGTATTTGACAGAAGACAGTAAAAATAGAAAGTTTATCAACTCCGAGAAAATAAAATCAATCTATTAATTGTCATTACAGTAAACTTTTTTTATTAAAATAAAAATAACATTGTAAATGATTGTTGACTGAATTTTATCTGCTAGCATCTCATTTACACACTGGTTGTGAAAAATGGATTTTTGAGGTGAAGGGGTTGTTGGGTATTTTTTATAAAAGTATATGTTTCTTTTATTTAATTCAAGTCTTTTAACTCTAGATCTTTGTTTTAATACCAGTTTCCACTAAGGGCTTGATCCTGGGAACTACTGAACACCTATTTCTGTAGTAACTGAGGTTTCATCTTTGAAATATTTTAATACATTTTACACTTCTGGTGGTGTGCGGGCAAACTTGGTGCTCCCAATCAGAGTCTTTTGTCCAGTAACGTCTGTGATGGTCACATGTGTGTTTTGATAACTTGTGTCAAAGGCATATAGTCCAAAGTGGGCTAACTGTCACTCAATTCCTTCTCATTCCCTCAAGCTATAAAACAACGATGCTTGCTGATCATTTCCTACAAATTACTAGTTTACTTAGCTAACCTTTAAATACTCCTAATCCCAGTGAGTTCATAGTTTAATATTATTCTTGTAGTTATATTACCTATCTTATTTATTTGCAATTTATTTGATATGTTTCCTTTCAATCAGAGATTAAAATAACAAACAAACAAACAAATGAAAAAAACCATCCCTGGTATCTAGTATCAGGAGTTAGAGAAGGCCATCCTAAATCCCCAGATTTAAGTAGTTCCCGTCATGGAAAGGTGCAATGGCCATTTACAATGCACATACCTGATACTTGTTTTGTTTGGGGGAAATGCAGTTAATGTGCAGAAGAGAGGAGTGGCCACCTACATGTCTCGAATTCAGGAAGAAGTGTGGCTGTGACAGAGTCAAGCCTGATGGCTACAAGAGAGTAGCGGAGGGCAGATAGGTCAGCAAATCCCTATTTCCCAAGAAAGCTGGACAAGGCTGCTCTAAACCAATTAAGGCACCTGACTCTAATTAAGGAGCCAGGCGTCAGTTGCAGCACCTGACTTCAATCAGTGGGTAGAAGATAAAAAGCCCCAGTTGCAGCCAGGCAGTGAGAGAGTTTTTGGTGTGGTGGGAGCGGGAGCGGGAGCAGAGGATTGCTGACCTGGAGGAAGTTGACTAGCAGCTGTTGCTACCAGCACCTGGGAGATACAGATAGCCAGGACAAGCTCACCCAAGGGGGCCTTAGGGCCTCAGGCCCAGCAGCCAGTGGGCTGGAAAGCCCACTCCAGGGCAGGAGGGACTGGGGAAGATTATAACTTTAAGGGTTTGGAGGTGAGAAAGCTGTGTTACTGCTGGCTGCCAAGACCCGAAGTGCAGGACACCCAGTGACTGACTGGGCTTCCCCAGTTTGTTACAGTGGCATGCTAAAAAGCCCTGAGAACAAAAGGAAAGAGGCAAAAACACTACAAATTCCTCTTTCAGGGAGTTGGGGAGAAGTATGTTAGCCATGTGAAAGGTCAGGACGTATAAAATGAGACTTCCTCAAGATGAAGTGTGGGTTCATAGAATTCTGTGAATGGACTGGAACTCTCAGGGACAGGGTAAAAAAGAAAACAGCTATGATCCCTATGAAGGTGAGAAGGAGGTGACAAAAAGGGGATTGTGGATGCTGCCTTGTGATTTTTTTATTCGGGGGAGAGGGGTGTAGTGAAGCTCCTGCAGGAAAGAGTAGAGTTAGAATGGGTAGAAAAAGTTCTGCCTAATGTCAGAGGTACCCTTAGAGCAGGGGTCTGCAACCTGTTGCTCCGGATCCGTATGCAGCTCTGGCTGCCCCCCTTGTGGCTCCTGGCTCTGCCCCCAGTCAGGGGACCCTTTGGGTCATGTGCACCAGGGTCTAGGCCAGTGCTGTGAGAGTCTGGGAGAGCTAGAGTTAGAGCTCCCTCCCCGCTCAGCTCAGCCATGTGGGCTCTGCAAGGCTGGGAAAAAGCAGTGGTGGATTTGGGGAGGCGAAGCAGGCAGCCACCTAGGGCCCCAAGCAATAAGGGGTCCCATCCTCAGTTTGGTGGACAGAAATGAAAATATAGAAATTGTTCCCATCTAGCAGAGCTGGTAGGGCTGAAGCCTAAGCACTTTTCACTCTTGGCACATCAAGGCAAACTATCATTAGGATCTGTGCTTCATCTGAATTGCAGATTTCACTATTATCTGCCTATCACCTTCACATTGACATGCTAAAGAAGCAGGAGCAAGCAACAGACAGCACAATAGTAAGAACTTTTCCCTTGGGATCAGCTTTTAATTTCTCAGTGTGGCTGTTTATTCTGCCATTTTTTAATTTTGTGAAATATTGCCTTTTCCTTTTCTTTTTTACCTATTCTTTTGCCTTTTCCTTTGACTTTGTGACCATTTTTAGTGTGGCTTTGGTTAGATCAGTTTACCAGGTAGGTCCATATAGGCTGCTGCATTTAAATACAGTGCTGCCCTCTTAAACAATCATTACAGCTGTGTGTGATGTCTGTGCTGTATCTTTTTTTTGTAAGTAATTTTTTAGCTTCTTCTGTACTTACTATTTAATATTTTGAGGGGGAAAGACTCTTATAAACTTGAGTACTTCGGAGAATTTCACTGAAATTTGGTGTTTTTCATTTATATCTACACGCTAGGAACCTTTTTTACTTATTTTTATTTATTATAATTATTTGTATTAAATGTCTAGTGCACATAAACCCAAGCCTATATGAAACATTAGTAAGATTTGACTACCAAAATTTTAAATGTGGTATTTGTTATTTTTTAGCCATCATTAATGTTACCACTTTTTATTTATTTATTAATTCTCATACTTTTAAAAATTTTTTTAAATGTTCATTTTAACTTTATAGTTCAGCATTAGCTCATTTATGTTAATTGAAAGATGATCAACTTACAAGCTTCATGATGGGTAGATCTTTCTAAATATCATATCTAAAAATAATTTACAAGTTCCAGAGGGATAATCATGTTAGTTCAGTTCAGCAAAACAAAAAAGGAGTCCTTGGGGTTCATGTGGGGTGGTTAGGGCTGCAGGGGGAGACTTGGGTCACAGGGAAGGTAGCAGTGGGGGCTGATAGTGAGCCATTTAGGGGGCCCCACAAAGTAGTTTGTGGCAGGGAAACAGCTCCCAGCCTGTCAGCCAGCCTGCAAACAGCCAAGATAAGGGCTTTGAGGGGGGCTGCTGGGAGTTGTGGGGGGCAGGGGGTGTGTGTAGCAGAGGTGGGTGGGAGTGGATGCGTAGCTGAGGTTGTGGGGTTGCTGTTTGGTTGGGGGTGTAGCTGGGGGGGGGTGAGCTGGGAGCTGGAGGGATAGTTCTTGCACCTGCAGTGATGGCAGTGTCCATCACAGGCAGCAGGGGGCTGAGGGAGGGGGGAATGGGACCCACTGGGGTGGGAGGGAGCAGCAGTGGGGTGAGGATTTGCCCTGGGTGGCAGGGAGGCACTGTGGAGAAAGGGGGAAGTGGGTGCTGCGCTGTGCTCCCCTGTCTTACCTTCTCACCCCCCAGGTTCTCCCCTGCTCCCCCCCCAAAGCCACGCCTGTTCTCCGTTCCCCTCTCCTCTCTTGGCACTCTTGTGCTGTTCCCCACATGGCTGCCCTTGTCCTCTTTGGCCACCCCTGCCCAGGAATGGTGCTACTATTTCTGGCACCCCCCCCAGAAGCAGAGCAGGTGCCAGCGCCCCCCTGCAGTGCTTACCAGGCTTACTGGGTTGTGCCAGCCCTGCCACTGCCCTGCCCTGCTCTGCTCCCCACACTCACTCCTGCCACTGCAAATAACTCCTGACCTCCTGTCTTGCCATCCCTACTCTGCTACCCGTACTATCTCACATAGCAGCATTTCCGAAGTATTGTGCCATGGTTCATAAATATTCATGTTATTTTGAGCTAATTTGAATATTCCTGAGGTTTTTAATGGTGGTGTGCCTCAAAAAATTTGAAGGTATCAAGGTGTGCTACAGCAGAGAAAAGGTTGGAAAGTACTGGTCTAGGCTCCCCCCCATAACAGGGAGAACCTGAGGGGTGAGCCACTCCTGGCTCCAGGTTCCACTTCCCCACCAGGCGACCCTGTGGCTCATGTGCTGGCCTAGAACCCAGGAAGCCCTAGCATCTTCCCACCCCTCACCAGGAGACTACACCCATTGTGGCTCTCAAAACACTTGGTTATGGAAGGAATTTTTAAAAATGGCTTTTCTTAACTTTCGAGTTTCTGACCCCTGCCCTAGAGTGAAAAAGGAAATGTAGATGGGAGTAGGGCAGAGGCTACCCCCAACTAATCATAGTGGTATGGGCTGGAGCCCTTTGCCATAGAGAAAGAATGTGAGCTGCCAAGGCTGCATGTGGGTAAAAATGGGACAAAGAAGAAAGAAGGGCCCAGGTTAAGAGAAGTAGACCATTCTCGACAGAATGATACAAGTCAGGAAGAAAATAGATCTGCCACAGAGGAAAACAGGGATAAAATGGAAAATGTCAAACTAGGCGCACCGGAGAAGAAGAGTCCAAGCTCAGTCTCAGAAGTTGGACAGTCCCAAGAGCCTGTACCATAGGAAGAGTGATGAGATGAACCTGGTGCTAGTTCATGGGTCTGGGAGAACTAGAGGCCTTAGGGAAGGAAAAGAATGGAGTCAACAGCAAGCCAGACCCCAAGACAAGGCAGGAATATAAGGACCATGGAGCTATAGGTTATTCATGGTATTAAAATCTGTGGCTATGTCTACACTGCACTTTTATTTTGAAATAACACTCGTTATTTCAAAATAAAAGAAATTAGGTCTACATGACGTTTTCTTATTTCGAAAGGACGGATCCCGTCCTTTCGAAATAAGAATCGTCATTTCGAAAAAGTAAAACCCGCCCCCCCCTCGAAATGGCTATTATTTCGGGAGGGATATTTCGAAATAAAGCTGTTTAGACCTGTTCTTTCGAAACAACACTGTGTAGACCTGTTGTTTCGAAAGAGCTGTTTCGAAACAACAGGTCCAAACGGCTTTATTTCGAAATATCCCTTCTGAAATAACAGCCGTTTAGATTGCAGGCTTTCCCTTAATTCGAATTCGAATTTTGTTAATTTGAATTAACTTATTTCAAAATAAGGATTTTATTTTGAAATAACTCATTTCGAAATCCTTATTTTGAAATAACGGTACATGTGTAGACATAGCCTGTGGGTTGAGAACAAATTATGGTGACATCCCCTGTCCTTAAAATGTGATTTTTTTTTTAGGTCGAAGATGGAAGGACCCAGAAAAGGGAGCATTCAACACCAGTCTGGGGGTAAACAGCTTTGTGAAAAGACAAATGCCTCCTACAAGAATGGGAGGGGTTGAGGGTCGAAAAAGCATTCCAAAAGGGGAAGGCATGGGACGGAGTTCTGAGGCTGAGCTGATGGGTCAGCACCCTGACCTTAGTTAATTTTCCCAGAGAAGGCTGATTGAGGAATTGAGATTCAGAGGCTGGGTGAGTTAAGGAACGAATTGGCCTATCACTTTACTAGCTTCATAAAAGGCAGGAAAGAAGTGTTGGAGGAAAGGGGGAAAATGGCTGGCTGTGCCCAGACTGAAGTAGATCCCAGGGAAAGGAGATCTGTTCTCCCAGGATCCTGATGAGCCAGGTGCTGAAAGTAATAGGTCATAGATACTAGAAAAGTTGTATTGCACTGTATAGGTGTTGGTGAAGGAGATTTGAATGAATTATATGGCATGTACTTCAAAATGAGAATCTGAGCAATTTCTGCTGTTATCAAGGACAAAGGGAAGATGTATCCCCATTATAAGTAACTCCTTAGCCTCAGTTTTTTCACCTGGTGTTCTGCTGCTCTGCCCACTCTCCAATGCTTTCTTGGTTGCAGTGTTTCTCTGGTTAGATCACTTAAACATCTACCCCTTCTGGGTCACCCAAAGTCCAAATCAAATCTGGGGGGACATAAACTCTTCCCTTTCCCCAGAGACCTGACAGATACCAGTTTTTCCTTGGCCCTAGCCCTCACTAGTGTTCTCATGCACAGTGAAAGCTCTACATGTTTTCTTTTTGACTATTCCCCTCCATCTGAGCCTCTGATTTTCAAGACATTTCCTGGACCTACTTCAGATATCTTAGGTTCAGCTGATTGGGCTTTCAGTAGCCTATTAATCCCATCCAGCCTTGTGTCGAGGGTTATGTACCGTGTTATAAGGAGGTATCAAAAAAGGCTTCCTTCGGACATCTTCCTAGTTTTGTGTCCCAGGATCTAATTTGTATTATTTTCCAAGGGTGTTACACAAGATCAGGTAAGATTAGCCAGAATCATCTTGGTTGCCCATTGCAGCCAAGGCAGTTTTTTTTTTTCCTGAGACTTTCAATCCTTCTGTCAACTTACCAAAGACACAGCTTCTTTTTCTTGATTCAGTGTGAAAGGGAGTTTTGTTATTCAGATTTACAACTCTGTCTCACTGCTTGGTTGTTGGATGGATGTCAGTCCTTGAAAAATAGTCTGGCAGTAGTACGAGATGTATTCATCACAGCTGGATTCTACCAGATGAATTTATTTGGCAAAACAGACCAGCTTTTCATCTTGGTATTAGCAGAGATCTCTAGTTCCTTATCACACTTAGATCTGCTTACTTGATCTGATACATCAGGGGTCTTCAACCCGCGGCTATGGAGCTGCATGTGGCTCTTTGGCTGCCCTCTTGTGTCTCTGGGTACCCTCACCACTGGGGGTACCCAGCTGGTGGCCCGTTCCTGACTCCAGGGCTCACCACCACCACCAGGGGAACTGCAACAGGTGCCTTGACCTAGTTTCACCCACTCTGTACCAGAAGGCTACACCCATTGCAGCTCTCAAAACATTTGGTTATTGAAAATTTTTTTTAAAAAGGCTCTTCTTATCTTCTGTGTTTTCAACCCCTGTGATACACTTAAGCCTATTAGCTTAGTCATTGTTCACCTCGGCACAACATCCACCTGTAGAGCAATGTACAATATTTGCACGTCTGACTGTGACCAGGTTTTTGATGAGATGGGTCTTGTCCAGGTTATTCTGACAAACAGATGACTACTCTCTCCATGAGACATTAACTTGGCTTTATCTGCCCTGATAGGCTCACTGTCTGAATCCATGGTAACATATTCTTTGTTACACCTTGTCTATGAGACTGGATTTTTAATTGTAATCCAATAAGCAAGGAGAATTGGTGAAAGTCAGGTCTTTATGACAGAGCCAAAATATACTGTTTTTTATGCAAACATGGTATCTGAGAACACAACTGAAGTTTGTTTCTAAAGTCATCACTAATTTTTATCTCAGCCAACAAGTCTTTCTGTCTATATTTTTTCCCTGAGCTTCACTCTTCCAAGAGACAGGCTAACCTTTGTACTTTGGATGTCAGAAGGGCTCTGTTTTTTTTTTATAAACCATTTAGGGCTACACTGAGATAATCCATGGCATTAGCAGAGAATTTTAAATTAGTGTAACTGGTGGATTCTCCATATCTTAAAGTTTTGAAATCATAATTTGTGGACTTCAGTAGTTTGGTCATACGTTATGTAACAGCCAGAGTTCTATTACAGCAGTCAGTGGGATGATTTTCTGGCCTGAAGTATGCAGGAGGTCAGATTAGATGATTATGATGGTCCCTCCTGACCTTAAAATCTATGAAAGGGAAACCTGTTTCTAGTCAAACACTACCTAGATGGATATCAGACTGTGAGAGAACCTATTGTGAAATGACAAAATTGGATCCTTTTCAGAGATCATTCCACTAACATCACAGAGAAATATTTATATCATAGATACTTGCAAAGTAGCTACCTGGGAGTCAGAGCATACATTTATGAAGTACTGTTCTATTACTGAAACTTCTATATTGGATGATATATTCAGCAAAACCATGCTTCAGTCTTTATTCACTTATCAGAGTCTCAGGTTCCTAACTCCTGCACTATTGTTTGTGAGTCACCTGAAGTGGAATATGTATATGGAGAGGCACTGAAAAGAGAAAGAAAAGTTACTTATCTGTACAGTAATTTGAGTTCTTTGAGAGGTGTTTTCCATTCCTATATACATATTACTCAACATGCCTCCTTTCCATCTGGTTTGGAGTCCTGTTGCCTTCAGATTCTGTGTTGGAGAAGGATCTGAGTGGCAGTTGGCCTGTTCTGTCCTATATACCTCAGAGCAGAGCACAAAAACATTCATGGCAGTACTGGACACTGCTGAACAAAAGACTCTGATGTCAAGAGGCAGGCATATGTGTACAGCCTGATATGGAGAATGTATATGGAGAACACATCTGTACAGGTAACTTTTCTTTTTTTGGTACTGCACAGTCTTGTGAATGTGATGAAAAATCAAAATATGTAAGATTTGCAAACAAAAGCAACTGTCTTAGGCAAAAATGGAAAACTTCCTTGTTTGTGGAAAAAATCTTAAATTTTGCAAAAAATAAAAATAGTTTTCTCCCCCGACAGCTCTTTTTAATTGTCTTAGCCTTATAAACAAGCAAATATGCCTCCCCACCAGGTGAAGTTTACCTTTCTTCACCTTAGTGGCCCAGTAACTCAAAATGGTGTCTTAGTTGTATCAGAGAAATGTCATTAACAGATAGGCATAGTGGATATCATTTGCCTTAATCAGTGATGTATCTAGATGTGGTCTGATTATAGCATGCCTTGAGGCCTGCGTGTGCTGCTCTAGCAGTGGCTACAGTGGTGACTAGACAGCTAGCTGAAAGCCATTTTATGCATGCTTCTTCAGGATTTTACTTTCTATGCTGTGCCCCATCAAAGTTGCAGCCCAGAAGCTGCCCTGTCACCTTGAGCACTTTTTATCTGGGAGGAGAAGTTCACTGGTTTGTTACTTTCCATCAGCCTCATAAGCCTGGCTTATTGCAAAGGATTTTCACATATCCAAACCAGGTTGAACTCTCAAACTACAGGGCAATTTATAGAAGTTTCATCCTAGGTGCTATTGAAACAGCAAGATGTACCGGAAAATTGAGAAAGTTCTGATTATCCTCATCACAGCAACAATAATAATAAAAAAGTAGCAGAATCCTACTCATGTTCTACAATCATTAGTTTTGATTTACAGCCTGACTTCCCTGGAAATTCCATGAATTCAGCAAGAACAGTAGACTTTATAAGATTGTCTGTAAGAAAGTACCATCTTGAGACTAAAAATTGGCTTTGAGAAATAAATCAGTATTTAAGTATATATCTTAGTTTGATGGAATTGTGAAAATCATTTTATTCTTAGCACTTTCTTTAATTTGTCAGTTATAACTTCCTATCAGAATATTTAGACTTGACACCACAAATTATTAATGGTACCATGGCTGTGTATAAAGAAGCTATGAAGAATCTGCTGCCCACTCCAGCTAAATCTCACTACTTGTTCAACCTCCGTGATTTCTCCCGTGTTATTCAAGGTGTTTGTCTGTCAAGACCTGAAACAACAGAGTCTATAAGAATGATAAAACGTCTTTGGGTTCATGAGGTAAATCTCATTTTACTAATACATTTTCATGATATTTATAATAAATGCTTGAAGATCCAGAGTTGGATTTTGAAATTTATTTTTCTTTATTTATATAATTAATATAATTTAATGTCATAGCTATGATATTAGAGCTGACTAATAACAGTGTAATGATGCTATAGTCACAAAGAGTGAACTTTTTGATAGCGAGAGGTGAGATTTTAATTATGCATTACAGAGATTCTCAAACTTGTTTAAATCATGAACCATATCTTAATGGATTGTCTTGGGGGTTTCTTTCCTTCCATTCACTATTAACCAGGCTTCGTCTTCTGTCATAAATGATCGCATAGTCTGCCTACTTCCATTTCTTTTTCTCTCCCTAACAGTGGAGGAAGAAAGAGTCAGTGGGAAAGAAGCGGTAGGGAGCTAGGGTCATAGGAAAGTTGGGTGGGGAAAGAATATGTTCTTGTTCTTGTCTCCCCATGGGTCTTCTTTGGTAAAAACTTCTGAATCTTCTGTCTTCAGCGACTGCATCTACCACTCTCCTAATGAAAGCATCATAAGCTAACTGATCAGGGCAGTGGAGTCAAGTTATTTACTTAGAAACAGGACGAAAAAGATAAAAATAAGCCAAGTCTGGTATTTCATTTGTTCTGACTTTATGTGGAAATAAGGAGAGGGATACCTGCCTCTCCTTAAATACATTTGTATTTTGAATATATTTTGTAAAGCAGAGGTAGCAAAATTAACTAACCACCCAAAATCCCTTTTCTCACTTAGTAGAATCCTCTAGCCCCCCTGCCCTACGTCAAGGCAGAAGCTCTAAGTTCTCCACCCCAGTTTGGTAGGCGGGGGGGGGGGGGACACAGGGAGCTCTGGAAGTCACACTTTACTATAAAAAAGCTGCATGTGACTTATGATCAAGGCCCATCTGGCAATAAAGCATAAATACAGTACATGGAAAATGTGTTGTTTTCCCATGGGGAGCTTAGTTTTCATTTAGAAGATAATAAGACTTAACTGTTCCAATTGCTTCTGAATATTTATTTTCATTTTCATTGTACTGAAATTTAAGTGAATTTCCTCTTGGAAACCATTTTTTCATTCATATAAGTTTAATTTAATTAATGTCAGTATAAAATGAATAGAATCAACTACTAAAACTAGTACATTTTATTTATCATGCAGGTTCTTAGAGTGTACTATGATCGCTTAGTGGATAATGCAGATCGAGCCTGGCTTGTTGGATGTATCCAAGAAGTAGTGAAAACTCATTTAAATGAAGACTTTCATGAACTTTTCCAAGGCCTGGACTTCAATAATGATGGCAAGGTGGAAGAGGATGACTTACGTAGCCTGATGTTTTGTGACTTTCATGACCCCAAACGAGAGGATACAAACTACAGGGAGATCAGTGATGTGGACACATTGAGATTAGTTGTAGAGAGTCATTTGGAAGAATTTAATAACATGAGCAAAAAACCGATGCAACTTGTCTTGTTTCGATTTGCTATTGAACATGTCTGCCGAATTTCACGAATTCTGAAACAGCCTCGTAGCCATGCACTTCTGGTTGGTGTTGGAGGCAGTGGCCGACAGTCCCTCACTCGATTAGCAGCACACATGGCTGATTATACACTTTTTCAGGTTGAAATATCTAAGAGCTATGGTAACAATGAGTGGCATGAAGACTTAAAAGTCATCCTAAGGAAATCTACAGAGGGTGAGATGCAAGGAGTTTTCTTGTTCACTGATTCTCAGATAAAGAAGGAGTCATTTTTAGAGGACATCAATAACTTACTGAATGCAGGGGAAGTACCAAACCTCTTTGCGGTAGATGAGAAACAAGAAATTTGCGAACGAATGCGTCAGATAGATCGGCAGCGAGATAAAACAAAGCAAACTGATGGTAGCCCCATAGCTCTTTTTAACATGTTCATCGATCGTTGTCGAGACCAACTCCATGTAGTATTGGCAATGAGTCCCATTGGGGATGCTTTTCGTAATCGCCTTCGAAAATTTCCAGCTCTTGTTAACTGCTGCACGCTTGACTGGTTCCAGGTAAAGTTCTTCAGAATGCACTCATTTTCTGATGGAAGCACGACGTGTTACTAGAAATAAGGTCTCAGTTCCTTTCCTGTCAAATAGTTTTCTCTTTAATTCTGTTAATTAACAGTTAAAACATGTTCTTGATTTTCCTAGAATTAGATTATGATACTCTGTCCTACTGACTTCTGGGGGGTGTCATGAGGTATGAATAAGGACAAGATTCTGCCCAGAACACTACTGTAGAAATTAGAGAATGAAATACCCAATATACTTGTGTTGCTAAATCACTGAGATTCTGCAGGTACCCAGAAAAATTTCAGTCCTTTATAGATTGGCAAAGACTAGTACAGAAGTTTCCCAGTCCCAAGCATGTCCTTCTTTCTTACCAACTTGAAAATACTTTTCTCTGTCTATATTTTATATATACAAAACACTTGCATTAACAGTAAGGTTCTCAGTTTGATCAAACAAGTTAGGAAGATTAGATTTATGCTACTCTTAAAGTGCATTGTATATCCTTGAACCTCATTTTAAAGAGAAGAGTGTTAGGGTAATAAGTTGTAACCAAAACACGCAAGGAGCCTTGTGACACTTAGGGTATGTCCACACACACTCCTTATTTCGAAACAACAGAGGTTGTTTCGAAATAAGGAATGGCATGGCCACACGACGCACGGCCATTTTGAAAGAAGCAAACCGCTTCTTTCGAAATAGCCGTGCGCTTTTCGAAATAAGCTAAACCTCGTTTTATTTCGAAAGGGCGTTGTTTCGAAACGGTTGTTTCGAAACAACGCCAAGTGGACATGCC
>ML681988.1:1840228-1929436 GCA_007922195.1 Podocnemis expansa | reverse complement strand
CGCCTCTGCACTGCACCCTGTGGGTGCCTGCAGCCCCCAGAGGAAGCGAAATAGCAGGTCCACACTGTGGACCTGCTATTTCGCTCCCTTATTTCGAGGACACAGTTTTGTTATTTCGAAACAAGTTATTTCGAAATAACAGGTTCTTTCGAAATAAGTTATTTCGAAATAGCTTCTTTCGAAATAACAAAACTGTGTGTAGACATAGCCTTAAAGACTAACACATTTATTTACTGCATGAGCTTTCATGGGAGCAGTAAGGGCATTTAAAAAAACCCTCTATGTATGTACAAAGGGATGAATTTGGGAGTTTCTCATAGGTTTTTCTCTGAGAAATAAACATTTCCCCATTCTAATGACATTTGAAAGAAGATTCAACTTCTTCATAGCAATAGGCATTTTGACTGCTAAAGGACCATATCTTACCCAGTGGTTCCCAACCTTTTTCATGCTGGGGTCCCCTTTTGAACAAAAAAAAAAAAAAACTTTGTGGCCTCCCCCACCCCAGCTGATTATGTAATCTGGCCTATGCAGGCAGACTCTGGCTCGTGCCACTCTGGCAGCGGTGCTGGGGCAGCTGGCGAGTGGCGTTGCCACCACCATGGCCCCCACTGCTGGGGAGCCAAGCTGCAGAAGCTATGGCCCCCTGCCCTTGTCCTCCCAGGTAGCTGCTGCAGCCCCATCTCACTGCTGGGATCTGGCCACGGGTGGGGAGAAGGAACCCTGGCGGGGAGCATCAGGGCTGCAGCTGGATTCCAAACTGGGTAGGGAGAGGCTCCATGGACCCCCTGCAATATGTCCACGGGCTCCCATGGGTGACCCTAGGTTGGGAACCACTGATCATACCCATTAAGGCAATTTTCTGCTGCCTTAAAATCCAGCAGAAATGGTGATAAAGGAGGCAGAACAGCCATCTGTGTTTCTCAGAAAGCCAGTCATCAAGGAGCAGGCAAATGTCCATCCCTAAAAAGATAAATAGGAAGAGGCCGGGTATAGTTCCTTTCTCACATGTTTTTTTGTCTGTTGGGAGTGGACTGTGAACAAATTCCCACACTTCCAAAAAAAAAAAAACAAAAAAAAAAACCATGCCGTGGTACCATCAAGGAGGGAGGCAGCCCATTTAACTGCTTGTGGAAACAGTCTACCTGAGCTTCCCCTTCCTGTTTCCTGCTACAGGCAGAACTACTGCTGGCCTCTCTACTCCCTGCCATGGTGGCTTTTCAGTGGCACCTGGAGGAGATGGAAAAGCAGGTTGTGTAATATTGAACCTTTTTGTTCCCTCATTGAGTCCCTCCTGGAAAGGGAAGGGCTGGATAGACTCAGTTCTTCTTTCCTTGCAATTCTTCAGAACGTAGGAAGGAGTTATAAGTTGTCTACGGAAGTTGTCACGTTCCACAGCTCCCTAGCCTGATCCTACCCTTTCTCCCTCTTCAGGGCTTTACAGCTGTCAGACGTTTCTGCCATCCTTTGATTACCCTAATACACCTGTACAGCTCAAAGGAAGAAGAATGATAAATTCTAGACAGGTTTTGACTAGTGTCTAAAAATACCAAAATTCTATTTTTCTTTGGAGGTGGAGTATTCTTTCACCTTGAATTCCATCGAAAATTTAGTGCCACATAATGTTCACACTCTTTTCAAGTGGTGAGAAACAATTTCTACAGTTAAATTTAAGTGTGGGTGCAAAATGAAGATATTTATCTTCCAGTTTAACATCAGTTATTTACCCAAGTTGATATATAGATCTTTCTGCAGATTCCTGTTTACCACCTGGTAGTCTTACTGCTGGTAAGGAACAGAGCAAGCACAGTGAAGAGTTCACTTAAGTTTAAAGGAACTCTATTAATTTTACAGGCTTGAAGTCAATTGATAAATCACGTTAGACTTTAATTGCCACAGGACTCCCTGCTTTTGTTGCTGGACTAGACTAACAGAGCTGCCCCTTTGGAAACCGGAAAAGAGTTGCTTATATACTTGTAACTATTTTTAATTGGTGGAACAACTCACATATAAAATCAATCACATCAATTAGTCTTTTCAGGTTTGGGGCAACAGGAAATTCTATAAGTTTTATATACACAGGAATACATGAGGCATAAATAGTATGTGATCATTCAAGCATCCTTCTTACACAATTTGGAGAGCAAAAAGTGTATGCAAAAAATATTAGTGTGGTAAATTCATTTTGCTAGATACCATTCAATTTCAACATACCGAGAAAGAAAGGCATCTGTTTGTGTGTACTGCAATACATTTCCATATGTCATATTGGTATTATATTCTTGTGCAATTCTACATTCTGCAGTTGCTGACTTCTGTTTAAAGTATGATTTGATTCTGAAAAGTGACTCTAAACATGACACATCTTTACTCAATTAGTCTTTCCCCGTGCATTGGTCATATTTTTTGACCGTAGTGAGTAAAATAAAATGTCACTGCTTCTTGTACCTGTTAACCATGAATAGTTAAAACTACTAAGAGATTATTATTCCTTTTTGTGTATTTTTAGCAATATTGTTTACTAATCTCCAGTCAGTTACAACTCTGTAGACCCTCTGAAGGCTATACAGAGTTAATTTGAATAAAATGGGGTTTTACAGGTATTACTGAGAGCCTAATTTTGCTAGCAAAATCTCTGGTATGGACGTGCTGTTGAAAAGGAGAGACTCCGGATAGACTTGCATGGCCCAACTTGAGTTTGTACTTCAGAACTTACAAATGAAAAATTGTCTTTTTTCTAAACAAAGTCTTGGTGGTGTGGAAATTAGAAATAAAAACAAAATTAAACCCACAATTAACACAGAATTCCACAGCAACTTTTATGGAGTCACATTCTCAAAGTACGGTTGTCTACATATAAGTGTTTATTTTAGTAAAATTCTAACAAATTGGCAACATACTGTGCTTTTGCTTATTGAAGGAATAGAGGGAAAGTTTGCCTTCACTGAGCACCGGCCATTCTGTTTGACCTTAGTGGGAGTTGTCTGTCATGCCCAAAGACAGAGTTTGGGTCTTTATTTTTCACAGTAAAGCCCCACTTATCTGACTTATGTTAATCAAAGGTATGGCTAGATCTTGTATGGCAATTCTGTGTCTCACGTCCTGCACTGCACTCAACCTGCATATTTGGAGCTTCATTTTAGTGAAGTTTCATGCTGTGGGAAAGCTTTTCAGAAAACTGGGCTCTATATTAGGTTTTCCTTCTTTATGTTAATGTAGAAATGAAAAACTCTCAATGTAATAACTATTTTTATGATAGGTGAACTCATAAGTTGTTTATTTTTAATTAAGACATGGCCTGAAGATGCATTGCAAGCTGTTGCTTCTCGTTTCTTGGAGGATATTGAAATGTCAGAGGCAACACGTGAAGGCTGTATTGATATGTGTAAAAGCTTTCATACTTCTACCATTGCTTTGTCTGACCAGTTCCATATGGAGCTACAAAGACACAACTATGTTACACCTACCTCATACTTGGAATTAATCTCCACATTCAAAATCTTACTGGAAAAGAAACGCACGTAAGGATGTATTTGATTCAAAGTTCTCTTAAACTTTTGTTTTCTACATGTAATTAATTTCTGTAGCTAATCTAACAATGTTAAGTATGCTCAGATTTTTTTAAAGACTAACAAATTTATTTAATGCATGAGCTTTAGTGGGAACATCTGACTAAGATGGGGAATGTCTGACGAAGTGGGATTTTCTCCCATGAAAGCTCATGTGATAAATAATTTGTTAGTCTTTAAAATGCCACCAGACTCCTTGTTTGTTTTCCACTCTTGTTTATCTTGTCAGCCCTGACTCCTCTCTTTATCCAGCAAAGTCAGCCTTGATCACTCACTTGTCAGTTTGTACATTAGTGACATCATGTAGAGAAGTCTTAGTGTGAATGAGAATCATTCCAGGTTTCTAATACTAGATTGCAGCGTATGATAGACACATAAAATGAGATGCCAGGGGTATGAATTTTAAGAATGGGGTGAAATTAAAAATTTGGGGAATGGGCTAAGAAAAAGTTACAATATATTAATAAAATGTCTGGAAAACTAAGCACTGCTTGATGTTACTTTCAGTGAGGTGATGAAAATGAAAAGAAGATATGAAGTTGGTTTGGAGAAACTGAACTCTGCTGCATCACAGGTGGCTTCAATGCAGTATGAGCTGGAAGCTCTACAGCCTCAGCTAAAAGAAGCTAGCAAGCAAGTTGATGAGATGATGTGGGTTATTGAAAAGGAGTCCTTGGAAGTAGCTAAAACTGAAAAAATAGTGAAAGCTGATGAAGGTGTGGCAAATGAACAAGCTATGGCTGCAAAAGCAATCAAAGATGAATGTGATGCTGATTTGGCACAAGCCTTGCCAATTCTGGAAAGCGCTCTGGCTGCTCTTGACACTCTCACTGCACAGGTAAATCTAACTGTACATATTGACCAGGTATTAAATCTAACAAGAGTGGACCCTGTCTGCCTTCAAAGAAATATTGATTATGCTGCCTGCATAGCTATTAATTGTCAGATGTCATGTGGTGACCGAATTAGAAGTTGCATAATTTTATAGAGCTTGGAATTTCTTAAGCCAATTCAGTTTCAAAACCAAGGCATTCTTTTATTTTCATTCCCTGTGTGGATTGCTATAACATAAGCTAGTGAACTACAATATTTGTGTTCAGCAAGTGTAAAATGATACATTTTACACTCTATCAGTTTTAATATTTATATTCATAATAATCTGAATCAACAAGTGACAAGTTAAAAAGAATCTGCTTCTTCCTACATTCTTCCTCAGTGAAACTCCATTCTTGCTGTGGATTTTGCTTCAGTATAGTCTATATCTGTCTATTCTTTCACAGACTAGAAACAGAGGCTGAAATTTTGTGCTGTACCTTTAACTTACAGCCTAGGAGGAGGTAGTGAGGGCTAAGATGACTTTCACCCTTGCGCTGTCCCCAGTTGCACTGGTGCTGAGGAGAGAGAGTCCAAGGTATAATTTAGATAGCCCTGGAAGTCAGTCTAAAATAAATTATAGCAGTCACTCTATGGGCCACAGCTATGCCTTAAATTTCTGGAGTGCTGCAAGCCAGGGCTCTGCCTCCAGCATGCACCCTTTCTATGCCAGGTCTCGCAAGAGGGACCGTGGAGGACAATCTTCCATAGTGCCTGTGCTAGGGAATCCTTCCCCAATCAAAACTGGGGCTTTTAATGTCTCTTTGTAGCAATCTAGACTTGCTGAGTGCAAAGGGAACTAAGTGAATCCTTATCCCCAATCTCTGTGTCAGTGTAAACGTTCTAGTGATGGCCATGGTAGATCCACGTGTCTGAGAATAATTCCAAGGAAACAACATTCTTCTCTGAGTGCTGGTCCTTATTCCACTGTTTGTTGTTCCACTTTTAGTTCTGGCCCAGTTCCACTGTTGGTGCACTCTGCTCTCCAGATGCCTGGCATCAAGAGAATTTTGAAAGCAGCATCTTTTGGTCCTCACATGCATCTTTGTTCTCCTTTTGCTTCCAGTTGAGAAGATAAAGAATGGAGCAAATTAACCACCCTTCTAGTTCCTTCATACTGCTCCATGGCTTGGGTTGGAACTTCCAGTGTCTTTAACTTGGTTTTCCTTTATTTACAAACTACATACAAATACATTTACAGGTTAAAGAATAGGTTTTAGATTTTTATTGAGTAGTTTTAGTTAAGTTTTACAGTTTGATAGATTCCACTCCTAGGGGATTCCAGCCCTTTCCTCCTATACCTTGATATGGGTCCTAGACTGTGTTCAGGACTTCCATCTTCAAAACTGGTGTTTCATGTCCACTTTTTTTCAAGTCAGTAACAAACATCAAAGCTGTAATGCCATGGGGAAACTCACATTGGAGAAGGTGTGATATATACTGTTCTTTCCCCAGTTGTACTCATGAGGTGGGAACTGTACTTTAAGAAGCAGTTAATAGAGAAGTCCATGAGGCTATACTTGTACCCAAACCAGAGCACAACTTCCCATACAATGGCTTGATACGGCAAAGAGTGCACCTCCTGTTGCAAGGTCTGACTTAGGAATGAAAGATTCTGCCCCTTCAGATCCTTCATTGCAGTCTTGTTATGAGGGCAGGGAGCATTCTCATAAACACAAGAGCAAAGCCTCCTCTAAATCTGTTTTGGAGAAGTCAGATGCAAGTTGAGCAAGTCTTTCTGCTCCATCCATGAAGACTTAGAATGCCCTAAGTCTTGATAAAAAGTCCACATGTCCAGGATTGTGGCTCAGTACCACACCGTGCTCTGCTGGCGATGTTGCCACCAATACCAACAAACCCTATCCAGAGATCAACAGTACCACCAAAAGGCAACCCTCAGAGCCTCCATCAACACCTGTACCAGCTCTGCCTCTCAATTCGGAAGCATAAACTGTGTCTGCTCCATTGATATGGGCAGATAGGACCCCTTACACTCCAGGGAGTGCAAAATCTTACAGTCCACCTGATGACGTTTATTCTCCTAGATCCCCAATTATCCTCATTGCCTCCCCAGCTGTCCAAGGCAAATTTAAGAGACAGATGCTATTAGAAATAAATATATGGTATATTTGTACAGCATGTATTAACATTTTCTGTGATCTTGAGATTACATTGTTTAAAGTATCAGGTCCAAATCTAGGAAACATGTATGGCAGAATAGTACTGTAACAAAAGGAATGATTGTGATCACATTAGATCCACTTTTATAATGTGTTGCTGAACCAGTAATGCATATGTCATTTATTTTAAGGATATCACCGTTGTGAAGTCCATGAAGAGTCCTCCTGCTGGTGTCAAGCTTGTTATGGAAGCTATATGTATCCTGAAAGGCATCAAATCAGATAAAATTCCAGATCCATCAGGCTCAGGAAAAAAAATAGAGGATTTTTGGGGTCCAGCAAAGAGACTTCTGGGTGATATAAGATTTCTGCAGTCACTTCATGAATATGATAAGGACAACATTCCTCCAGCTTACATGGCCATCATCAGGAAACAATATATCACAAATCCTGAGTTTGTACCAGACAAGATTAGAAATGCTTCCACAGCAGCAGAGGGTCTGTGTAAATGGGTCATAGCCATGGATTCCTATGATAAGTAAGCGAGCATTTTTGTGACAATAAAATCCACATGAGGATTTTAATTTATTTTAACATGAAAAGAGCTTTAAAGTTTGTTGGAAATTCTTTTACTGGTTTGACATATTCACTGGTAAAAATTATGAGACAGTTGTTGAAAAGGGAGGAATAGGGTCTGATTTTCAGATGTTGGTGTCCTGGATAGGATAGAGGGGGCAGTATCAACTCCCCAATAAGCAAAGAGTTAATTCTGATTTTGATTCTCAGCAGAGAGATATTAGAAGGCTGGGGGAAAAGAAAGTCTCATCAGTTATTTTCTTATAATTAGATTGAACCCCACGTGGGATTTGTTTTGTTTGTATTTGCTTACACCTGATGAAGAAAGCTTGCGGATTTCTTCTGCATCTTGTGTTCTGAGTCATGCCAACAATTTACGGTAACAGTGTAACATAGCCCCAGAGCTTGCGTAAATCTATCAAATCCACACTTAAAGTGCCTAAAGTCATTTTACAATCTCAAATATCAAAGACCTGAGAGGAAGGTGAATCTTTGATACTAAATTTAACAAAATGCAGTGTACTAGTACATATTACTGAAGCTTCCTATCCAAGTATGATGTTTCCCAGGTACAATCTGGAACAGCTGTGTTGCCCCAGTTCTCCTACCTGGAGTGCCTTTTACACTGCTTCCCAGTGTGAGCAACCGCTTCTGGTATGCTTGCATACAGTCTCCAGCAAGTCAGTTACTCCCAGCTATATTGTGTGAGTGCTGTGGCCAGCCACTCTTGAATAACACTGCAGAGCAACACTAGCAAACTCCCAGTCCCAGACTTCCTCCCAGAAATGTGTGCCTCATACTGCTCAGCCCTTTCCTGGACAACACAAACCCATATGGAGTCTGTCATTTTATTAATAGAAAATTCGATATGCACAAATCCTGTTATTTCAAATGGTGTTTCCCAAGCATTTCAATCTAAGAACGCTGACTTAGATAAAATAATAAAACAAGTTTATTAATTACAAAAAGATAAATTTTATGTGACTACAAGTTATGAGATGTAAAAAACTGAATTGTTACAAGAAAATAAAAGTAAAATGCAGCTAATGCCTAACTTAGCAATTTAAGGGAATTCAAAGCAAAAGTTTCTCACTGCATGAATCAGCAGCTTTACTGGCTGAATTCCTTTCAGTCAGGATCCCTCCTTGAGTCCAAAGCTGTTTCTTTTTTCCTCAGGTGTTGTGACTGCTGTGGATAGACAAGAATAACTTGGAGTGTCTGTTCCCCATTCTTATACTTTTTCCGATTCTTTGAGAATCATCTCTAGCTGGGGTTCAGAAGGTAGAAAGTCTGTGGGGACAGGAACTTGCATCTGTTTCTTTGCCAAGATGTAAATTTCTAGCTCTCACCTTTTTGCCTGCTAATAAATGGTCACTTAATCATGTGTTAGTCCAGTTGATTTTGTTGATACCTGGCCTAGGCATCAGTTGACCTTTTGCCTTTGAGGAACTGGTGTATGACTGCTTTTCTAAACTTGGAACATTATCTCAGTAATGTCACATGACAGAATGTTATAACTTTACATACAATGTTGCTGCAGATATTTTACCAGGGCAATAATGCAAATTTGCTGGTGCAAATTATGAGTTTTCAAATTATATCTCAGAACGCATTCTTTATACAAAATTGATCATAGTCTTGCAAAAGGGTGAACATAGGTGTATGTGCACCTGCCTATCACACCAAGGAACAGCTGTATGTATCATAAATGTCTATAGGGAGACTAGGTTAGTTAAAAAAAAAAAAGCATAAAAACAGTGGGTCAGGTTCTTAGCAACACTATGTAAGTAATGGTGATATGCTACTTTACATCAACTGAGGATTTGGCTTACCATGATTTTAAAAGAAGTAGTTGTAAAATGTCACCTAATGACTGTTTGGCTTTTACTAGTAAAAACTCATCATTTGTTCATTTTTATTTTATTTTACTGCTACCAATAGTTCTTTAAAATGGAAGGCCATGTTTTTCATAGTCTTCAAGCACTGGACAAAATGCACAGAATGTGTGTGCAGCTATTTCAAGTCCTCAAAATGGCCTTGTGCCCACAAATAGAGTCTTAGGTATGAAAACCAGATAGTGTTTATCAACTTTATTTGCATACATGCAATTTGCATGTGCAAAACAGCTGTGACTGTAATTTTTTAAATGAAAAATATTTTTTCAGGTACAAAATCCATGGATGCTTTAAAAAAAAATCTCAAAGTGTCTATACAGAGTAGCTATATAGTGCCCCAGGCATCTTATATTTTGGGTGCATGATGAGCCCTAATGCGTGGAGTGAAATTTTTGCTTTTTTTTTTTTTTTTAAAAATTGCCTGTTAATTGAGAAAATAATGCAAAAGAAAAGTGTTCTATGTCAGTTCTTGCTGTTTTATCAAGCTCAACAAAAATAGAAGCATAAAATGAAATATATAATAGTAAACATGCAAAGTTAACATTTTCTGACAAACTAAGTAGTATCCGAGATACTGCAGTTCTCTCTGATTTGTTACATGTTGGTTTTTTTTAATATTAACTCTTGTGTGAATGTATATGCCTAGATTTAGAGCTGTATGAACACAGTATATTTGAAATCAGTTTTATTTACTAATTCATTTTATTTAGAGTGGCAAAAGTTGTTGCCCCCAAAAAGATAAAGCTGAATCAGGCTGAAGGGGAACTGAAAATTGCCATGGATGGTCTGAGAAAAAAACAAGCAGCCCTCAAGGAAGTTCAAGACAAACTGGCTGTACTCCAGCAGACTCTGGAATCAAAGAAGCAGGAGAAGGCTGATCTGGAGAATCAGGTATATATTATACATGGCTAAAACTTCGCTAATATTAATGCTTTGAAAAAGCTATTTAAAAATAAGTGGGTTTTGCCCTCACATTTCCACTTTTAATCTTCAACCCTGCAAAAGTTTGAATAAATCCCTAGTTTTAGGTTACCATCATTTTTATTCATTCTCATATTGATTATTAAATTGTAGTATGGGTGTGGCATGAAGAATAAATGTGACAATGAGAATCATAAATGCAAAATATCATGATTTTTTCCTTGTTGATATTGCTCCCAAGTATCTCCAAACATAGACAACTTGAGGTCTGTATGCAGAAATCACATTATCAGGTGATCCAAAAAGGAAGTCATTAGGTGAGAAGTTTTCCAACACTGTCCTCATGTGTTCAGGCCCGGTTTTCTGAGAATATTTTTGTTTTCTTCTAGATACTAATTAAAAGTGTCTTACACTTAGTTTAATGTTAGAATAATTGGCTGCCCTGTGTAACGCCCTTCCTTGGGTTCAGTCGCTGTCTGTCATGTGGGTCAGGGGGCATCTCTAGTAGTAATTCCCATATAAGGTACTTGTGTCTTGGTGAAGTACACATTAAGGAGCAGTGCTTGATCTGTAATTAATTCAAGAAGAGGATTCAGGAGGCCAGAGACATCTGGCTGAAGCAGTCCCTTCTGGAGCAGATCATGAGTCCTGCTTTGGTATCAAGGTCCTGCAGTCACCTTCAAAACTGGCAAGTGTTGTTCCATGTTCAGGCTCTGCTATCTTCCGCAAAGAGGAAAAAGAGTCATTCTGTCTTCTCTGGTGCATCAAGGAAGAGATCTCAAACTAACTGGGACTGTTTCATGGCTTGGAAATATTCTTTTTCATATTCTAAGAGTCACCTTACTCCTCCCAGCACATGGAATTCTGCCTCATCACATTGCAGTATTGCACTTATTTTCACGAGAATACATAAGGACAGAGTGCAAAAGAATGGAGTTGATGGGGAGGAAGTTTTGTACCACCTCTTCCTTGCAGATGCGCATCATTAATTAACAGGTGTTGCTTTTCAAATACAACTTGGTTACTTGAGTGACCCTTGACTTTGTGAACAAGTTACCAAAAGCCTTGATGGAAGAGTTTAAGGCAGGGGTGCCCAACGTTTTCATACATGAGGGTCACAGAGCCCAATTGGGGCAGACCTGTGGGCCGCAAAACTTCAAAACTGGTTCTTTTTGCATTATACACAATATAAAGTTATATATTTTCATTATATTATTACAACAAAAAGCATACCTAATTTTGACTATGTTTCATAAGCAGCTGGGATTTTCTAGCAATCATCTGAAGATTTCTTGGCTCAAAGTTGGTAGTTGAGATTTGTAGCACAGAGTGAAGATGTTTATCCGTGAGCTCCTTACATGCTGGATAGTGGGCTACATAGCCTTCTCTTGGTGGTTTCTTAAAGACTTTTGAGTTTTCTTTCAAGTGTGGGGGGGACGGGGGGGAGAGAGAGAGAAAACAGTTCCAAGCTCCCTAAGCTTCCCAGGACCCAGCCATCAAACAGACAGCGGCAGCAAGGCCCATCGGGGCCATCCAGGTCACCCAATCTAAACTGGGGCCCAGGAGAAGTCACTGGATCCCTCTAGCAGGACCTGTGGGGCTGCAGCCAAAAGTCCAGTTTGAATTGTGTCCTTTCCTACCCTTCCCCACCCAGCCTCGGCCTTGGCCCCGACCCCAGCACGCACCACATGATCTTCTCGCCAACATCCAGCCTGAAGTTGCTGCGCAGCTGCTGGATGCACCAGGCTGGGAGGGCCCTGGATACAACCATCTCTGCTGGGGAAGGGGGATCAGCTGAGCCAACTGCTGTGGCTCAGTGCAGGGCTTTTTCAGTACATTGGGCAACGTGGGCCTTGGCCCTGGGTTCTGCCCTGCTGTGTGGAGACTGTCTCTCTATATATGTCTGTATACATTTTGTATTTGCATACTTTCTCAAGAAACTCCTTGTGGGCCACAGAAAAGCCATTTGCAGGCCACATGTGGCCCATGGGCCACACTTTGGGCACCCCCTGGTTTAAGAAGACCTCACTGCAACCCTCTACTTCAAAGGGAGGTGAGCCCAATGAAACACCTGCCAGCCATTCACATAAGAAAAGGTCCATGAGGCCCCGTAATGAGCCCCAATCAAGCTGAAACTGGTCTCCAGCCTTATAAGTATCATTGGTACCAACAGCACTAAAGCTGTCTAAATCTAGTACTGAGGGAACATACCATCTCGACAGAGCTCATTGGGTTGCCTGAGGACTAAATGGATACAAGGAAGGAAGCTCTGATTCTGTGTGGGTGTGAGAAACACAGAAAACCCAATCCAGGAAGGCTCCACTGGTATAGACATCAACATTGGTGTCATCTGTGGTATTCTGGGCACAGATGGACCTTGCTATTGGATTTACATCTCTGATTTACATCTGCTGACATAGGTCTCTCAGCACACATGACCACCACTGGTGCAGGCATCCTTTTCACCAGCAGACTTTTGGTGTGTGTTGGATCTTTTGATATCTGATGTACTGGGTTTACTTGTTTGATAATGAAGCCCTAGTACCGAGTTCACCCAGATCCTTGGAATCAGTGACAACTCCTGTCACACATCTCTCTTTTCATTGTCTGAGTCAGAAAGCCTATGTCCACACGTAGATGCTTATTTAAAAATAAATTAATACAAAATAAGTTATTTCAAAATAAAATCATTATTTGGAATTAACTTAAATCAAAATAAGCAAAAACCTCAAATCAAAATGGCAAGTCTGGACACAGGACTTGCTATTTCGAATCAGGAGGGGGCAGCATGGGAGATGTGGCAACATGGCCCCCTGGCAGGGCCATGTTGCCAGCCAATCACATAAAAGCAGGAACTGACCTCACCTCCCTGTCCATTGTGACAGGCAAGAGGTTGCAAGAGAGATGGCTGTGGATGCTCCCCAGCTCCCATACTATCCTTGAGCGCTTGGTAGACCCTCTGCTAGCCTGCAGGGTGCTCCCCTGCTGTGGGACACACTCTTCCCTGAGCCCAATGAGCCCGGGGCTGAGCCCCAGACCATCGTCTCATAGGTCCAAACAGCAGCCTTAACTCCCTGATCCCTTCTGTGCCATAGCGCATCTGGGCACAGGACACCAGCACAGACTGGTGGGAGCGGGTTGTCCTGCGAACTTGGAGCAATGAGCAGTGGAGGAGGAACCTCCGGGTGAGCAGGGAGACCTTCACTCACCTGGTTGCTGAGCTCACCTCAGTCCTGCACCAAAGGGACATGGTGATGAGGGCAGCCATCCCCGTGGACAAGAGAGTGGCCATTGCTCTCTGGAAGATGGCCACTCCCAAGTCTGTTGCTCATCTCTTCGGCGTTGGGCGGTCCATGGTCGGTGAAGTGCTGCTGCAGGTTGGCCATGCCATCAACATGGTTCAGTTGCCATGCCTCATCACCCAGGGAGCGATGCAGGACACCATCACCGGCCTCACTGCCCTAGGGTTTCCAAACTGTGCAGGGATACTCGATGCCACCCACATCCCCGTGTGAGCCCCACAGCACTGTGCAGCTGAGTACAGGAACAGGAAGGGGTACCACTCAGTCATCCTGCAGGCCCTTGTGGACCACTGGGGCATCTTTCAGAACTGCTACATTGGATGGCTGGGGAGGGTGCACAATACCAGGGTTCTGCGCAACTCTTCCCTGTACCAGAAAAGTCAAGGTGTCCTTCCTCATTGTTGCTGATGCGGCCTACTCCCTCTGCCCGTGGCTCATGTGCCCCTACATGGAACCCCTTGATGCCAGACAGCAGCTTTTTAACTGCCGCATCAGCCACTGCCACCAGGTGGTTGAGTGGGCTTTCAGCAGACTAAAAGCCCGCGGGAGGTGCCTCCTCACATGCCTGCACCTCACCGAGGACAGAATTGCAGAGGTCATCAGTGCCTGCGTGGGACTGCATAACCTCTGTGAGCTCCCGGGGGGCGGGAAAGACAGTAGCTGCCACGTGGGAGGCTGAGGCAGAGTTTGTTGGTGGCTGGTTCCAACAACCAGAGGTTTTTGCCCCCAAGGGAGGGAGTGCTGAACAGAGCAAACTGTGCGCGAGGCACTAATGGACCTGTTTGTGACTGAGGACCTGTGAAGGCTAGGACCACTGCCCCCACACCCCCCGCAGCTTCATTCCAGCCACAGCCAGCCTCTACCCACACCCAGAACCCCACCCAATAAAAGCACAAATAGAACTAAATTCACTGTTATGGTTTTTATTTACAGTTGGGGGGGGGAAGGTTAGGGCAACGAAGGCTTGGGAAGCAGGTATGTGATGTGGAAATTTGGAAGGAGAATGGGGGGGCCATGAACTAGGAGATGGGAAGTGGGTAGGGGGAGAACTATGGGGGGGCCATGAACTGGGAGATGGGAAGTGGGTAGGGGCTTGGGGACTTTGAAACATGGGGGGTTATGGGGAGGCCATCCCAGGCCCATGGCCCTCTGTGCTGTGCTCCTGGGCAAGGCCACCCCGGGTCCGGGGCCAGGGCCACTGGCGGCGAGGGACAGCTCCTTGTCTTGGAGGCACTCCCTCAGGTGCAGGTGGCACAAGGCGCTGGGCTATGCGCCACAGGGTTGATGCAATGTCCTACGCAGCAGCACCAATGGTCCAGGGTACTTTTCCCTGCTGCTCTATCGCTGCAGCCTGCTGCTCCATCGCAGTGATGACGTGGTTGGCTGCATGCTGGAGCTGGTGGATGGCAGCTTCTTGGCGCCTGCCTTGCTGTTCCCTCCAGGCCCAGGTTGACTCCTCTGCTTGGTGGCTGAGCTGAAGGAGGCTGGTGAGGATGTCCTCCCTGGTGTGGTGGGCTTTCCTCCTCTGCTTGCCAGCGGTTCGGGGACTCCATGGAGCAGGAGCTGGGTGCGTCAGCGAGCTGCTGGGGCAAAGCAGGAAAAGGGTTAGCCCCCCTTTGCCTGACGGCCCTCCCTGTGTACATCCCATCTGCAGCAAACCCCTCTGCCGTGACTGTCAGTAGCATTCCCCATCTGTGTCCTGTGGAATACTGCACAAGGGTGCACATGGCCTTGTGGTGCCCACACTGGTGAGCAGCATTCAGCAGGGTGTGGGCTGGGAAGTTTCCTGAGGCCACGTGCCAGTGGTGCAGCTTGCACAGTCTCTGACCTGGATGCGGACACACCACCTGGTGGCACTTACCCGATGAGCATCCCCTGCCCCACTGGGTCCTGGCATACTGGTGTTACATGTCTCTCTGCCACCAGCACCCATGGGAGGACACTTGTGCTCCCCAGCCCTGTGCCCTGCGTGTTCCAGGGCTGTGGACCCTAGGTAGCCATGGCATTGGCAGGCTCAGCCTTACCTGCCTGGTAGGGGAAGGAACATTCACTAACAGGTGCTCCGTCTGTTTGCCTGGATTTCCCCTCCTTCTGGTCGGATGTGCATGGTGGCTCTTCTGTGTCTCCCTCTGGCTCTTCCTCCTCAGGGGTAGTGGGACCCTCATGAGCAGGGAAGAGCTCAAGACTAGCCAGTGGGGCATCCGGTGGTTGGGCACTCCCCGGCTGGCTGACGTCTCCCGCCTCCCTGTTCAAGGGGCTTCCCTCAGGGGATATGGCCACAGGGGTGGGCTCCCTAGAGTCAGTGGTCCAGAATGGGAGACCACTGGGCTTGTCCCTGAGGAATGCATGCAACTCCTCGTAAAAGGGGCAGCTAGTAGTACTCGCTGGCCCCTGGAGCTGCCTCGCCTCCCTGGCATGCGCATGCTCTTGCTGCAGACTTTTGGTTTTTGAATGCACCTGCTCAGTTGTGTGCTCTTGGCCCCGGCCTGTCATCTTGTCAACGATGTCCATGTAAACATTGCAGTTGCAATGCCTAGTGCGGAAATGCACACGGATGTCTTCCCTGGCCCATATGTTGAGGAGGCAGAGGACCTCCTTCCGCACCCATACAGATGCCTGGTGTTGTCCCTGGGCTGTGCCCACACGTGCGACAGCCATGCTGCACCAGCTTCAGGCATGTGACAGTAACGGGGCTGGGCACTTCCTCCTTCCTGGTGCTGTGCACCCTGGGTGGAAGAAGGGCAATCCAAGCCAGAATCAAAATAATGGCCTTTTCAAAACAATGCATCCGAATGGCATTGTTTTGAAATGGCTATTTCGATTCAATGGCCATTTCAATTTAAAATTAGGTTTTGTTATTTTGATTTCAGTTCTGTTATTTCAAAATGATGAGCTCTGTCATTTCCAAATAACAGAACATCATTCGGACATAACTTCTTTTAAATCGAAATCACAGTTGTTGTTTCGATTTAAAAACAATGCATGGACACAGCCAAAGTGAGTAAGAGGCAGTGTGTTTTTGCTACTCTTCTCACCCTTTGTATAGGGCCCAGTTCTACTTTGGACCCCAGGCATATCATTCTCCTAATCTATAGCCATGGTAGCGACCACTGGATCCCTTCCTACTTTTGCAATGGCCATACTGGAATACCTGCCAGGCTCAATGGACAACAGACTTCCCTTACTTCCAGTGTGACTTTAACAGCAACCAAGGAGACCCTCCTTCAGTTGCTACTTTGAGGATTTCTGAACCCCCTGAACGGGAAAGGAGGAAACTGATGGCTGAAGTTGAGAAGGGATGCCTCCCTGAAGTTGAAAAGGTTATTCCTCAAGCTCACAACTTATCATCATCACCAGATGAGATGGTGATGCCCCTTCTGCCATTTATGGCAGTTGACTTTAAACTGTTCCAGGATCTGGGACAGAAGATGGCAGGAACTTTACAAATACTGCTACAAGATGTGACTGAATTGCACCAGAGGGCAGTGGACATTTATGGACCTCATCCAGAGTAGCTCTTATGAAGCATTCCTGGAACTTGCCAAGATCATGTCAGAGTCCTGCAGCAGTTCTACCAACATACAGATCTTCTCAGCAAATAGTTTTGTCCCTTCAAAAGGAAGGTGCTCCATAAATGTTTTTACTTCTTTTGGGAAGCTGGATAGGTGAAGTCACAAGGCCCATCTCATTATGGTAGCAGTTGAAATAGAATGCCACCTGTCTGCTGCATCAAGTCTGGTCTTCTAGAGAGATGTCTTAATTACTAGCTGGCCTTTATTGACTATAGCCTTGAAGTGCTCTTTATGAGAATCAGGAAGTTGCTCAATAACAGAACTGAGTTTTGTATAGTTCTGATAACATATTTTACCATTAAGTCTTCAAGGTGGATAAGGAGTGTGTTGGTTACTGAGGGATAAAGTCCAGAAAAGAAATTTATGGTTTGTGTGGCATTTACTCATCTATCTCGGTCTTATCCTAAACAAGGTCCACACCCTAAGTTTTTCTCTAAAGTGGTTTCTTAGTTTCACTTGAACAAATTATACATCTAGCAGTATTGTTCCCTAAGCTGCATTCTACCCCAGATGAGCAGTGTCTTCACATGTTCATTGCCAGGTGATGTTTGGCTTATTACTTGGATAGTGTAACAGGGTTTGACTCACCTCTTTTGCACCACCTGATGGGTACATGGGAAATCCACTCTCAGCAGAGTAAACATCCCTATCTGCAATGTCTTGCACTCTGTCCTGTCTCTGCTGGACCATCCTTCTCATGACTTGGCCTTCTGGCTGTATCACAATCAGTGTTTCTCCCCTTTCTGGGGGATTTTTCAGTCCATTCTAGCCACTTTCCACTGTGGCCAGTGCAGGCCTGCAACCACTTCAAAGGTGATCAGGGAAGAAAGTGAGGGACAAATGCCTGCTAACTACTTTGAGTCCTGGCTCAGAGCCTCTGTGTGTGGCAGCCTTTGCTAAGTCTCCTCCAACTTCTCTGTGGATTTCCCTGGGCCACTTTCTCCCAGCCACAGTACCTTCTCTGCCCTTGCTTCAAAACGTTTGGCTCTGTTGCGTCACAACAACCAGTCATTGCTTTGTTGCTCTGACAGAGCAGAGCTGATCACTGTCCCTCTTCACACTCCGGGGAGTTACTCCACTTGTTCTACTCTGCAGCTAGGTTTTATACTCATGGGCTGATTGTCTGTCACATGGCCCCTTCCTATTGGCTACCCTTCATGCAGTTTCGCCAAGGCCCTCTTAACTCTTTCTTGGCCTGTGTGGGGCAAGCATCCTGCCACATGTAGGGACTAAATTGTTCTGTCCTTCATCTTTTCTGTTTCATATACAAACTAAATTAAGGGGCCAGTAGTCTCTACATACATGATCTCCAGGTGGATAACGTCTTGTATCATGACAATACACAAGTAGCTCAGACTTGACCTCCTCTTAGGATGTGAGCTTATTTCATGAGGACGCTGACAATGCTGATGGTCTTTCTAAGTGACATCCCTGTATTGGACATTTGTAGGGCTGCCACTCGGTTCTCTGTACATGCATTTATAAACTACTATGCCATTACTACTAGTACCCTGGTGACAGCTGCCCTCTTTTTTGCTGGCCACTAGTCCTTGAATCTAAGGGCTGCCACGAGCTCTGGCTACTAGGCTGTGTGCCCCCAAAACTAAGAGCTGCTGGAAGCTCCGACCACAAGGCTTCCTCCCCAGCCCAATAACTTTTTGGATGGTGAGGGTCTGCTTGCTCTGTGATGGTGCAGAAGAACTGAGGGAGAGTCAGGGAGGGGTTAGTGCCACAGGGTGCAAGTGGCTTTGGAGTGCTGGGCACATGCACTTACATGGGATACATGTCTGCATTATGTCTTGGAGAACAGCAGTTACAATACGGGTAAGTAACTGTTTTAGGAGCTTTTTTTAAACTGAGTAAATTCAAATAATTAATTAAGCGGTGGCTCTGGCCTCCTATTTCAGTGGAACCTGTCAGGTTCTGATAAATAAATAAGGATTTGAGAATTCTGTACAGGTGGTCCTTAGTTCCCATATCCTGTGGAACTCAGAGTTGACTTCTCTCTGCATTCCCATACAGTGGGTATTGATTGCAGGGGAGGAACATGAGTGGTTGGCCTTGAGAGTGTGAGTATAACACAAATGAGGGCTGCAACAAATGCAAAGGCAGAGCACCCTTGCCTTCCCTGAAACTTTTATGTCCCAAACCCAGCTATTCAGACTAGGTGATTGTGAAGGAACACATGTCACTCTTGTAAGGAAGAGACTAATGATTTCTTCTGGGCCTGTTCAACATTAATGTGGTACATCTGTAAGTCTTGATCTGCCTGGAACGGGAAGCTTAAAAGAGGAAAACCTGAAACAGGAAGGAGTGGTGAACAGGAAGAAGGTGGCTGTACCTCAGAGACCGCTGACCATAGAGACAGATCAGCTAAGAGGAAGACAGTTGCACACCGCACTACCCTGGCAACTGCAAGAACAAGATATAAACATGGTGCTTCAGAAGGGGTGGGGGCTGGAGGTAGACCCTAAATGATGATACTGTACCAGCTGATAACCCAAGTTTCAAAGGGTGATGACCTCAAAAGACTGCATAAGATACAGACTTTTGCCTTTCTTTTCTTTTATTCTTATTCAACGGAAAAACAGGAGAAGAACCTGTTTTGTTTGTCTTGCTTGAAAACTCTCTTATGCACTACTAACAGGAGAAGGACATTGTAAACAGCTTGAATTGGGGTCTTATGAGGACTTCATTGGAGCCTCAGCCCCCCATAGTGTTGTAGTGAGTATAAAATAATTGGATTAAATTGTTGTTAAATCATATGTCTTGTTAAAGTAGTCAAATATTTAGACTATTTGATTAAAAATAACCAGAATATGTATTCATAAGGATGTTTTATGAGAGAAGGAATCTGTACATTCATGAGACAATAACCATAGATTAGTTAGTTGATACTCCGTATTTCATGACCTCTGTCACTTTCTCAGATTCTGCTGTTTTCTATATCACATGCAAATCCATTAGGCATTCCATGTTTTACAAGAACTTCTTAATTTATTTGGAGGAAACAGTAACTCTTAAAGGTCCTGGACTTTGTCTCCACAAGTAAGCAAGATAAACTGTTATACAGATTCTTCTTCTTCTTCTTCAGATTTTTAAGCATTTTATTAAATTTTTCTGTTTGCTGAGATTTAAAAAAAATCAGTGCTTACAGGCAAATAATTCAAGAATGTTCTCTGACTGTTCATCATGACTTAAAACATGAAATGATCTGCAGCACTACAAGTGCTACCATTATATGCAGTTTATATTTTATTTTTGAGGTTGACCTGTGCAGCAAAAAGCTGCAAAGAGCAGAACAATTGATTGGAGGCCTTGGTGGTGAGAAAACTCGTTGGAACCAGACTGCTCTGGAGCTGGGCAGGCAGTACATCAATTTAACTGGAGATATCCTCATTTCATCAGGAATCGTGGCTTACCTTGGAGCCTTCACATCCAGCTATAGACAAGTAATGAATACAGTTGTTTATCTAAATTTGAGTGTGAGAGAGAGTGAATGAGTGACCTATATACTCCAAAATTTTGAATTTCACTTGGAAAAACCCTGGAGGAAGTCTTGGTATTTATTTACTATTTGCTAACAACTTTAATTGTAAAATGCATGAATATTGTTGTTGGTATTCTCAGTTGTCTGTAAAGTGACTGCAAATAACTTTATATCTCATGGCCCTGATCTGTTCCCATTCTATTCAATGGCTAAACTCACAGCATCTTCAGCAAGGACCTATGTTTGCAACAGCACAGTTCAATAAGTAGGATATAAAGGGCAATAATTCTTTAGAACAACAAGAAGCAGGGAGATGCAGTGGACTCAATAGCATAATAGATGTGCTTTTATGTTCAAAATTGCTGAGCACCTGGACCTCTCATTGACCTCAGCTAAAGAAATGGTTGCTCAACACAGCTGAAAATCAGTCCCAGATTGTTAAAGGTTGGGTACCCAAAAACTGAGACATCTAAAACTGGTGATCGCTTTCGAAAATTGAGTCTAACAGTTGGGCCTAAATCCTTTTTGTTTTCCTTATCACCTCTTACCTTTCTTTTGTTAGAAAATTCTGTAACATTTCTCAAACTTTAATTTTCATCAGTTTCCTTTTTTACAAGGGCTTATTGTGCCTGGACTTTTTTCCTGTTCCCAATTACTGAATTTTGAGAGAATGTAATTCTGCGTTTGATGAAAGCACCCAGTTATCAGGCTTATATAGTATAGTTTGGTATTAGAACTTCCCTTAGTTAAAGATTATTGGAGTTCTGAAAACTGGGGATGAGGTATCCTGCAACCTGAGAAGCAAAGGCAGTTTTATTCTTATTTGTTTAGCAATAACTAAACTTCACTGGTTTTACTGAAGAAGTTTAGTTTAGTGTAGCACTATAGGACTTCTTTTGTGGGAAGTCATTGTCTGATATGAAATTAAAGTGTTTTCTTCTTCTATGTAACAGTAGCTGCAGCTTCCTGTCAGCTATTTTTTATTTATACATATCTGGCCTCTTTGTGGTTGTCTGTGTTATCATTGTATTCCATGGGTGGGTATTTCAGCCTTTCATGAGCCTCTTTGATAGGATTTTCACATTTGCTTATTTTCCAGTTTTTTTTTTTCCTCAGGAAGCTAATTCTTTTATTTCCTCCAGGTTTTCAAAGATTGAGCCTTTTATATCTTTTTGGCATCTTGGTTTTGAATAAGGAGGTGGAGCCTTCATTTGACATCTCTGTGAATTTTCTCTATCCCCTGAGAATTATTTCCTTTCATTCTAAATTTCTGATTGCTATTGCCTTAAGAAGGAAAAGAGAAATTTCAGGCTTTGATATTCACTCTTATTTGTACTGTTTTGTTCTTTTAAGCATAAGATAATACTTTGGCCCCATCCATAACTTTCAGTCAAAGTTGTGTCTCAGTTGCATGTGAAATAGTCTGTTTCTTTCAGGCTATATTGACACTTAAAATGCCACTCACAGCAGCATTGGGAGTGGTTCTCCCATTGCCATAGTTAATCCAGAGAGGCATCAGCTAGGATAATGGAACAATTCTTCTGTTCGCCTTGTGCTGTGTACTGTGGAGGCTAGGTTGAGCCAGCTACCTCACTCAAGAGGGTAGATTTTTCACAGTCCTGAGTAAATTATCTGGATCAGCTTGACTTCTGGTGTAGACCTGGCCTCAGTTTTCCTTCATCACAAATTTATTAAGAAGCATGTGGCTGATTTTAAGATTAAATAGTTAGACATCTTCATTTCAATATTACTGAGCATACTAACACATGCAACAAATTAACTTGTATTATTCTTTTACTTCTCAACAAACCACACTGAACAGTAACTCTCTAAAGATTGTTGAATTATGTTTTGCTAATATATTTTAGATGACTTACGTTTATATTATTTGTGTACAGAGATCTGAATGAGTATTGACTAGTAAGATTGTATACAATTTTTCTAGACTGTTCTAAAACCCATTAAGATTACTGTCAACTACAGAGGAAGAAAATAATAATTTTTCTAGCATTCTGACATCTCTTTTTCTTGAAAAGGTTAGTTGAAAAGGAAAAGCTTTCAGTTTTTGAATTCATGAGTGTAAGAATGGTTCTGGTATTTCTGACTAAAGCTTTCAGAATAAATGCAACAGTACATGCTATGGATAAACTAATATTTTCTTTACTTATGAGAATGATTACTAGTTTTAGCAATATTCCCTATTTTAAACATAGGAAGTATCTCAACAAGATAGAAATGTTCAAAACTGAAGAAACTTTGGGTCATTACTGTATAGCCTTTAACTTTTACAAAGCTATAGCACAGTTTGTAAAAACTCAAAGACATATTCCTCAATTTAATTTATCTCTTCAAAGGAAAGCTGAGTTAACTCCTTAGATTCACTAACTTGTTCTGTTCTCCAAGGCTGTTTTTCTGCCTCAGTATCCTTTCTACCCTGTTTTTCACCATGCTCCTTTACTTACTTCTTAGCTAGTCTGGTTCTATTTCTTCTTCATGCCATTCCTTCCTGCTGTGTGACAGCCTTGGTATCAAGAATCACATTTGCTAGCCTTGCTAATTTGCTTTTGCCCTTATTACCAAGGAATGTAGCTCTATCAAAATCTTGGTCCATTTGGTCAATTTCATGGTTTCTGATATTTAAATCTGAAATCACATGGAGGTGACCATGGGAGTCCCAAAGCAAAAGGGTGTTTTAGGAAGGGAGGGTTGCAAGGCAGTTGTGGGAGGGTTGCAAGGCATTTGTGAGAGGGTGGTCTCAGCATAGCCTCCCTTATTCTGCACTGCTGCCTTTAGAGCTGGGCAGCTGCTGGAGAGATGCCCAGTTCTGAAGGTAGTGATACTAGCATTAGCAACATAAAAGTGTGGATGGCATGGCATCGCCACCCTTGCTTTTGCATCACTTCCCTATCCCTGGCTCCCAGCCCAGCACTCAGAAGTTAGAGGGGCCTTGGACCGTATGTGTGGAGTGACCCACTCCCTCTCTTATAAAGCTGGCTCTACCCTCTCTGTGACATTCTCCCTATCCCATCTCATCCTCACTTCTGTGCTGCTAACTCTGTTCAGACTAACCTTGAACTTACTGAGTTCAGACTTGCAAGTGCAAACCAAAGTTTTAGATGTAGCCATAGCCATCAGCTCTCATTGTAATTCTGACATATTAAAGTTAAATAATATCATAAATGGTCCCCTTAATTCAGCTAGCATCCCAGGCATTTGACTGAAATTGTGAAGAACTGGATGTGTGTATTGTGGTTGGTTACTGGCTGGAATTGAAAGATATTTAATTCTGTGGGGATGACAAAACTGAGTGTATTTGGATATTAAGGTGATTGGGTATTAAGCCATCTGGCTATTAATGTTGTCTTACTTGGTCATTTCTTTGGTTTTGTTTTTCAATTACATTGAGGGGAAATGTTCTTGAATCACCTTCACTTCATGTGAATGAAGTTCTTTGTGTAGGAATAAATATTCTACTATTGTTATTGTCACAAATGTGTCATTGAAAAATAAAAGGATGCAGCTAACTAGTCTGCATTAGCTGACGGTGTCTGCCTCAGGTAAGAATTCATCACAGACCATTATTAAAAGATGATTAGCTCAGAAACAAAATCTTATATTTAGTTAGGGAAAGTAGCGTAATCCCAAAGTGATACTTGACTAACTCGCACAAATTTTAAATGTGTCCTGCCTAAAATATAAACAAAACCCCATCAAAATGCTAACAGATCTCGACCTGGTAGGTTTCCCCCATGTATGGAAATCCTCCAGTGGCAAAAATCTCTTCCATCAGGGGTCTCAAACTCAAATCACCATGACGGCCACATGAGGACTAGTATGGTAGCCCAAGGGGCGCACCACTGCAACCTTTCCATGCATGATATTGCAAATATTGGTAATGATCGTGTCATTGCGGGCCACAGGAAATAGCTTTAGGGGCCGCATCTGGGCTATGGGATGTGTGTTTGAGACCCCTGTCCTACATCAACTGTTCTCCAGGCCTTTGTAGAGTGTGTCTCTGAAAAGGGCGTGTGACTGGAGCATTGCTCTAGGTTAGCAACCATCAGCTGAGAGAAAGGCCATTAGTAGCTCATGGCATCCTATGTAAAATGGACCCCTTAACTTTCTGAAGTTGAATGCAGTGAAGGAACTGGCGCTTTATGTTTTACATAAACAGTAGTTACTGTTTTGTTTTAATTAGTTCATTTGTGGGCTTTTTGGATTTAGGCAAATACAGATATTACTTTAGTAATGGTTTGTGGGAAAGAATTGGAAAACGTAGATAAAGGGATTGTTAGTTTCATAAATATGATATAGGTAATAAGATAAGGAACAGGCAAACCTTAAATTAACCTTTTTATTCTTCTCTTCTAGAATCAAACAAATGAGTGGGCATCGCTATGTAAAATGAGAGGTATTCCTTGCTCAGATGACTTTTCCCTAACTAGTACTTTGGGAGAACCTGTGAAAATCAGAGCTTGGAACATTGCTGGATTGCCATCTGACACATTTTCTATTGATAATGGTATCATTATCTCGTAAGTAGGAAATGTTTTACATGTGCTAGCTTTCATTAAATAATTTCTTACAGCGTATTTTTCAGTTATCACTTTTATGGACACATTTCATTACTGTGAGATACATTTAAGGATTAAATGAAACAAAAACAAAGCCATTTCTATTTTTAGTAAGTACTTTCTTCAAGGCCTCTAGTATGTAAAGTAATTCATTCCCCTCTTTTAATTCTCATGAGTTGCTCTAGAGGTTTAGAACTTTTTTGATCTTGGAAGGTTGCAATAAACTATGTCTTACAAACACATGTAGTACCTGTAGTTGTAAGTGACCAATAATAATTAAAACTGAGCAAATTTTGAATACCCCATGGTAAACTTGGAATAAATGAATAGTAGGAAATATTCAGCTGTGTGAGGAGAGACTTATACTGTAGTTCTACTGGATTAATAACCACCACTTGTGGAATTCAGAGGCAATCCAGTGTTGCTGTTGGATGGTACAGGACTATGCTTCAGGCTACCAGAAGAGTTCTTCCAAAGTTGTAGAACTACCCCAGCAATGCCAATTATTAGCATTAAAACAAGAAAATTTACATAATGTATTAATAAATCTTAAGGCAAATATATGTTCAATTCTCACTTAAAATAAAAATTTCAATTTACTACATATTTTATTTCTGTCACTTAGCAGACTCATTGACCCTAAGGTTGGAAGGGGCTAGTATGATCATCTATTCTGACCTCTTGCACAACGCAGGTCCAAAACCTCACCCACCCACTCCAGCAATAAGCCTCTAATCTTGACAGTTATTTACCTCCTCAAATCATGATTTAAGGACTTTAAGATACAGAGAATTCACTGGTAGGTGAGCCCTGTGCTACAGAGGAAGGGCAACACCTCCCCCCCCCACAAGAATCCTAGCCAATCTGCCCTGGGGGAAAATCGCTTTCCAACTTCAGATATTGTGATGAGTTAAACCCTGAGCATGTGGGCAAGTCTCACCAGCCAGTCACCCAAGAAACAATTCTCTGTAATAAACTCAGAACCCACCCTCCCTTCTTAGGCCACTTGCATATCCGCCACCTGTAGCCAAAGATCAGTCATACCATCTGCTCCATAAACTCATCAAGCTCAATTTTGAATGCAGTTATGTTTTTTTGTCCCCACAACTCCCCTTGGAAGGCTATTCCAGAATTTTACTCTTCTAATGCTTAGACACCTGCATCTAATTTCAAGCCTAAATTTCCTGATGTACAGTTTATATACATTTGTTCTAGTGTCCACCCTGGTGCTGCACTCAAATAATTCTTCTCCCTTCCTGATATTTATCCCTCTGATGTATTTATAGAGAACAATCATATCACCCATCAACCTTTCTTCGGTTAGGCTAAACAAGCCAAGCTGCTTGAGTCTCCTCTCATAGGCAGGTTTTCCACTCCACAGATAATCCTTGTAGCATTTCTCTGCACCTGTTCCAATTTGAATTAATCCTTTTTAAACATGGGGGACCAGAACTGCATACAGTATTCCAGATGGGGCCTCACCAGTGCCTTGTACAGTGGCACTAATACATCCCTGTCTCTACTTGAAATACCTCTCCTAATATATCCTAGAACTGAATTAGCTTTTTTCATGGCCACATCACACTGGTAGATTGTAGTCATCCTGTGATCAGCCAGTACTCCCAGATCCTTCTCCTCCTCAGTCTGTTCAAACTGATGTGTCCCCAATTTATAGGAAAAAAATTCTTATTTGTCCCTAAATACATGACTTTGCACTTCCCATTATTAAATTTCATCCTATTCCTGATACTCCAGTTTACAAAGTCATCTGGATCTTTTTGTATGCTATCCCAATCCTTCTCTGTATTGGCAATACTGCACAGCTTGATGTCGTTCACAAACTTTATTAGCATATTCACTTTTTGTGCTAAGGTCAGTAACCGGAAAGTTAGATAAGATCAGTCCCAAGACTGATGCTTGAGGGACTCCACTGGTAGCCTCCCTCCAGCTTGAAGATCACCCTTTAGTATGACCTGCTGTAACCTCCCCTTTGACCAGTTCCTTACTCATCTTACTATATTCATATTAATCCCCATCTTCTGTAACTTAACTAATAATTCCTTATGTGGAACTGTATCAAATGCTTTGCTGAAATCTAAGTAAATTAAGTCCACCACATTCCCTTTATCTATAAAATCTGTTACTCTCTCAAAAAAGGAGATCAGGTTGGTCTGGCGCGATCTACCTTTTATAAAGCTGTGTTGTATTTCATCCCAGTTACCTTTATCCGCAATATCCTTAAGTACTTTCTCTTTCAAAATTCTCTCCAAGACCTTGCATACTACTGAGGTCAAACTAACAGGCCTGTAGTTACCCAGATCATTTTTATTCCCTTACTTGAAAATAGGAACTATATTAGCAATTCTCCAGTCGTCCAGTACAACCCCCTTTGCTAATGGGCTGGCAATTTCATGAGTTAGTTCCTTTAATTTCTTCCGTTAGAGATTATCCAGCCCCCACCCCTGATTTAGTCCCATCCAGCAGCTCTTGGCTTCTACCTCAGGCATGGTAATTTCCACTTTCATGTTCTCATTCCCATCTACTACCCTACCTCTATCCCCAGCTCACCTTCACTCTCATTAAAAACAGATGCAAAGTACTTATTTAGACATTCAGCCATGCCTAGACTATCCCTGACTTCCACCCCATTATCAGGTTTAACGGTCCCAGTGTGTCCTTGAGATAAGAGCTCGAATATAAGAGTTACACTTGTAGTAGGTCTGAATTTCCTGAACTATCCCCTTCATTTCTGTTATTTTAGATATAAGATTTATCTTGGGTAGAAAACTGAGCTCATAAATTAGAAATTTCTAAATTATTTGCATCATGATTTATAGCTGTTCAAAATTCTGTACATACAAGATAGCTATTTAATTAACAGATTTGTATAGATGAAACTTTGTAGGATATGGAAACTTTTTATTCTTAGTATGCTCCCTGAAATATTTTAACCATTTTTGGTAAACAAAGGGCCAGAACATAGATATCTGGTTTCTGTCAAAGTCACTGAAAGTTACACATGAACATCTGAAGTCAGACAAATGTCCCCTAAGTATTTTATAAATTAAATCAGGAAGTTGTGTTTAAATGGCACCAAGAAATAAACTGCATTAAAGCCAAGTTTAAACCCAAGCTTAAGGTAAGCATATGCAATCTAGTTCTGAAAGTTTAGCTACACCAACTGTTTTTCCCCCCAGAAATGCAAGAAGATGGCCTCTAATGATAGATCCCCAGGGCCAAGCAAACAAATGGATAAAGAACATGGAGAAAGCCAATAGTGTGCACATAATTAAACTCAGTGACCCTGAATTTGTGAGAACACTAGAAAACTGCATTCAGTTCGGCACTCCTGGTAAGTGATTCAATAATGAAAATGTAGATTACTGAAAAACCTGGAGAGGGCACAATTAACTTAAAAATAAGGGTAATAAGAGTACCAAATACTGTCAGATTCATATAAAAGGGAAGATTGTGTTATCCCTAGTTGTTTATTGATAGCTAATCAAATTGGATCGTTAGTAATTGAAGTCACAGCAGGTTGTGAGATTCTTCATCTCAAATCTTAATTTGTAATCCTGTCTTTAATTTGAGTCTTAATTGTTTGAGATTTTGCCACATACTTGTTTTCATGTTACAGTAATTCTACTTTTATCTTCTAATAAAACTACTTTATCTTTGATTCCTACCCCCCAAAAAAGTATAACACACTGTCTATCAAATTATTTCTGCGTAGTTGTGATTATTTTACCACTAAATTGTATTCAGTATAGTACTTTTACCCTATTTTATCAAAGGTGAAGGAATCAGAAAACTTGAATAGTTAACTGTAGGTAATGGTTATCTCCATTTTGGGTTTTCTTTGTTTTTGTTTTTTTAAGAATACATGTAATTATAAGTAAAGAAACAGCTTATATATCCTCATTTCTCTTGAAGAAAATAATTACTTATTTTCTTGTAGGGGAAACAGAAATAAACTTTAAAGTTGAGATGAGGTGCCCAAGTGCAATTGATATGCAATAAGATTTGTGTCTAATCTTCTTTGAAAATTCCAGTCTAAAGTTAGTATACTCAAGCTACTTCAGTTCAGAGTATCTTCTTTACCCAATTCAAACTTGATAAGTATCACAAAGAAAATATCAAGTTCCTTGAATTTTTAAAAAAATTAACTTTTAAGGACATTTCCCTACATTTCTGCATATCCTTTTAGATCTATATTGAAGGCAATACCACTTTGAGCATTGTAAGTACACATTTAACTTGTCTTGTCAAAAAAATGAGTCTAGTTATTGCTGTGTTCAAGTTCTGCTGGAAAATGTAGGAGAAGAATTGGACCCTATCCTAGAACCACTTCTGCTGAAACAGACATTTAAGCAGTCTGGTAGTATATGCATCCGTCTTGGAGATTCCACCATTGAATATGCTCCTGACTTTCGCTTTTATATTACAACCAAGCTGAGAAACCCACACTATCTTCCTGAAACATCTGTTAAGGTAAGAGATTTGAAAATAAATGTGCTTTGTTACATTCTATATATACTGGAGGCAGAAAAGAGTTCCTGTTACCTAAGTTGTTTAGGGTTTTTTTCCTATTCTGTCTTTGACATTTGCTGAAAGTATTGACATCATCTCTGAGTAATCTCTAAGTGCTGATAGAGTTGACAAAACATTCTTATTCTCGAATCAGTCATTCGTACTTTGAAGAATATAAATATTAATTTCTGGTGTTTAACTTTCTCCCCAATCCATGACTTTGCATGTTAGTTTTACAGTGTCACTTTGCAGCATAGAAGCATCTACTGGGAATTTGGAGTCCCCTACACATACAGATTATAAACTGGTCTTCTAATATCTTCTGGGGATTTGGTTCCATTGTGACTACTGTTGGCATAATTTCAGGGAGCATCATACAAATTTACATAGAAGGGACAAAATTAACTTGGTTTCCACCATATAGTCTTTCCAGAATTCTGTAGTTTGATAACAGCAGTTTTAACCACTCACAGATTTTCCCATGTGAATCATCAAACTATAATGAGCTAAATGAGTTCTTGTGATTGTGGCAAGTTAGGGAGCAGAAGTACATTTTCTGCTCCATAGAATAAGGTTAGTGTTTTCTTGCTACTTGCAGTTACTCAAGAGACCTATTACACTTTTTATTCATTGGTACTTTTAAAGAACTTTTAGTTGCTCAAACATATAAAAGTTGCTTATATTGGAACACAAAGCCCTGAAAACTAGATCTGAACTCTGTCTTTTAATTAATTTGAAAATCAGCAAAATGGAACAGTAAGCTTCAGCTGACAGGAGCACCGATATAGGAAGAAATGGCAGAAAAGGAAATTAATGAAAATAAAGAACCTTTCTTTGCTTTAATACACCTCAAAGCACTGTGACACTGATCTTTTATCAAAGATGAAAATAATTAGATACAAGCTAACAAGCAAAGATGAAATATGAAAAGAAAATATCCAAAGACACACTATTAGACTTTGTATAAATTGAGAAATGAATTACAAGAGAGGAAGTTTAAAAATCTGACACATTTATCATACCAAGTTAAATGAGACAATATTATTTCAGGACTGAGTCTCCCCTATGTTGCACCAGTTTTATAATGGTTGAACTCTGTTAATTTTAATGGAGTTATATCAGCATCTGTATCCCAACAGGGGAGGTTCATTTGTGGATTCACCAGACGCAGACAAAAAACACTTAAAAGAAGGTTGATGTTTATTAAGCGCCAGGGTAGTGTACTGAATAAGTCACCCTAAGCAAAACAAGGCAAAATATAAAGTGGTGAGGGCTTACATCCCTTCAGCAGCTGGGAACCCCTGGATGGCTGTGGATGACCCCGAGGAGGTTTCCAAGGCGCCTTTCTCCTAAGGCCCATTTGGCGAAGTCCAGCAATCATAGGGGCTGTGTTAACATATAGCACAATTCAGAGAGGGTGGGGGGATCAGGCCCGCCCTCCCAGAACAGGCTTGGACCAGCCAAGCTGGCTCTGAAGGGCACAAAAAGCACAAAATAACATGCAATAAGCAAAAACAAACCTAAGCACCTGTTAAAGCAAGAACATAGGCAGACCTTGGTACAATCTTTCTGGGCAGACAGCCCAGAAAACAATTCATGGGAAGGTCATTCCCATGGGAAAGGCTGTGAGCATCACTGCACCATCAGTTACAAACATGTTTTGCGAAGTTCCCTATAACAGCATCAAACTCAAGTAATGCCATGGAGACTCAAGTCCTATATCTAATAGAAAAAAAAACCCCACCACACCAACGACCTTTTACCCATGTTCAGTAGTGGCATTCATTTGTATGTACAGTTTAGGATATATAAAACCGTTATCTGTTGTCACTTGTGGAACAATTATATTTACCTACTTGTATCCCCTTTCTTTGGGGATTCCATATGGAGAGAATTACCACTCTTGGGAAATTGACTCTGTGTACCCACCTCATCTCTCTGAAACCTGGTCTTTTGTTGTTGAGTAGTAGAAGCGGGAGATGAGGGTTCCTTGCCACAAGGTGGCTGGCTTAAACTGCAGCCTGATCTGAATTTCTACAGTCTACACATCTGCTTTTAGTACTGGAGCACTGGCCCGAGTCTGTAGATCCAGCCTCTGAGTCTTGCTACTGTGGGTTTTAAACTGAAATGGAAAAGATTCTCTAGACCCTCTTATCTTTCCCACATGAGGAGACAAAGTTACTGTCTCTGGTGGTGGAGGGCTCTGAGGGAGAGAATAAAGTCCTGACAGTTTTTGCTCAGGAAAAGAGTTGGCAGTGACTCAAAGGCATGCAGAAGGGGATAGAATAGAATAGAATAGAATAGAATCATACGGCTGGAAGGGATCATCTTGTCCAACCCCCTGGATGACAGAGAGAGGTTGTAAAATGAGACCAGGAAGGTTCAAAGCTAATGTCTGAGTAGAAACAGACTAGATCCTCAAGTTGGAGACATTGAGGGATAGATTCTGTGGGATGTTTGTGTTTGTCTTTTTAGACAGGTATACCTTAGAAAGTGTGGAGTTTCATTAAACAATTTAGCTGAAGGGCCTAATTGCTGTGATGGGCTTAAAAGACTCCAGCTGACAGGCCTAAGGTATCAGAGGGAGAGATTTCAACAAAAGCATGGAGAAGGGTGCAGAGAGCAGAATGGTTCCTTCAGGAGGTCCTGAGATACCAGGGGGAAAAATCCTATAGCTAGCTAGAGCTAGAAGTGGCCTGCCAAAGCAGGGAAAATCTTTTGAGGAGCTTGATGGAGAGCTACAAAGAATGAATATTCTTCGTCGAGTGATGTCCTGTGGGTGCTCCACCTTAGGTGTGTAGCGTCCCTGCACTGCTGAACGGAGCTTTCGTAGCAGTCAGTGTGAAGCCACGCCTGTGCAGAGGATGTCTCGTGCCTGCCCTAACGAGCCCTCAGTGCGCACGTGGCTGTCTCCCCTCAGTTCCTTTTCAACTGTCGCCAGCTCAGCAACGGATTTGTTACTCTCTGGCTCTCTCCTCAGGAGATACCTTACGTTTGCTTTTCCACTTACCTTTTCCTCATAGGTAGCCTTCTTTAACCCTAGAAAACCTAAAAAAAAAAAAAAAAAAGAAAAGAAAAAGAAGACAGAGAAGAGACAACAGTTAATTGGTGGTCCGCTTGCCTTCAGCTGCAAATCCCCACTCTCTCCCACGGCGCCTGCTACTAAAACAAAAAAAAGAAAGGCAGATCTGGGCAAAGCTAGAATGTAGTCACAACATGTCTGTGGCTCCCGGCTTTAAGAGATGCGGACAATGTAACGAGGCAGTGCCAGACTCAGATGGCCATTCGCAGTGTGTTCCCTGCTTAGGCGAATTATATTTACCTCACAAGTGCCCTCATTGTTTAAATGTAAGCTTCAGGGGACGCAAAGACAGGGAGCTGAGGCTCAAAGTTTTATTAATTGAAAAATCTCTGGCTCCAGGCTCAGATTCAGCCTTAGATCTAAGACTAGTGTGAGTCATTCAGACGACAGCCATAACAGGCGAAAGTTGTCAGACAAGGCAGCTTCAACACCCAGGAAGGGTCACTCAGCTGAACCCAGGCCAGCTTCAGAAAAGCCCGTGAAAGAGGCTAAAGGTTCCTTGGGGGTTACAGTGGCCACACGGCACGGACACTCTGAGCTGCAGAATGGCACTGTGTTAAGCAGTGCTAGACAGCCTGCTCAAACAAACGCATTGGCACCGTGCCACTTGCAGTCACCGGTTCTGACTCAGGCTCAACAGTTGGCTCTGCCCCACCCAGTGCTAGCTGAGCAGACGGCACCATGTGTGCAACCTGCTCTTGATCAGGCTCCGCTTGCACAAGCAACGTCTGCCAGACACTCTCAGCCCCAGACTGCAAACACACCGCGGTCAAACGGCGATACCGGTTCTAATCAAACCCCTCCACAATCCCTGCCTACAAAAAGGTCACGCAAATAGCGACATATATCTCCTTGCTACTCTGCAGATTCCTATACTTTTAGAAGGCACAGTAGATGTTCCTCACGTGCCACCTATGATTCTTCCCACCATGGATGCTATCATTCAGACCGATCGGTTACCGCACGACATCGCCATCATAGCAGATCCCAATAGCCCTGCAGACACTCGAGCCGTTCCTGCTACTCTCATTACTACCCTCATCGCTCTTATGATTCATACCACAAACACACCATGGCTTACAGCCGGGATCGCTTGTATCATCATGCTGCATCCCCCAAAGGACGGCCTCACTCAAAGAGGCATGAGAGCAGGCTTTCTGTATCAGCTCATTTGTCACACTCCTCCCACCATTCAGAAGCGGCTGCTTCTGTTGCCACACTACGATCACAGCCATCATCCCCAGGGGCATCTCCGGCACAGGTATCACTTACCCCTTTAACACAGAACTATTCAGATGATCACAGACAGTTTAATGAGCTATTTCGCAGAGTTGCCCAGGACTTAGAAATACCCTTAAAAGAAGTCGTAGAATCACAACACAAGTTGCTAAAGATCTTGAGTACAACACCTTCCTCAAGGATAGCACTGCCTATGGATGATGCACTAATGGATCCTGCCAGAATAATCTGGCAAACACCAGCTTCCATACCATCAACAAATAAACACATCGATAGAAAATATTTCATCCCGTCTGAGGGAATGGAATTTTTGTTCACCTATCCGGCACCAAATTCACTGGTCATTGATGCAGCAAATCAAAGGAATAAGAACCCTACTTTCAGAGCCGTACTATAAGACAGAAATTGGAAATGCATTGACAATTTAGGCAGAAAGGTATATTCATCTTCTACTTTAATTGAGAGTTGCAAATTACCTGGCTCTCCTCTCAAATTATAGTCATAACATCTTCAATAAGTTAGCCAAATTAATACCGAATATTACAGAACCTAAAAAAGACCACTTCAGGTTGATACTTACAGAGGGTCAATGGGTCACCCGAACCTTCTTACAAGCTTCCATGGATACCGCAGACTTGGCGGCTAGAATTATAGCAACAGCCATTGTCCTCAGAAGGGCATCCTGGATCCATATGGCAGCACTTGCACACGATCTGCAAAACAAGATAGAGGACTTACCTTTTGAGAATAATCAATTCTTTGCGGATAAGATGGATCAGGCATTGCACTCAATGAAAGACTCTAGGGCCACCTTGAGAACACTAGGCACATACACACCTACCTTTAAGAGGAAAACATTTAAGACTCAGCAATACCCCCATCAGTCTAACCAACAGCATCAACCTTTGTACCAACCTAGACCCTATGAACACCAACAGAGAACAAGACAATGCTCATATAAAAGAAAACAACAGATGCAGCAATCCCTAAACAGTCAATCCTTTCCACCGAAGACACAATTCTGATGTCTTGGTCAAGGGTCTGAGAACACATTCCCATCAACTAGCATACATCACAATGCTATTAACCTTGAATCCCAGTTAAAAAGATTTGCACATAATTGGGCCAGTATAACCTCAGATAGGTGGGGTTTTGGATATAATACAGCAAGGTCTTACTATCCCCTTTATTAAAATTCCTCCTTTACACTACCCCTCCCCGTCCCTCTTTAGGGACCCAACTCACGTACAAGTCCTCAGAGACAAGGTCTCCCAACTTCTGAGCCTCGGTGCAATTGAGAGGCTGAGGCCTCACCGCAACAGGAAGGGGTTTTATTCAAAATACTTTGTCATTCAAAAGAAAAATGGGGGATGGAGACTATTACATTTAAGACCATTGAATAAATTTATTAAAAAAAGATTTAAAATGGTAACACTCAACAGCATTATTCCTATGCTACAACAGGGAAACTGGTTCTCAGCCCTTCACCTAAAGGACGCATATTTTCATATCTCTATTCATCCTTCCCAAAGGAAATTTCTGCGATTTACGTTCAAAGCACATCACTACCAGTACCGAGTCCTCCCCTTTGGACTCTCAGCGGCCCCTCGAGTGTTTTCCAAGGCCCTGGCGGTAGTTGCAGCATACCTAAGAATGAAGGGCATAACTATATACCCATACCTAGACGACTGCTTGATTGTGGCAAAGACGTTCGAAGACGTGAAGCTCGCCACAGGGTTCACTATGTCACTCTTCCAAAGCATGGGCCTGTGAATAAACATAGAGCAATCAACGATAATTCCATCACAAAACATACAATTTATAGGAGCTGTTCTAGATGCAACAGCCGCGAGAGCTATTTTGCCCGAACCCCGCATTGCAACCATCGTCGATCTTGTAAACGACATACAACTAGCTCCTACCATACCAACAAGGATTATCCTTCAGCTATTAGGACACATGGCAGCTGCCACCGCAGTGGTACCATACGCAAAGCTCAGAATGAGACCACTGCAACCTTGGTTAACATTGGTTTACAGACCACACTGCCACTTGCTACATGCCATTCTGTCCGTACCACTCGTTGTCAAGAGATCCCTTGATTGGTGGAAATGCCCAAGAAATCTAGGACAAGGCGTTCCATTCGCGAGGCCACAGGCATCAATAACGATAACAACGGATGCCTCCCTTATGGGATGGGGAGCGCATACGGATTCACACAAAGTCCAGGGCAGATGGACAAAAGACGAACAGAGAATGCACATAAATATCGTAGAAATGAGAGCAGTTCGGTATGACTGCCATAACTTTCTCTTGTTAATAAGAGGAAGAACAGTCACGATAATGATGGACAGCATAGCAACGATGTTTTATATAAATCGACAGGGTGGTGCGAGATCCCCCGCTTCATGTGTGGAGGCCATAAAACTATGGAACTGGTGCCTCCATCATTGAGTGACACTATCCGCTGTATACCTGCCCAGAAACAGGAACCTAATGGCAGATGCGCTCAGCAGAAGTTTCCCAATTCCCCACGAGTGGGAAATACACAACGGTGTTCTCATCAACATTTTTCGCAAATGGGGCTTTCCAAGGGTAGATCTCTTTGCCACATTCACAAACAGAAAATGTCCCCTCTTCTGCTTGCGAGTGGGAAACGACCCAAGATCTTTAGGAGATCCCTTTGTCATCAATTGGTCACATCACTGCCTATACGCTTTTCCGCTAATTCCACTCATACACAGAGTGATACAAAAAGTAATTCAGGACCGCACCACACTCATCTTACTAGCACCGGCTTGGCCCAGACAGATCTGGTACCCCCATCTACTCGATCTATCTACACACAAACCACTCCACCTTCCGGATACTCCAATGCCCCCTTTTCAATGAAATGTAATACAACAACATCCATACATTCACAAAGGACACCTGACAGCCTGGTTCCTCAATGGTTCCATGGCATAGAATTACATTGTTCAGAACAGGTACGCAACATCCTCCTCAATAGCAGAAAGCCAGCCACACAAAAATCTTATTCCCAAAAATGGCGCAGATTTCAGTATTGGTGGCACACTAATCAAGTCGTACCGGCTTCTTCTTCCATTCCACAAATACTAGAGTACTTGATGCAGCTGAAGACAGCACATTTATCAAACAATTCCATAAGGGTCCATCTGGCTGCCATTGCCACCTTCCATGACATGCTCTCCGATATGCACATCTCAACTACGCCAATTATTCAACGCTTTTTATCAGGTCTTCAGAGGACGTATCCAAGTATACTCCCCACTACCATTCCTTGGGACTTAAATTTAGTCTTGAAGGCCTTAACGAAACATCCGTTCGAACCAATGTCATCATGTTTTCTCTACCACTTATCCCTAAAGGTGGCATTTCTTGTGGCAATTACATCAGCAAGGAGAGTTAGCGAAATAAATGCACTTAGGGCAGACCCACCATATACAACATTTTATAAGGACAAAGTAACCCTTCGGCCAGATCCAAAATTTATACCAAAGGTGGTGTCAGACTTTCATCTTAATCAAGCCATACACCTACCCACATTCTATCCAAAACCACATCAAAACTTCCACCAAGCTGCACTTCATACTCAAGATGTCAAGTGTGCCATTGCCTTTTACCTCGACAGGACCAAACAATTCCATCAGTCCAACAATTTTTTCATTTCATTCGCAGAATGCTTCAAGGGGAAACCTATCTCCAGTCAAAGGCTATCCAAATGGATAAAGGACTGCATCCACTTATGCTATGATTTATCAAACTGTTCATTGCCTTCTAATGTCTGCTCACACTCGAAGCTAATGACACACAGATGGGCAGGGCAGTCCTCTCCACCATACACGGAAACCCTCCTCCAGCATTAACAAACTGCTACATAGTCACCTAAGGTGGAGCACCCACGGGACATCACTCGACAAAGAAAGAGTAGTTGCTCACCTGTAGTAACTCTGTTCTTCAAGATGTGTGTCCTGTGGCTGCTTCACCACCCGCCCGACCTCCCGTCTTTCTGACTTATTTTTTCTTTTAGATCTGTGGAGTGTCGAAAAGGAACTGAGGGGAGACAGCCACGTGTGCGCCGAGGGCTCGTTAGGGCAGGCCTTGTCCTTGTTGAACCTCAGGAGATTTCTATTAACCCACTGCTCCGATTTGTCAAAATTCCCACCTCCACAGCTATCATCTGTCTTCAGCAGAAACCAGTGTCTCTCTCCCTCCTGATCAGGGCTTTCCAGGCTTCATAGTCTCCTGCTCGCACTGTGATAGTCCTCAAAGCCAGACTCTAAATAGCCCATCTATTTTCTGCTGTGTTTTGTCTTTGAAGGCTAAGAACAATGTAATTGCTAACAAGCATATTTATTCTTAAGGTGAAAGCATTACAGACAAAATATACTAAAAAACAATAGAAACAATATATACACCTGCTAAATAGTTTATTAGAGGTCACCTCAAATTAACCTTTGGCTCTGGTAAGTGTGAGTCCTTTAAAACCCACAACTGGGTTTTCCCTGTGGTTATGAGCTCATCAGTATCTCAGGTTCAGAAGCAGATTGCCCATGAATTGGGTTGGTCTTTCCTTCATACAATATAGGTCTTCAATCTTGAAATTCAGTGAACAGGGAACTGACAGATAATGGTCCTCTCTTCAGGCTGCAGCTTCAAAATCCTGGCTTTTTGCAGAATTGGAGGTAGGGATTTTGTATTACTTCCCCTTGGAGACTTCCCATGTAACCCATTTGATAGTTTGACCCAAAAATCAATTCTTGTCTGGTGCATTGTTCAGTACTCTCCTTTGAAGTTCATAAAACTTGTCAGGGTTCACATGATATCTTCTCTCTCCTCACTTAAGAAGTTATTATCCAATGTAGGAATTCCTCTTGCCTTTGAGTGCACAAATGGGAAGAGACCTACTTTCTTGAAAGGGACCTTCAGGATAGGCCCTCTTCTGGCAGCCAATTATTTGAGAAAAATTGGATATGGGGATAAACCAAGATAATTCAATAGAACTTTTGTGTTCTAAAGACAAAAGTTATCTTCTCAGAAATTAAAATAAAAATAAACTAACAATACTGAAATCCATAATTATAGTATTATCTCCCCAAAACACAGTATAAATCTCCAGGAGGTTTAATTTCATATTCTGATTGATTAGGGTAACTGAAGAGACATTATATTCTGCCACAAGAAGAAGCATCTTCAGACCACTCTGTTTTTGAACTAGTAACTTCCACATTTGTATTCACAAAGATCACAGTTATTTCTCCTTTCAAGTGAAAGCATGCATGTCTACACTTCCCTGGATGATCTGCTGATAAGATCCTCACATAAGTTAATGTAAGGCAGGTATAGCAGCCAATCCAAAGGGAAGAGCCAGTTATAGCTGTCACAGAACTCCTATATCTGTGGGTAGTTCTGATCATCATCCAAGATAGTCTTTTTTTCAAAAGAGACATGAAAAGAGATATTACTTTGTGTGACAGAGAGACTAGGCTAAGGGGAGGCTAAGAAATCAAAAGAAAATCTGTAATCACCATGATAATACCAATTTCATAAGATCACCATTCTCATCAGATCTTCCAGTAGTCTATAGACTCCTGTCATGGTCTTGACTTTTATGCTGCAAGTCATCATAAAAGCTACCTTTCTAGCTTCTTGCTTCTGGTATGTCCCTCTCCTATGTCTCAATATGTTTCTTCTCATCGCTGTGTCTGCCTTGGAGGCTCTGTTAATTCGACTCAGAAAGTCCACATTGAAAACTCCTGTCGACTTCCTGTGTCCATGCTGGCAGGTGCTAGGTCGACCCTTCCTGGTGGCCAGGAACTCTGGGAGGGGGCCTGGAGTCTAATTAGGTCGACGTAAGGGCTTTTCCCCTCTACATTGGCTTAAGTTGACTTAAGGAAGTGCTTAAGTTGACTTAATAAAAGCTCAGTGTGGCTGTTGGGGTCTGTAGTTCAACTTAACTTTCCTTAAATCGACCTAAGGCTCCAGTGTAGATGTACATTAGGGACTGCTTAAAGAAGCTGGATGTGCACAAGTCCATGGGGCCGGATGAACTGCATCCAAGGGTGCTAAGGGAATTGGCCGACGAAATAGCCGCACCACTGGCCGTTATCTTTCAAAACTCATGGAGAACGGGGGAGGTGCCAGAGGACTGGAAAAAGCAAATGTAGTGCCTATTTTCAAGAAAGGGAAAAAGGAGAATCCAGGGAATTACAGACCAGTCAGCCTCACCTCAATCCCTGGAAAAATTATGGAGCAGATTCTCAAAGAATCCATCCTCAAACACTTAGAGGAAAATAAAGTGATCAGGAACAGTCAGCATGGATTTACCAAGGGTAAATCATGCCTGACCAATCTCATTTCCTTCTATGATCAGATGACTGGTTTTCTGGATGCAGGAAGCACCGTTGATGTGCTATACCTTGATTTTAGCAAGGCTTTTGATACAGTTTCCCGCAGCATTCTCATTGGCAAATTAAGGAATTATGGGTTGAATAGGTGGACTATAAGGTGGATAGAGAACTGGCTAGATCAACGATTTCAGTGTGTAGAAATCAATGGTTCCATGTCTAGCTGGCAACCTGTCACGAGTGGTGTGCCCCAGGGGTCGGTCCTGGGGCCAGTTCTGTTCAACATTTTCATCAATGATCTGGATGATGGAATAGACTGGATTCTCAGTAAGTTTGCAGATGACACCAAGCTGGGGGGACCAGTAGACACGTTGGAGGGCAAGGACAGGATTCAGGGAGACCTAGATAAATTGGAACAGTGGGCCAATAGAAATCTTATGAGATTCAATAAGGATAAGTGTAAAATCCTGCATTTGGGACAAAAAAACCCCCCATGCACTGCTACAGGCTGGGAAACATTCAGCTAAGTAGCAGCAGTATTGAAAAGGACCTGGGGGTCATGGTGGATGGGAAGCTGGATATGACTCAGCAGTGTGCTCTTGCTGCCAAAAAGGCCAATGGCATACTGGGCTGCATCAAAAGAAGTATTACCAGCAGATCAAGGGATGTGATCCTTCCCCTCTATTCTGCACTGGTGAGGCCACATCTAGAATACTGTGTTCAGTTTTGGGCTCCCCACTACAAAAAGGACAGGGACATGCTAGAGAGAGTTCAGAGGAGGGCAACCAAAATGATTAAAGGGCTAGAGCACAAGCCCTATGAGGAAAGACTGGAAGCATTAGGCTTATTTAGTCTGCAGAAGAGAAGATTGAGGGGGGATTTGATAGCAACCTTCAACTACTTGAGGGGATGCTCTAAGGAAGATGGAGCTCGACTGTTCTCGGTAGTAACGGAGGACAGAATGAGGAGCAATGGTCTCAAGTTGCGGTTAGGGAGGTCTAGGTTGGATATTAGAAAAAACTTTTTTACTAGGAGAGTGGTGAAGTCTTGGAATGAGCTGCTGAGGGAGGTGGTAGAGTCTCCATCTTTGGAGGTGTTTAAGGCCCGGCTGGACAAAACCCTGACTGGGATGGTTTAAGTGGGAGTGGTCCTGCTTCTGGCAGGGGGTTGGACTAGATGACCTATGAGGTCCCTTCCAACTCTATGGTTCTATGATTCTATGATACCCATTGAAAATATTTTGTCTACTTGCTCAGCTGCGTGGATTTTAGATTTTTCAATGTCTTTTGTGGAACCTCAATTATGCATATTCTATCAAGGCATGGTAGGCAGTTTTTGAAATGACAAGGACTTCTCAAGAGAACCATATTGTAGGAAGTGGTATTATCATTTTGGTTAATTCCACACATACTAATGAAGGGCATTAATTGGATGTGTCAGAGGCATCAAGGGAATAAAGGTGCACATAAGGTGTAACTCCTGCCTAGTACATTATCACTCACTCTGTGTTAGAAGCAGTTATTTAGTGGGTTCAGAGATCATATTCATCTTAAAATGAGTCTGCATAATGTGGTCTTCCATTCACACTTCCTTAAAATGTGACTGTCAGCAACCTCTTCTTTGTAGATGTGATTTTTGGCAGATTGGTTTTAACCCACAAGTTTCTCTCTAAATTAGTTAAATCCTTCCTCCCTTCCTGCATGTGATTCTGCTTTCTGCCTGGGAAAGGGTGTGAAAAAGGGAAAATTCTGTCTTACCTGTGATTTTTATTTATTTATTTTTAAACACTCCATGTCTGACACTCCTTTGAAGCATTATGTTTGTAGTTTTTCTGGCTGTTACTTGGATGGTAAGTAATTTGGAAGAATAACATCTTCCTTTAGGTCATACTTAAATTTCTTGCCCAGCCTCTGTTGCCAAATTATTTCAGTTGAATAGCACTTCTTTTATATCTTTCATATTTTTCAAATTTGAAAGCATCATTCTGGGGAGTTCTTTTTTGAGGGATGATCTTAAGCCTGCCCTGAGTGTTTTTGTCTGCTTCCATTTGGTGTGGAACTGGGGAATGGAAGAAAGAAAATTTCCAGGTACAATGCATATTTTCTATGTTATTGTAACTAAGGGACAAAAACTCCATAGCGTAGAAGACTGTAGATATTCAATCTATCTGCCCTCAAAGTCATCTATTTTAGGCTTTTGCATGGTCTTTTCCAGACTTCCTCACATGAGCAGGGACGAGGAACAGTGTTTTAATTTAATCCATCCCTAGTTATGGTATGCTTTGGAATGTCTTTCATATACAGGTCACCTTACTGAACTTCATGATAACTCCTGAAGGAATGCAGGATCAGCTGCTTGGAATTGTAGTAGCAAGAGAGAGACCAGATCTTGAAGAAGAAAAGCAAGCCTTAATCTTGCAAGGAGCTGAGAATAAAAGGTATCATAACTCACTTGGTTGGAGACTTTACTCCTTGATCCCATTTTTTCAATGTCCTCTAGATGGCTTTGTTTTCTGAGGAATCTTAAAAGATTTTTGGGGAGAGCAGGGACTGACTGCTACCTGAAGTTTTGAGGAATGAATGTTCACTTTAGTTAATATTTGCTCTGGCCCTCTCTTTTCTACTGAAGTAGAGCAGAAAGTGTACAAAGTTTGTGGAGGGCTGGCTGTACTATACCTGCTGCACACTCCATTCATTTGGAGTCATGCTATTTTGTAAAGCCTTTGAGCCCCGTCTATCTAGCAGTAGGCCCAAATTTGGCCACAGGTGTTTAAAAAATAAGCTAAGAACAAAAATATGCCTTTAGTTCTCAGATTACATATCTTAATATGGTCTGCATGTGTTGTACATATTGTGCAGTGTAATGAAGACCACCTACAAATTTCCTGTAAGAAAATTTTGTATTTTATTTTAGGCAACTAAAAGAAATAGAAGACAAGATTTTAGAGGTTCTTTCAGCTTCAGAAGGAAATATTTTAGAGGATGAAACTGCCATTAAGATATTGTCTTCTTCCAAGGCTCTGGCTAATGAAATTTCTGAGAAGCAAGCTATAGCTGAAGAGACAGAAAAAAAGATTGATACTACCCGAATGGGTTACCGTCCTATTGCTGTTCATTCATCAATCCTGTTTTTCTCAATTGCTGATCTAGCCAATATTGAGCCAATGTACCAGTATTCTCTTATGTGGTTTATTAACCTTTTTGTCATGTCTATAGATAATTCAGAGAAATTGGAAGTGTTACAAACAAGGTAAGAAAGATAATTCTCCATTCTCATTTAATTTTAATACATACAGTATGCTTATTGGCTTTCATTATTAGAAGATGCCAGAAATCTCTTCAGAGTATATTGAATTAATCATTATTCCTTGAATATTTCTTGTACTCCTGAATGAAGCAAAAAGTGCCCTACATTCCAGTCAACTTTCTTGAGGAACACTTATTTACAGGGATAAAGAGGGTACAATAAGTTATTTGTTTAAAAAGGGGTACAATATGTTAGTAATAACTAAAATGGGATATTATAATAAAAATAGTAGTAGTTATAGTTACTACTATTTCTAGTCCTACAAGGAACCATATACTATTTACAACATTACTTCCCATTTTTAGTTATTTTTTTTTTAGTCCTGCATGGAACTAAAAAGGTATGTGCCAGACACACTGCAATTGTCCAATCTCTTTGCTTCCATGCAATATCTCTTTTACTAGCTGTGTGTCTTGCTCTCTTTTAGATTTTAACCCATTTTTTTTGATCAGACATGTAGATGTCTATAATATGTAACTAATAATAGGTTTACTGTTCTCACTTATACACTTGCAGTCACCAGTGTGAGTTGCACAAGTGCTTCCAGTGCACCAAACATGTGAAATCCATACATTGGCTTAGTCCCTCAACTGCAGCCAAGATATGCTCCTTGTAGCTGGCAAAGCTCTGGGGAGGAATGGTGACTGATTTGTGCTTGGAGATAGCAAGTGAGCAGATAATTTATTTCATCACTTTTTGGGATGCAGCTTGCTCTCCCACTGGTTCCTGGGAAACTTGTAGGGGGTCCCAAGCTATGGTGTAAGTAAGCCCTAAAATTGTTAAATATGTTGGGGGCCTTAGTCTTATATTCTTATTAGGACTAGTCAAAAATCTAACATTATATGTCAAATGTATATTGCAAAAATGTTAAGAATATTTTAAGGTTGTCATTATCAGTGTTCTGCTTTTCACATCAACAGATGAATTCTCATTCAGTGGCTCACTTGATCTCAAGGACCTTGAAGAATGCAATTTTTTGCTTTCTTTGAAATGACAATTTATTATCATTTCCTTAAATTTAGCACATTTCATCAGATAAATTTATGCTCCTGTGGCAAGTTTTACCATGGAGTGTACTCTGTTCCTTGTTCTTTTTTGTAGTGTGCAAGAAAGATTGGATTCTTAGAAAGACATGCTCTTATAGTTAGGTTTTGCGAGAGAAGCAACTTCAGGAGAGAGGAATGTGTGAGAGCCTTAGGGAAGTTTTCTGTCTACCTTAAGCTATGATTAGAGTCTATTCCAGAGGTGAAGTTGCTATCTAGGAACTGTCCATTAGTGTTTAGCTGTGATTCCTAGAAAGACAAATTCCTCTGCATGCTGTTTGACCATCCCATTTAAAGACCTCTTTTTATAAGTTTAAATAAAGTAGGTTAAATTTAGTGTATACCCAAACTCCATGTCATCCAATTGGAAGTCAATATGCAATACTCCACCCATTATCTGCTGCTTGTAGTACTGTCAAAACAAGACACTGGAGTCAAAACAAGGGATGATTTAAATTTAATAATCCATTGCAGAGTAGATCAGAAGTTTTCTGTCCTCTTACAATTAGAATGAAAACCAGTTGTTTACTAAACACTAGTTCAAGACCACAAAAACTGAAGGGACCATTGTGATTATCTATTCTGACCTCCTGTATAACACAGGTAATAGAATCCCCCTTCTCAAAAATTCCCTTAAATAAGAGTATGTCACAGTTTCAGGGTAAATGCACCAGTATTCCTCCCTCCATAGTCTGCTCCAGGAATTCTTGCCAGGTCTCAAGTCTCTTGGTAGCAACTCTTGTCCACCGTTTGCTTTTAAGAGTACATAACCCTCTGCCTTATGCTGTCATATTCCAAGCAAGCCAGTTTGCCAAAAGGCCAGCTTTGCTTTTTCTCCAGTGGCTAATCTATGAATAACATATTGCCATCAGTTAAAAGTTACCACACAGCTCTTTCTAATCAAGCACATTTATTCTAAAAGTAAAAACATTACAGACACAATAGATATAAACCATGTTCATGTACACTAAACATAATAGAATCATCCATCAATCTTATCAGGCTCTAGTAGGCCAAAATCTTCCTAAATCTTTTGCAGGTGTGGAGCCACATTGGACAGAAGGCCCTGTCTGTTTCTTGGTTCAGAAAAGCAGCCATGAGTCATTTCAAACTTAACCTTTTATACAAAAAAACTCCTTCCTTCTTTGTTTCTAGTCATTGGAAACCCTAGGCTGAACCAATCTATGCAAACTGAGTTGTTTAGTTCTAGAGACTTTCCTTAATCATCTTGTCTTCCCTTGTCGGACTTCCCTCCTCCCCATTCTTATTTTAGTTCCTGTGGAGCTGTGGTAATCTTTCTCTGCAAAGTACAGTAGAGTCATACAATGTCTGTCACATATTTTTTTAAGAAAAAGCCAATTTTGATTTAAAAATGGCAAGTGATGGAGAATCTGGTACAAATTAGTAAATTGTTCCAGTAGTTAAAAATTTGAAAATTTAGGACTATTTCCAGTCTGAATTTATTTAGCATCAAATTTCAGTAATTGCATCTTATTATATCTTTGTCTACTTGATTGAAGAGCTTATTATCACATATTTGTTCCCTACTTTAGATATGTAGAGACTGGGATCAACATACCCCTTGACCTTCTCTTCTTTAAGCTAAATAGATTGAGCTCCTTGCCTCTATCAGTACAGGCATGTTCTCTAATACTCTGATCATACTTGTTGCTCTTCTCTGAACAAGCTCCTTTTTATCAACATCCTTCTTTAATTATGCACATAGTACTCCAGCAGTAGTCACACCAGTGCCAAATACAGATTTAATATGAGCTCCTTACTTATACTAGAAATTCCCTTGTTTACACATCCAAGATTGCATTAGCCATTTTGGTTACAGTGTCACACTAGGAGTTTATGTTCAGCTGATTATTTAACTTGACCTTCAAATCCTTTTTAGAGTCACTGCTTTCCAGGACAGAGTCCCCATCTTGCAGGTTCTGGCCCACGATCTTTGATATGTTTACATTTTAGTTTTGTTGTTGTTATGTATTCTGTGTACCAAGCAATCCAGATTCCTTTATATAAATGACCTATTCTCTTCATTGTTTAGCACTCTCCCAAACTTTGTGTGATATTCAAACTTTAGCAATGATGATTTTATGGATTCTCCCAATTCATTGATTATCAGTGTGAAATACAAGGGTAAGAAAGAAACAGTCCCTGCAAGACTCTGATAGAAACCCAGGCACTTGCTTATGATTAATCATTTACAATTACGTTTGGAGTCCTATGAGTTAGTAAAATTTTAATCAATTTAATATGTGTCATTGATTTTCTATTGTACTAGTTTTTTTAATCAAAATGTCATTCAGTACTAAGTTAAACCTTACAGAAGTGTGTGGTATCAATACTGTTTGCTTTATCAACCAAACGTATTCTCATAAAAAAAAATCAAGTTAGTTTGACAGGATCTGTTTTCCATAAGCCATGTTGATTGGCATTAATTATCTTACCTTCCTTTAATTCTGTATTCATAAAGCCCCATTTCAGCTAAATGAACTAGACAACTTTGTATAGAAACAAGCTAGCAGATAACTTTTCCACCTTCAATGAATTTTTAGATTTTAGCAAAGTTTTCCCAACTGTTCACAACTCTTGCCTACTCTCTACTCTTCAACATCCAATCACAGTTGATACCATCTAGTAGCCATGCCTTTATATGAATTCTCTAGTGACTCCACTTTGTCCCCTTCTCTAGCTTTCAAACACTTCTCTACTTTTTTTCTTTCCTAATAGGTTGGATGAGTATACCCATGGTAATTGAAAGTAATGGAGAAGCAGAAGAGTGCCCAGCAACCAAAAATGGACCAAATTTGAGTAGTACTGTGATCCTATGTGCCAGGCCATGATGCCACTCACTCATATTTGGCCCAGCTGCCCCTCTGTCATGCTGGGGGGGTAGGGGGAAGGGGCTCTGCCACAGCTCTAATCAGGAGCCCAGGGAAGAGGGAGTTGACCTTTCTAACCAGTTCTTCTATGAGTTCCTCACTACTTACCAGTATAACCTCTAAAATGGCATAATTTTTTGTTGGTTTGGTGACTGTTTGTTGAAGAAATCTGTAGGTTATAACACCAAGGATTATCTGGGCCCTACTATTATTAGAGCACTTGTCCTCTGATAAATATCTGGGAATTTAAAATCTCCCATAATGACATAAATTTCCAATAGTATTTATTTAATTAGGTATATTATATAGGTCTCTCTTTGTATATACAGATCCTGCCTTCTTCATCCAGAAGTCTACTCTCACACTTCTTCAATCCAGCATGCATCTGCAAGTCTTGAAGTTTCCCTTCAGTTTCTTCTCTCCTCTCCTCTCCTCTCCTCTCCTCCATCATCAGCTCAAATCCCTTTTGAAATTCAATCATAGTTACTAGTTGCATTTCCAAGCCTGGGATCTTCTTTTTCATCAGATCTATCAGGTAGCAGTTCACCCAAATGAAGCACCTTTTCAAGGTACATTCCATAGCATCCACATCCAGTTTAGATTCATTGTCTCTTCCATTCACTACCACTGCTGCTGTCAGAGTCTTCCCTCCTAAGCTTTTGTCAAGTAAGAAAGAAAAACAAACAAATACACATACAAACTCCCAAAAGCACAGGTGCACACACATCATTCCCCAAACTTCTCTGCTTGCTTGATTATGTGCCACTGGCTACTGGTGGTTTTTTTTTGTTTTGTTTTGTTTTTTTGGGGGTTTTTTTTTGTGCTCTATGGGCCTGCTAATAAGGAAATCCTGCCCTCTAATCAAGGTTCAGCTGTGATCAGACAGTCTGCTTCTCCCTCAAACAGCCTCTGCACAGACTTTGCAAAATGAAAACAAACATGCATTTACATGTGCGCGCGCACGCGCACACACACACATACATTCATATGCCATTGTTTTAAGCATTAGAATTTTGCTGGCTTTTGTGCTGCTGGTCTGTGACATTATACTCCTTTTCTAATGTAAACAAGATAGTTTTTTATGAAAATTTCATATTCTGCCTTTTGGCAATGTCTTTACTTCAAAGCTTCATGCACTGAATGAACCTGAGTTGAACTGCTGCTGTATTATTCACTTCCCAGAAATCAATACCTCATGTTTGAAGAAGTTGGGATTTATAGGTACATTTGTAATTTTGTTATGGACATTTCTTTACTCTGTGAGTGTAGAGGAGGAAAACGGGTGAAAACCAAGGATATAGGAAAAACAGCAGCTCTCCAGCAGGCATCTTCTCTAATCCTGATCTTATCAAATGCCCCTCTATTGCCCAGTCTACACAGATAGGGCTTAATGCATTTTCCTAGTCAGCAGATAGAGGCCATGGTAGCACATTCCACAAGAAGCTCTCCTGAGAAGGGAAAGTGGTCTTAGAAATGCAAGTCATTGAGCCTTGATCCAAATACCTGTGACTTGCATTGGTATATGAGACTCTTACATTCTGCTCATTCCAGCTGGTGAGACCAACCTCTACATTGACATTAAAATTTTGGCAACTCAAACACTGCATTTCTTGGCCTCTTCATGTTTTTTTTCATTGCTCTGATAATAGATGGCTCTCTGACTTTAAAAGAAGTAGTTGGTAACGCAGCACAGTTTTCTTATGACATTATACCATACACTGTAAGAGACTGGAAAATTCTTTTATACAACTACTGAAGATAGTCTATTTTGTCTGTGCCTTTTAAAATTCATTAATATAAAAAAAAAGGTGGCTTTTTTTCCTCACAACAGAAAGGTTTAGTTCCCCTGCACTCTCAAAAAAAATACCCTCCAAGAAGAAACAAAAACAGAAACAAAAAAATCTGTTAATATAACTCGATTGAAATATTTTACATCATTGTCCTCAGAAATTGGTATACACATTTAATGATGATCCTTGATTGTTTCTGGGTAATTGACCAGAAAGTTTATTAGAATAACAGAGGTCTAAGTGAGATGTAATAGGGTTGGTTAAGTAAATGGGCTTTAAAGTGATACTAAATTAAGTTTTCTGTTTCTCTGACACTTGTAGGCTGAAGATCCTCAAGGATCATTTTACTTACTCACTCTACGTTAATATCTGTCGTTCACTCTTTGAAAAGGACAAGCTGCTCTTCTCCTTTTGTCTAAATGTAAACCTCCTACAACATGAAAAATTGGTCAGTACTTTAAAATTATTTTCTATTTTGTACTGTATATATTAAACTACATACCTATATCCTGAAATAAGAACACGTAACTTTAAAAAGCCATAATTGGATGAGTTTGGGTTTTATATGGTTTAAGTAAACAGTTAGAGAATAATTGCTATAATAAAATACAGATGTGATCCAGCAAACTTGAATATACAATAGCCATTTCTCACATCTTTATCTAAAATAAAACCCAGCCCAGTTTACAGTTTTACAGATATTTTGCTGTACTATCTGCTGACATTAATTAGATGTTTGTCAGTACTTGCATAAAAGCTTTAACACTCAGTCATTTATTCATTTGGAATAGAGGAAATTATGGTGTCAGATTTGCATATGAATTCCAACTCTACAGTTTCACATAGGAGTCTTGTTTTAAAATGTTTCTGTTGAAGGACTGTAACTGTCATGTCTTTCACAAAATATTCAGGGAGATTGAAGTGTTCCTCTGTTGTTTTTGAATGTTACCATTCTTGACAGCTGATATATCTCCATTTATTCTTTTGCACAGAGACAGTCCAGTTTGGCCAACGTATAAGGTAGAAGGGCAGGATAATCCTTCACTCTCAGGCCTTGGGAGGTAGTCCTCTCCTCACTTGCAGACAACCTTAAGCAAATACTCACCAGCAACTACATACCATGCAACAGAAACACTAAGGCAGGTACCTATCCCTGCAACAAACCCTCTTACCAGCTCTGTCCACATATCTACTCAAGTGACACCATCATAGGACCTAACCAAACCAGCTACTCCATTAGGGCTCATTCACCTGCTCGTCCACCAGTGTGATATGACAACATGTGCCAACAATGCCCCTCTGCCTTATAGATTGGCCAAACTGAACTGTCTCTGGACAAAAGAATAAAAGGATGCAAATCAGACATGAATAATGGTAACATTCAAAAACCATATGAGAACAATTCAGCTTCCCTGCACATTCTGTGAAAGACATGACTGCTACAGTCCCTCAACAGAAACACTTTAAAACACGACTCCAATGTGAAACTGCAGAGTTGGAATTCATATGCAAATCTGACACCATAACATATGTAAATCTGACACCATAACATTAGATCTGAATAGAATAAAGATTTGAGCTGGCTCACCCATTACCAAAGGTGATTTTTCCCTCTTTTAACATTCCCACCTTATCTGTTTTTCCACATAGTTTGATTTAGTCTGCTAAAAAAGAGTGAACTGACCTTGTGACTTACACCTCTCCATATTTATTCATCAGACATGCTACAGCTTCCGTTTCATACATCTAACAAAGTGGATTTACACCCTTGAAAGCTCAGGAGATAAATTTATTTATTGGTCTTTAAAAGTACCACAGGACTCCTTGTTTGATTTGTGAGAGAAGTTGTATTTAATTTATATCTCTTGCAGAACAGTATTAATAGTATTAATTTAACATTAATAAAATAATAGAATGTAAATTATTTGGACCATGGCATGTGTCTCCTTGTGTGTTCAGAAAACACTTAGCACATTGTGAATATTACTACAATATAAATTTTAAATAATGAATACAGTGAAGCAAAGTGTACTTGATTTTAAAATGAGTAGTGATGGTGGTTTTTGCTGAGTAGAAAAGCTACTAGATCAAAAAATCTCTTTAAAATTTCTTCCAGGGATTATGTTTACAAACTCTAGCCCTCAAACTGATTTGGAATTGGGCAGAATGTTGGCAAGGAGATGGGGCTAGTTGGAGACTAATATTTGGATTTGATTTTCAGACCTTAAGTCTGAGCCAAAGGCTGTGTCTACATTGAGCATTTCAATTTGAATTACTGAGTTTGAATTGACTGATGCAAATATAGTCAATTTGAATTGACATGGCCAGACTAGAAAATCCAATTCAAATTGGCATGTCCATGAACAGGACTTGCTAGTCTGAATTCAGTAGGGGGTGCTATTGTGTAGGGAAAAATCAAACTGTGGCTAATTCAAACTAACAATGAATTCGAATTGACATTGCCACACTATGTCGATTCGAATTACTCACTTTGAATTGACCCTGACTTCGATGGAAAAGCAGGTTTGACCAATTCGAACTCTGCTTTTCTCAATTCGAACTGAGGAGTGCCTCAGTTCAAATTGAGGAAAGCGGGCATGTCCATGCACTTATTTGAATTCGAATTGATGACAATCAATTTGAATTCACATGTAAGTGTAGACATAGCCAAAGTGTTTGAAACATATTAGCTTCCATACCTATTTTTTATACTTTTTGATTCCCAGAAGGTGTGAAAGTTTACACAGGCTTGTGTGTCTGACAAAAGTGGTTTGTCCAAAAGTCCGCTTGGCTACAGTTATAGAATCATAGAAATTAAAAGGAATCATGACAGGTCATCAAGTCCCCTCCACTCATGGCAGGACCAACTACCCTCTTAAGCCATCCCTGACAAGCATTTATCTAAACTGCTCTTAAAAACTTCCAGTGATGGAGATTATAGAATCATAGAATTTAATGGGTTTGTTTGTCTGCTCAAGAAGGTAATAATCAAGATGAGATTCAAGGCTGATTCATATGTGCTGTAAACCAGGTTCAGTTAAACTTTCAATTATATTCAGTTCCAGCTGGACTTTAGTATGCTTAAATAAATTGAAGTCAACCACTGAGTCTTTCGGACTTTGCCTTCGATATTTCTACTATGAAAGCTTTACTCCCTTTTCATCTAGAAATTCAAAGTGTGTCAATTATCTACTTAATGTACTGATACGGTATTTGCCTGCTCATTAGGTTTCATTGTTTAGCTGTCTGATAATGCTCTCTTTTACTGCAGATTAATGCAAATGAGTGGAAGTTTTTACTAACTGGTGGCATAGGCCTGGACAATCCCTTTTCTAATCCCTGCACCTGGCTTCCTCAGAAAGCATGGGATGAAATTTGTCGACTAGATGATTTATCAGGCTTCAAAAACATTCGTAAGGATTTTATGCGACTAAAGGATGGATGGAAATCAGTGTATGATAGTTTGGTAGGTTAACAGAAACAACTGTTTCATTACTGACTTTCTGTATATCTGCATTAGCTGATCACATTTAAAATATTAAAGACAATTGTATAATTTTGTAGTGCTATATTCTTGAGGTAATTGAACGTAAATATTGGGGTAAATGTATAAAGAGCTATGGTACTCTGTTTGTCCACTAACTTCCATGTAAAGAATTACAGTTTGGATTGTATATTTAAAACAAATTCAGATAAGAATTTTTGAAATGACAAGGACAAGAGAAGTTTGCTAATCTTAAGAAAACCAAAATGCAGATTGATTCACATATTTGTTCACGGTGTTTAATTATTAGTTCAAATTATGCTGCTTTGTAACTTACACCAATTTTGCCATCTTACCGCCAACTTGTAACTTGCATAACACAACCACTGACATCCATGATGAATTAGGCTAAGGGACTTTTGGTAACATTTTAACTGTGCATGCTAGACTAAATTGTCCCCCTTTTATTTTGTACCACAACTATGATGGTAGAAAATGCCACCAACATTAAAAAAGATTGTGCAGGAACTTTGGGAAACCCATCTAGAAAGGATTGACTATATGTGTTTTACACATTGGAAATTTTCATGATTTAGGAAATAAAGGATTAACTACCTGATTCACCAATAGGTAGGAAACTATGAAAAGAGTTAGGGAAAATATAACTGGACATTTAATTGGAAGACTTAGATGGATCTGGTCAAGAATGCACAATGAGAGAAATTAAAGAAAATAATTCAGAGCCCAGTTCTGGGCCTTTTTATGAACCTAGATTGTGCAGTCCTGATAAAAAATTCTTCCCTCTCTCATGGGTATTGATACCTGATTTCCCTGCAGTTTTCTAACTAGAATATCTGAAAATTGCACTCCATGGTGACAAATATAACATTACTAAAGCTAAATATATGAGGCACACATGTGCTACACATGGCAAAGGAAGGTGGAAAAAAAGGTTCACTCTTCACTTCAAGGGTAATTCAAAACAGCAATCCCTATACTTGGAGAGCACTGTTCCTGGTTTCTTACCTGGGAAAATGGGGTGATTAAGAGGCTCCCCCCCTTTAAGAAACATCAGCATTGTGTGAGATTGTGTAAGGCTCTTCAAGGCTGTCCCTTAAAAGCCTAAATCTAGTTCATGGAATGGTTCTTACACACATGGCAGCAGCCTGAAGAAAATACTGATTCTTGTGAATCAGTGCTACTTACTAAGGTCTGCAGAATCAGGATGTCAGTTTGCTAAGATGGGACTTGATAAATGATAGCATTTAAGTCAATAGCAGAACTTTTATTGATTTCAGGGAAGGTGGGATCATGCACATAGTTAGTATGGAATCAGGAACATAGTATTTCACTGAACTGAAATAGGAAAGCTGTTTTGCCATTCATTGAGGTAATGACAAAAAAATTATCCTTCCCATATCTAGCTTTAGTAATGTTATATTTGTCACCATGGAGTGGAATTTTCAGCTGTTCTAGTTAGAGGAACGTAGAAACATCAGGTAACAGTACTCATGAGAGAGAGAAGAATCTTTTATCAGGATTGCCTTATCTTGTTTCTTTCTTAAGCAATTTATACCATAATAATGTTATGAAAAGTTTATATGCTTCTAATTATGTTAAAATGCCACATTTTAATTTAAATTACTTTAATCTGAGTGGAACTGTTTTTGTTTGAGAGCATAACAGTTGCTCTATTGTCATTAAGCATTCTGAAAGCTATTCTGCCATGAACAACTATTAAATGAAAGTATTTTTGTAATGATTATTAGACATATTTGGAGTCTTATTTTCCACCTCAATATGCAAGTGATATACTCACATAATAGTGATGGGTTTTTAATAGGATTTACCCAAATTACTTATGCTTTGATGAACTAATAGATTTTTTTCACAATAAAAGTCTACATATCCATTATTTGCCTTATTGATTAGTCATTTGAATTTATCTATTTAATTGACATCTGTGTTAGAATTATAGAATCAATTTATGATCCATTTTATGTATATTGTGACTAAAGATTAGATATAGAATTTTAACTGGTTTGACTATAATTATATGCTGTGTGGGTCCCAGCAAGTTACACAGATAAATAAGGTGGGTGAGGTAATACCTCTTACTGGAGCAACTTCTGTTTGTGAGAGAGACAAGAATTTGAGTTTACACAGAACTTTCAGATTTCCCAGGCCCAAAGAAGAGCTGTGCTTAAGCACAAAAGCTTCTCTCTCTCACCAACAAAAGCTGATCCAATAAGAGTTAGACAAGATAATACAACTTTCTCTTTAGTATTGAAATGGGAGGGCAACTGCTGTTTAGTCTCCCATTAATGCCTGGGGATCTACATATAAACTCATTGATGTGAATGGCTGTTTTCCCTATAGGTTCCTAGCATGACCATGGGAGGAGAAACCTACAAGTTCCATTGAAATGGTCATTGGTTAGAATGAGATTCTGTTTTTTTAAATCCCATTCCTCAGAATAATTAAAGCTACTAATTTAATATACCCATATTAAAGAACAACTAAATTGTTCTTTGAAGGAAATACTCTGTTTAGATATTAGAATATATTGGACTATTTCTTCATTCCTATTGATAAGATAAATATGTAATATCTGCTGATAAAAGATTTACACACACAAAGAAATCCATTTAATCTGGTAGAATATTATGGATGAAGCTAGACATACATTTGTCATGTTTCAGTTTTCATAGTATTTGTCAAAGGTAGAGTTAGGGAGTTGAGGAAACAAATACTGCCAAAATGGATAAAAGGGTTTAAAGCTTATTTTTTAAATGCTATATTAACAGCATGCTGGTTAGTAGGTTTGTTGTATAATTCATATGTTCTCAGCAAACTCATGGTATTTGTAGAGACTATAGTTAGGAGTATATTTATGCTGAATTGAGGTTCAAAGTGTTTATTCATCCTGATATATAATCATTTTCCTTTCACTTCTCTTGTATTTGTATGTTTTCTTGTTATCAGCTTTGGTAGTGTCACTGTTTATTTGGATCTTTTAAAATGAAGAACAAAAATGAATCAAAGTCTGTAACAAGCAAAAATTCTGATTTTTAACTTAGCTGTATATTGGAGGAGGCTCATCTGCTGGGAATTAAGCAAACCAAACAGAGAAGGAAAAATTATTTGCTTTTAGTATGCAATTATAAAAATCTCCAGCATCAGATTGGAGGAGATCTGAGGAAAGATGACTGAATGTCAACCAACCATAAATCTAAGAATACTGGAGTTTTTAAAAAAATAACTTTGAAACCGAGCATAAAAGATAGTGACTGTCTTGGGCCCCACTCCTGTCAAGACTTAGGCATGTGTATGTCTTAATAGTCTCTCTGAAATCACATACATATATTGTATGTAATTTTTGTAGCTGTAAACCTTAGGTTGCAATATTTTATTATAAATTTGGTACCATTTCTCTACTGTTGTAAATTAGTGCAGCGCCATTGACATGGACCTTAATGGTACTGTACCAGTTTACAGCAGCAGATAACTTGATCGTAAGTTTGATATATTCAGACTTTGTGCACAGAGAGGAAGCTAGGCCATTCAGGGTTGCTGTTGCCCCTATAAAATAAATGTGGTCATTTGCAAATATTTAATGGAATCAAAGTGTATTTTTAAATGAATTATATTTCTGTCAAGGAATGTTTTAACATTGTCCTTGGTGTTTATCAGGAGGAGACAAAGGCTCAAAACTGAGCAAAATACTTAAGATGATTTGAAAATCCCATCTTGGTGTCTCAGGAGCACAAATCCTAGGGAAGGCCACTGGGACTTATGAACTTAATTCACTGAAGAAAATTCCCATCATTTATATCATTAAGGTTTCAGTGAAATCAAATGATACTATTTTAGTATCATTTGGCAGACTCTCAGTCTTTGTATGGAGAATGGTGAGAAGTGTTTTATTACTTCAATATAGGTACTTTGGGCTGAATTCATAAGAGGGATGTAGGCACCTAACATTTAAACACCACTGCCTTCATAAAACCAATGCTCAGATGCCACCTGTTGCTGTAGCTAGTAAAGTTTTCATTGGAGAAGTCTGCATGGTGCCTAAATTTCTGCATTATGGCAGGGCTGCCACTATCCTGGTATCACTGCTGAGCTCAGCATCTATCTTCTGCCAACAACCAACAGGATGCACAAGCTAGTCATTCCCACCTGTGTTGGTGAGCAGGGACTGGAACCTGGATTACTTAGGTGATTTAAGTAACCACTAGGCTATAGAGGCAGTTGCTGTTTCTCTATTTAAATAGTTCATATGTGGAACAGCTTCAGTAGGAGAGATTGAGAAATATGGGTGCCAGAGTAATCTATAGCTCCCACCAGCTAGGGTACTCACCTAGGAAGTGGCTGACCCAAATTCAAGTCCCTTTTCCACCAGAGTGGGGGAGGAAGGATTTGAACATGAGGGGGAGTGATGATCTCAAGGTAGCCTGAGACTGAGTCTCACCTTGTTTCCCCTGCTAACAGTGGCAGATAATCTTGCTTATGCTTAGCTGGGTGTCAGCTTCGTGCTTGCCTTTATTGTGTCTTACAGGTTAACAATAGATAAGCCCCAGTCTGCAAATTCCTTTCAAGTGTTCCTCTATGATATCCACCCCTTGTGGTAGTAACCACTTACCTCTTATGACTGAGTGTCTCCCGGTGGTTGGGTGCTAACCTACCTTGTCTGTCTCCCTGCTTATGGTGCTCCCCATCCCATCCCATCAGATTGGTCTCCAGTGGCTTAGCTTACCATATATACTCACGTATAAGCTGCTCCACGCATAAGCTGACCCCCCTGGTTATAAGCCTCCAAAACAGGAGAAAAACTGTGCATGGCCCGCGTATAAGCTGAGGTCCCCACATGGCCTTGGTCCCCTGACCTCCCCCCCCCAACCTTGTGCTGTCAGCTTCCCCCGGACTCCCCGACACCCTCCCTAATGCCTGGGCCGTGCTGCCACTTTCGCCATGGTCCCTAACCCCTGGACCCTGACACTGCATCCGCACTGCCCCCTTACCTGGCTGCTCCAGAGGCTACAAAAGACGTTGGAGCTCCCGTCCATTACTTTAACCCCTGCCCGGGCTCACTCCCCAACAAGGTTGCTCCAGACACACTGGGGCTGAGATTTAAAAATTCCTGAGCTGATGCTGCTCTCTGTCCTCTGACCCACTCATAAGCTGAGTGCCTTTTTAAAAGCAATTTTTCAGGCATAAAAAATCTCAGCTTATATGCAAGTATATACAATAAGTCATATAGTCTAAAATAGATGAACCCCTTCTCAGGTGAAACAGGTCCAACAAAGACCATAACTGTGGCCTTGCCTCTGTGCTCATTTCTTGGCCCCTTCTAGCTTTGTCTATCCCTGCCCAGTTATAGAACAGCATTCCTCCTCCTCCAACAGGCTATCTTCCTGAAGACTCTTTGACTTTTGCAGTTCTGTGGCTCTATATCCAGGTCACTTCTTTGCTTGTACAGTTGACAGTCCTTACAAGTTAGGCACTTCACCCTTTGCATTTTAACACCTAAATTCTTCTCAATCTAGCTTTGTTTCCCTGTTTTTTAAAAGAAAATTTGCCTTTGCCTTCTTTAAATCTAATCTTCATTAGATTTAAAGCAGCACATACCTTAAACCAGTGGTTTTCAAACTACAGGTTGGGACCCCCCCAGCTACTGAGTCGTGACCATCCCCTACTGCCACCACTGCAAGACTAGAATGCATTGGTGAAAGAAGTAATTGTTGAGTTGTGGGACTAAATGATTTTTTTTTTAACTGGATCCCAAGAAAATAAGTCTGAAAACCACTCTCCTAAATGATCTGAAAGGAGCATTTCCTATTACTTTTTGACACTTAATTGCTGTTGTCTTTAATATTGTTATATACATGCTGTGCAACATACATTGGCCTCGCTGAGTAGAAAAGACTGATAGGAAAACAAAGGAAGAACCACAGATATATATAGTCTGATCTAAAGGGTAGGCTTTCAAATGGTTATGGGGAAGCTAACAGCCAAACTCTCTCTGACATGCATTGTAGTCACACAGCTATGTTTCCAAACACTATGCAAATCAGTAGGTTCCTGCAGAAAAGTACCTGCTCTTGGACAAACACACTGTGAATCCCATGGGTAGTTAAAACAATCTCTATAAAAACAAACCAAAATTTAAAGAGAATCCAATACTTGCTTCTGGCTTTTGGTATAGGCTTAAGACACAGGAAACGCAATCAAGAGTTCTAAAACAACATTCAACAGATGAAATCCTCTCAGGAGCCTGAAGAGAGAGCACAGAAAGCAGGGGTGTCTTTGTTGTAGTGGAGGGTGGGTGGCTAGGTTAATAGCTCTACAGAGTCTCAGAGGAATTCTTTGTGCTTGCCTGCTTCTCTCTCTCTCTCCATTCTGATAAGATTAATTTCTTTCAGCTGCATCACTAGTTTGGTATTGTGTTTAGGAGCTTTTCCCTTTCCTAAATAAGCTGTGACTTTGTCCACGTTATTATTCCCAACTTCAAATAGGCATTAAGCAAATTATAAGACTTTTGAAGAGTTTTTGTTATTCTCCTTCAGATCTTTGAGCTGTGAGTTTGTATTTCCTGTTCAATCATGAGGGCTCAAAATTTCCTAAAAGATAGAAACTAACATTTTTGCTGTCACATCTTTGCAAACATGGTGAGCTTAAAATAGATGCCCAACATCATACTACTGATGATAAAATCACAAATTGGCATCCTGTCCTCAGAGTGACGCATTATTGCATAAGTTTAAATAGGGGGTAATAGAAGGAAATCATGGTGTAATTTTAAAATCATCCCATTGTTTTTCACTTTCCCAAAAACACAGAAGGAATTTTTGTCATCTCATTTCTTTTGAAACATTTCAGTCTCTGTATGAGTTGCTCCATAGTATGAAACAGTGAACAGTATATTCAATGGTGTAGCAGTTATTCATGATTTTTGTCTCAAGGATTCCTGAGAGTAAATCAGCTTATTCTCACTCTATGATTTCTGAGTGCTAATTAAATAAAACTAATCTGTACATGTACTCATAGGAACCTCACCGCGAAGATTTCCCTGAAGAGTGGCAAAAGAAACTGGGTCAGTTCCAGAGGATGCTTATCATTCGCTGCCTGAGGCCTGACAAAGTAAGTAGCAGAAGGGCAGAGGCTTGCTGTTAGAAAGTATTGTAGGTTCTACCTGCTATCTCTGCCTTACAAATCATCTGGATTTCCCACCACCCCTCTCTATTTTACTATTTCTCTGAAGAATAATCCATCACTATGCAACTGTCTTTTTCTGTCATTTGAGACACATGGAGTTTAAAAAACAAATATCACATGCTTATGCACTTCATAACTATACAAGCATTCACCAATTACATTAAAAAAAAAAGCTTGTTGGTAGTCTGTGATAGAATATAATCTGCATTTCTCTAAGTCAAAGTATCACTTTTCCATTTAGCAAGAAAGGAAGAGAACTGTGGAAATACAGTAGCATTTGTTTTTCCATTTTGAAAATGGAAAGCAAAAGTTTGTCAAATACCTTTGCAAGTTACAGTCGTTTAAGCATACTAAATACCCTCTGTCTGACTGCTGATTTTAGTTGTGCTAAGAAGAGATCATTGCAGAATTGGAGCCCAATATTGCTAAAATTGAAGTCAAAAGCAAACTTCATTGTGTCCAATGAAAGCAGGATTGTGTCCATGCATTAGGATAGTCTTTAAATATTGTTCAATACATATTTAGTCCAAGGAATCAGATGGTCAGAAACCATAAAGCCCACCACTTCCACAGATATTTGACTTATTTCTGTAATATCACCTGACCAGCAGTTTCTATAGTGTTGACCTGGAAATGGACACACCAAAAACCAGATTCCAAGTGAATGAGGTCCTTTGTAGGTGGTCCACTTTGTATGGTGTGCATGGAAGGCAAGATGAGGAAAGGCTGAACTTGAACATACATGCTATGACTGTACCAGTAGAAAAGAGTGTCTTCTTGCCCCTGTCCCTTTACCATGAATATTGATCAGACAAAACAGCAGTAGCCAGCTTCTACTCTTCTTAATAGTGAGTGACAGACGTATATAATAGCTAAGGTTATCTATCATATCTCCCCCTGTGAGTACAGGGCTTTTAATCTACACTTGGTAGATATACAAGGTATTGCATATTTCATTTACCTTGATAAGATTTTTAGAACATTCATGAGGACTGGACAGTCTATAGAGCTTTTTCATTTCAAGGGAGCCTTGTGAATAGCTACTCTTAAAATCACAGTAGTTGCCTTCAGCATGATAAATACACAATATTTTAAGTTGTCACTAACAATAGTGCTTCTGCTTGAGGTTCATCCAGTTTGAGTCCTGAAGTTTGTGAAAGATATTGGGACCTAGTTGATAAGTTCACCTTCATAAGCTACCTGTTTAGTGGTAAACAGAGACAGATGCCGCAGCTACTTCAAAGGCAGTGAAAAAGTTCCACAGTGTATCTGGCGATTCATAGAATATTAGAAATGTATGGGACCTCAGGAAGTCATCTAGTCCAGGCTCCTGCCCAAAGACAGATCAACCGCAACTAAATCATCCTAGCAGGGCCTCTAAGGATAGAGATTCTACCACTTTCCTAGGTAACCTATTCCAGGGCTTCACCACCCTTCTAGTCTCAAAGGTTTTCCTAATCTCCAGCCTTGACCTGCTCCATTGCAACTTGAGACCAGTGCTCCTTGTTCCATCATCTGCCACCACTGAGAACAGCATAACCCCATTGTCCCTGAAACCCCCTTCAGCTAGTTGAAGGCTGCTGTCCAATTCCCCCTGCCCCTTCTCTTCTGCAAACTAAGGTGTTGAGCTAAACATTCCCAAAGCTTGAGTATATTGAAAGTCAAGTGCACACTATCAGCTGTAAATCTTTATTTAAGAATACAAATATTTGAGCATCTAAAACAGTGCAGAAGTACTCTGCTTAACAAGACAATGTAATTTTACAAACATTTGGAGATTTATTGCTTTACATCTGCCAAAATGATCAAATATACCTCAAAAGGAGGGGGGCATGTGTTTGGTATTATGATGCCCTCTTAGTGCCTACAGAAATTACTTTATTATTCAGGCAACTCTTTCTGTGGTATCTATTCCAAATACCAATAGTGATGTTTGATATAGGCCATATGAAAATTAGGCAGAGAATGAGAAAACCCATCTGAAAGACTATAGATACCACATCCATTTCTTTTTGCCCAGTTCATTATAGTTGATGGTCCTGGTGGGCTCCTGAACTTTTTGCAATAGAATCAGCATTTTGGGGGAGACTCTGGTATTGACATCTGTGTCTCTGGAGTGTACTGATGTTTGTTGACAAAATGATCAATGAGGCGTTTCCTGGTTGCATCAACTTCTTCTTCAAAGGACTTAATTGTGCTTCTGCCAGTTTTGCACTTAAAGTAAAGCCAGAACTCTCGCTTAGTGTTTGAAGTGCATTAGACCTTGACATGCAACAGCTACACACTACATGATATATAGAACTTTGGTTAGTGATTATTTTCTTGATAGAGAACTAGTCCTGTTTTAATTGTACCTCCCATTAGATTCACTAATGGTATTTGCTAAATGTCAATGTTTATTAACTGAGGCAGTTTAGTTCCTGTTCCCCTTACTTTGTACATAAACAGCATGACAGCTGTCACTTAAGTAACTCCATGAGAGGGAAGACTTTAAGGTGTAACACTAGTAATTCAAAGGAAAATGGTACAAGAGATTATCTAGCAGTGAACTGGATGACTGCAGATGGGGGAGGCTCATTTATCTTCTGCAATTGGATTGGAAAGTTGTTGGCACAACAGTACTGAAGCAAGGGGAAGATAAAGTGCTTGACAGGAGTTGTCTGTTTAACATGACCTCTTCAAAATTGTCACCCTGAATTGACACTAAGAATATGGTATTTCTCAGTTGTGCTTCCAAGAGTGGCTTTCATATTATATACAGAAGGGGTCATACTCATTCTGCCACTTAAGGGTGTTAGATTGAACACATCCAGGGGAGTGAAGTTTTGTAAGAAGTTTAGACCCAGAGGGCCAGATTTTTAAAGATGTTTAGGGACTTAAGGATGCGGACAGGTCCTTTGAAAAAAGCCCACTAACTGTATCTAGGTGCATGAACACTTAAAAATCTAGCTTGGAGTTCTTACATGCTGCTACCATGGCAGGTTCCTTCAGTGAGTGATTCCTGCCTTCTCTTTGCTGGAAATCACTTCAAGATGCCAAATTGTTATTCAGATAACAGCCCCAGTTGAAGCCAAAAAAACATTTAAATAAATATTTGCACCAGCACTTACAAGAAAAGTCCTCAACCGGTCCATCTCCAGCATGTAATACTCCTCCATTGTCAGATCATCAAAGTTCTTAGTAAGGGATAAAAACCCACAATTGCTAGGACGTTTGGAGTGCTCAATCCTACAGAATAAATACAAGAACTTCATTTTGGTAATTTAGTCTTCTACAGCATTTGAGAGGCAGTAGAAGAGTTGTACAGTTCTACAGTGTTTTAAATATGGAAGATGTTATATAACTTTAAAAGACTTGTTTTGTTTTCTTTTACATCTAAATAGCATTGATCAAATCTTCATGTAGATGTGTTAAAAAGGCTGTTGTGAAACTCCTCTTATACTAAGAGGTGAGGTAAATTCTTTAAGATACATATGACAGATACCCACGAGTTAGTGCACCTACCCCAAGCTATGTTTATCCCACCATGCCAGAATATTTATTTCAACAAGAAAAGCAGGCATCTTTTATTGTTTCTGGGAATGTTTCAGAATAGCTGACAAACTTAATCCAAGAGTTGATACCTAGGCCTCAGAGTTCAGCAGCCTGAAGCCCATCCTGTCATTTCTTCTCCCCCACCACATTAGACCACACAGAATTCACACTGACAAACCAGTTTTCATGAGTTGAGGGCAACATACAGTCCAGTGGTGCTAGTTAGAATACTAACTGTATAAAAGCAGGACCTCCTTACTCAGATAAGCTACCTGTGTTTGTTCAGAATCAGCTGCTTATTTCAGTGACTGGTGAGTTTACTCATATAAGAACTGCAGAGGCAATAGAAGTAAGTTCTTCTAAATATACAGGAATAATTTAGCTCTTTCAAGTGCAAGCCAGAAAGAATACAGCTAGAATTTCAGACTTTATATTGAGTTTGCAGTGCTGGGAGAGCTTTTTCCAACTTGTAATGTGGAAAAGAGTTTTATATAGAGACCTCAAGAGAGACAAAGAACCCTCACAGTATTTCTATTGGTTACTTTTCAAGATACAGTTACACTCAATATGAAGAAATAAATGTTTTCCATAACAGAAAGTTGAAGTCTTCAGGGCAGGTTTACATGTGTGCTTTGATAACTAAATCAAAGTACACAGAGTGCTCCTGGGGCAAAAAGTAATGCTCAGACTAGTAGATTAGGGGAGTAGCCCAGAGGTAACTTGGAGAGCTATATTTCAAAAAGTTTTGGCTAGTTTCACAGCATGAAAATTAAGGAAGAATACAGGTAGACCACCACTTACTGCGGATCATCATTTGGCTCCCAGCCCTCCAGCTCTATTAAGCAAAAGAAACACTTTGCCACATCAGGTTCATTTGCACTTGGACAATGGATAAAGCCAGCCTTGGCCATCTGCAGAGAACAATTAGTTATTAGTACCCAGGGTCACAGTAAATGGGCCTTAATACAATACATATTGTGCAAATTTAAAATATGTGACAACAGCTTTTGTCTCAGAGTTTGCCATTTCAAGTCAGTCTTGCAAGCTACTCATCATGAACATCAGCATCTTCCAGCAAAGAGTAGCTGGCTTGTAGAAACACAAGTTTAAAATTGATAACACAAGCATGTAACAGCCAAGCTGTAGGGCAAGAAGAGGCTAAAAGTAAACTAACTTTTTCTTGCATAGAGTAGTGTTTGTAGGTACTCGTTTTTGAGACTACCAGCTGATAATTACTAGGCAGGTGGTGGTGTTCAATAGTTGTCACAGCAAAAACTAGTTATTCACAATATATTTCCTAGGATCTATTTGAGGGCTAAGCCTTCTTAATTTAACCTGACCTGTAATACTATGAGTGTTTTAGACAGAAATAAGACTTTTTGAATTTGTATTAATCCATGAGTTCAAGAACATTTGACTGCTATAGTATGCAAGGTTCTCTCAGATAAAAATAAAGTAAATTGTCATCTAATATATATTCAGGATGGAATAATCTATGGGGGAGGTCATATTTGTTGAATTAAACTGCCTTTTACAACTATGAAGTACTAAATGAGGAACTCCGCAATTTAGAGAAGAGCATCACACACAAACATCAAGTTAGAACTGTGAAGTTCTCATTACAGTGAAATACCCAGGACAGTAAGTTTGGCAAGCTAGTTTCCCAACTAAGAGAGAGGCTACATCCCACTATCAGGTTTCAGGTGAGAGCAATGACTATCTGAACTCTGGAGAGTCTTTTAAGGAAAAAATAATGTAGCAGTGCTCAAAAAAATAAGTATATAGTACCTTTAAAGATACCTGTAAAGGTTAAAAACTACAGTTACTTATCATTAGACACGGTCCTAGGTATGGTGGCATTTTAAATTGCCTTCACACATGCTTAGATATCTGCAGTTGTGGTTCATCTGAGTCGTCACTCAAAATACACAGCAGTTGTACCCAAATGGGACTTGTGTTAATTTCAAAGCATAATGGGCCGTTATAATATTGACATTTTTGTACTATTTATTTTCAAAGCACTGAGTGGACACTAATTTTAAGTAATTCACTTTGGTAAGTTCTTGAGGCCCAATAACAAATGGTCATTATTTGTCCATCCTAACAGATAAGGAGCACTAGATCCCTGGAGATTCTGCCTCCAGTCCATGTCGTTCTTCTCCCTACCCCCAAACCACATTTTTAAAACTTCATTGGTTGGGGAAAAGACTAAAAATGTTTCAATTCAAATTTGAAACTGCATTTTGATTTTAGATCTGGCCAATTTGACATCCACATGCAACATCCACCCACCACACACACTCTTGAAATGGCAGAATTGGAAGAAAAAAAATCAACTCCAAAGAATTTCATTTAAGATCAGTTTAAGTAATACAATTGATTTTAAATGAATGTTTTAAAAGTGATTGAGAAAAATATAGAAAGCTTTTTCAATATGAAATGTAAGTTGTTTTTTTTTTAAGTTTTCTGTTTAGTCCCCAAACCAAAAAATTCCATTATTCACTTAACTTTAGTGAGCACTTTCTTAGTTGTTGATGGAACACTTTAGCTGAACAGTGTGACATTAAACACTAAATTAATCCAGAAGTTCCAGGAAAGGCAGACCTCAAATAAATTTTTTTTTTTTAAATTCTCTCTTCTTTATGCCTGAAAGTTAGATTACCAGACTGATACACATCCACTCATTTCATTGCAGTACTGTCTCAGAGCACAGTACATGGAGCAGAATTAAAGCACTTACCTCTTTTTTCTTTGACTTTTATGGGCTTATTTGAAACTCTCAACTCTGTTTTAACATGAACATGTGTTTTTGGGAGCATATGTAGTTAATATAAAATCCATCAGTGAAGAGAAAATATTTGGGAGTTTTAATGACATTTTATATTATCTATTATTTTTGTTTCAAGAGTTCCTAGCAATAGACAAAATTAGATATCAGACTTACATTCTCAGGGGTACATTTGCAATTCTCCATAAAAGGCCAATCTGTGAAGGTTTTTATGCGATTCTCATACTCATACATGTCTCTAAACTCAATCAAATACTTAGAGGCTAAACTGAGTTCTTTCAAAAAAGTCTCCATCTAAAAGAAGACTTTTGTTTAGCTTATACCCTACCTAGTGCTCAGCTCAGGCTTGTGCCACCCTCTCACATCCAAGACATTTCACTCATTGGTTTCATTGGTCCCACCTGTAAACATGCAGGTGCTTTAATTAAGTAAAGCCACAGGTGGGTCTGTGAGCCACAGAGTCAAGAGAAATGGATTCACAATGGAATTTCTACATCTGTTGTATTTTTAGCACTCAGAGGTGTATCTTTGTTAAATGCAAGAGCCTGGAATAGCTTACTATCATTACAGCATCAAGAAAAAAGGTAAATGCCAAATATTTATATAATTCAGTCACTTCCATACACTGAAGACTAAGTTATATATTTAACAATCTAACTAGTAATAAAAATGCTACATGAATGCTACATAGTGTGGGTCAGTTGAAACTGCTATTAAAATCTTAAATTTTTCAAAGTTTAAACTTCAATAAAGCATTAACAAAGGATTTTGCATTATTTTCAATAAAACAAAGGAATAATATAAAAGTACTGTAATATGTTTTAAAGTACACCACTCAGAAGATGTGCTGAATTATTTATCTGACTGTCTTAATCTGTATTTATCTGACAATGGGGAAATCAGACAATTATGAAACTGAGATCTTAAGAGAACTTTTTAAATATGTCTATTCAGGGGCAAATGTTTAAATGTTTGTCATGTATGTTTTTAAATTAACCACTAGTTAAGCGATTTGTATGCCTACATCTGCATTAGGGCTTTGTACACACTAGACAGTTATAGTCCAACAAGCCTTCCTTATTGTGATGTAAGTTCCCTCTTATTCTTCAATAATAAAATCAGCTGTGTGAGAGGAATAAAGGCTATTCCATAACAGTTATTGTGCTACAATGCCTGTGTCAACAGACCTGTAATTTTGTTGCACAATAACTGGCCTTGGGAAATGTCCCAGAGGGCCAATCAAGGCCACTCTAGGATACTAGAGCTGTTACACTTGTCAGTTTCACTGCTTTAACTTAGCAAGGAGATTGACAAGTAATGGAATGTCAGAGCTGTTAAAGCAATGAAATTGACATGGTGGCTGCCCTGTGGACTGAAGCCCCAGTGGCTTCAGCCCCTTCCCCCCACCCAGCTCCGCTGGGGTTCCCAGTCCCCAGCAGTAGGGGAGGCAGCCGCTGTGTTTCATTTCCCGATCCAAGCAGCTCTGCAGCTGCAGCTGTTGGGTTTCCTGGGTTCCCTGGTTCCTGGTGGTAGGGCAGGCAGCTGCTGGGGTTCCCCAGTCCCCGGTGGTTCCATGGCTGCATCTGCTGGGGTTCCTGGTCCCCAGCAGTTCTGTGGCTCCAGCTGCCAGGGTTCCCGGGTCCCTGGTTGTAGGGCAGACAGCTGTCAAGTTTCCCCAGTCCCTGGTGGCTCTGCTGCTCCAGCTGCTGGGGTTCCCAGCTCCCTGGCAGCTCCATGGCTGCAGCTGCTGGGAAGCGGGGACCCAGGACCTGCAGTGACTGGAGCTGCAGAGCTGCCGGGGAGCCAGGAACCCCAGCAGCTGGAACTGCAGAGCCTCCATCGACCCAGGTCTTGGTGGTTGTGGGGATGCTGGGGACCCCAAGCACTATGCCTGGGTCCCCAGCAAGAGTGGGAGGAGGCAGCGGGGAGCATGTGGGCTCAGGGCTCCCTGCAGCTCTCACTGCAGGGAGTTGAGAGGTTGAGCTCTCAGCTCCCCAACACAAGTCTTTTTTGCATTTGAAGTAGTCCTAGTGTGGAAACACTCCAACAGCAAAAGGATGACTTTGTGGACATGCAATTGCACAAGAACTAAAGCGTGTTTATTATAATGCAATAACTTATTGTGGAACAATTTTCTAGTGTAGACATAGCCTTAGGTTGTTTGTTCAAATCCTTACACTCATGCTTAATTTTACTTCTGTGAGTAGTCCCATGATCTCAGTAGAACTACTCATGATATTAACATGAAGCACCTAAGCGTTTGCAGGATCAGAATCTTTGCTTCTATAAATTGCCCTTTCAGCTACACCCCATGCCTCTGAAGAGTTTCTCTGACCGTAGTTTAGGGGACTGCTGTGCAGAGTAACATACAGGATTGGGTTTATAGGACTATTAAAAGTGGTTTGACTGATAGTCCTGGAAACTGAAATCCTCTCTCCATAGTGCAGATGAAGCATGAACAGGAGCAGTTCCATCTTCTCAAACTAACCTACCAATCTGCATAATAGTTCACCTAGAGGCAATACCTCTAGAAATAAGATCATTCATTATTAAAGACCATTTAGTCCTCCTCTTTGCTGAAGATTGCCATGTGAACTCTGATTCTGCCAAGATTTTCACACTGAGTTCAATGGGAGTATTCCTGTGCATAAGTTTATACCCAACAGCAGCTTGTTTGACATTTCTAGTAAAATATTCAGAATGACAAATTTTGATGTTTTATACAATACATATTTGTTTTTCTAGATTATCCCTATGGTGCAAGAATTTATCATTGACAATTTGGGCCGTCCATTTATTGAACCACCTCCATTTGATTTGTCTAAGGCATTTTCTGATAGTCACTGCTGTGCACCATTGATTTTTGTGCTGTCTCCTGGTGCAGACCCAATGGCTGCCCTTCTCAAGTTTGCAGATGACCAGGTATATTAACATTTCTAAGTTTTGTTTTGATGACATTGTTTGTGAAGCAATATCTTTTTAAAACCTAAATGATGGCTACACTCACAGTGTATCTTAGAGCTCTTAGGAATGCATTAGACCTGATTCCATGGTCTTAGTCACCCAAAGAACTAATGAATTTCAGTGAATATTTTGTGTGAATGAAGGCTGTACAGATGGCTTGTTACTTGTAAGAAATTACACATTCTTTATTTACTGCGTCTTCTTTCCCACTGTAATTTTAAGAACTGTTAAAATGATTAGTTTATATAATCTTTAATAGAAAATGGGAAGATTGAGTTAAAATTAGTGGCTTAAATCTTTTTAATTTTAATTCTGTTCTGAAAACTGAAGTTAATTTTTGTAAGTATTAACCTAAAAACTACTTTGTTACAAAACCTAATATAGTCATAAAGTTTTGTCCAATGACCTTTGGTTGACTTCATACTTCAGAAGCTAAATATATTTTTATTAAATGTAATCATTAGCAACATGACATTGTTACAAGAAAACAGTTCTCATAAAATAATATTATAGTAATGCCAGAAACTGCATTTTTGTGGTAAGAATAAAGACTTGCATTTCTTGGCAATTACTCTGTCAGAATTCTGTGCTACTGGGAGCAAGTGGCTTTCTGTAAATCCCTACTCAACAATCTGTAAATATATCCTGCAGTTTCTAATAGGACATGTTCAGCCTCAAACAATATGCTGTTTGGAGAAGTCTTTTTAAATATTCACATTTTTACAATACAGTATTAAATTGACGTGTAGCTAGAACCAATGGCTGGCAGGTGTGAGATTAAACTGAAATGGAATGAAAAGTAGATTTGAGCTTGGTTTAAAACACAGTGCAAATTAAATAATGTTGAAATGTATAAGTAGATGTAAATTCTTACTTCAATGCACATATGTCCCTGAATATCAGATACCTGTTCATAAAATGGTGGTATTAGTTTTCAGTTTTCAAGCTCTTCCCTATATACTTAAAAAAAAATATTGTCCTGAGAAACTCAAGTTAGTCTTGAGATTAGCTTTCAGGAAATCCAGTATCTTATCTTCCTTTTCCCTTTTTCTCAATCCATTCAAGACTTTGTATTACAAATCCCTTCCTCCCAGTGAAGATTGGAAGCTCCATGGATGCTACCTTTTCAGTTGACCAGAGGTGGATAGCAAGTGAAGTATAGCACTCTATTTTACACCAAGGACAAAATGCACTTCCTATTGAGTGCCACTGGTCCTGCCAGTCCAAGTTCTAGAGAGCATTTACACTGCTAGGCTGATATAACCTTTTATGATCATTATAATTGCTATTATTATATTAGATATTAGTTTCTGGCAGCACCCATGATAAATAAGGTGCTTTCTAGGCATATAGTAATAAAAATCATGCTACAGCTTTGAAGTGTTTAACGTTTAAAAGGTATTTATCTTAATATAGAGTTGTAATGTATTATATAATGTTTCCTGTTTTTAACTGGAGAACTTTAATTTCACGTAAGAGAGAAGGGGAGGCAGAATTTTCCTTGTAGAATTTTGATAAATGGTACCACCCATTAGATAGTTTTATAGATTCTCATGGTGGGGGAAGTGGTCAAAGGGATCCTTTGAATGTTCCTGACTTCTTTGATGTCTCTTTTCCACCCCTTGCTTAGTTAACCCTCTGTCCTTGTGTCTGCATGAGTCACTGTGGCTCTTTGACAAATCTGCCTTTCTCTATTCATCTATGATTGTCTCATCTTCTGGCTTGCTTAGACTCTCAAATTTCCTCTTTCTTTTCAGAAATACTATAAAAATATTAGTTAGGACGGTTCCCATCGATGTTAATTATGTCAGTATTTGCTCTGTTTCTATAAAAGTTTGTAATATTTATCACTCAATGTGTTCTATATGTATAGGGATATGGTGGATCAAAGCTAAGCTCCCTGTCACTGGGTCAAGGCCAAGGTCCTATAGCCATGCGGATGATAGAGAAGGCAGTAAAGGAGGGCAGCTGGGTAGTTCTGCAAAATTGCCACCTAGCAACTTCATGGATGCCAACACTGGAAAAAGTCTGTGAGGTACCCATTATTAGTATGTTCTTTTACAAACACTTGCAACCCGACTCTCAGATCCATTTTTGTGTGCAAAGCAGCAAGAAAGCCTACTTAACTTACTCCTTGAGGATTCTCCTTATGTGAAGGAATCCCTGCGAGTGTGTTCTGCATCAACCCTTATCTCCCAATGTAGAAGGAGTTCTCCAGAGAGAGAATGTGGACAAAGGGATTCCCCAAAGACCAGAGTGTAAATTTAGAGTGGCACTCAAGCTTGCAACCACCTTTGACCCCTTTCCTTTAGTGACACTAGTGGTATTCAGCTGGAGTTTAGGATTGTAATCCCTGGTATTGAAAGTCACATTTAGTATTCTGATGAAAACAAAACACATTTAATATTTTGTCAGAGGTAAATAGATGTTCATTTTCTCTATTCTACACATCTAAAAGAAATACTATATCTCCTACGAGTGTTACCCTCGGTCCTCTAAAGCCTTAAGGCTAACCATATATATAAGTCTTTGCAGAAACTAGAATGTTTGCCAGCATTGCACCTTTCCACACTCATAGAGCTCCAAAGGAGGAATTGAAGTGGGTCTCTTCCCTACAAACTTTTTAAGTCCATACCAAATTTCAGATGCTTATTATCAGCCATTTTGACTTCAGAACTGTCCAAAATAAAGTTGTAAGAATATTTTATTAATGGTTAAAAAGCAAATTGTTTATAATCTTCTTGTCTTTAGTTATGCCTGAATTTTTTTTGCTCATAATCATTTATCTTCATATACAGACTAACTGTGGAAAAATTTTGGCCAAAATAGTAAAGATTTAGAGGGCAAAGTTGGTATATTTTTACATTTTACAGCTCAACATGCTTTAATAATAAAACATGCAAGGAGTCCTGTGGCACATAAAGACTAACAAATTTATTTATCACATGAACTTTTGTGGGAGAACATCTCACTTTGTCAGATGCTTTGAAGATGGGGGAATTTACAGACTGGGAGGCAAATAAATGCAGGGAAGTATACATCATGGGATCAGGTCATCCTGTAACAGCAAATCAAAGCAGCTGTTAAGATTCAAACACTGGGAACAACACATGGAGGGTGAGGTCAAGTCACCTACTGTAATGGGAAAAGAATCCATAGCCACAATTTAATCCTTCTTTCACGCTGTCAAGTTTGCATATCAATTCCAATTCTGTGGTTTCTTGTTGAAGTCTTGATGTGTTGCCCAGTTGCTTGAGCCCAGCTGTTAATTAATCATCAACAGAGTGATTAAGAAGATTGAACTGCTCAGCTACTGGTTTTTGAATGTTGTGATTTCTGATGTCAGTTTTGTGCTCATTTATTCTATTGCACATATATTGTCCAACGTATAAGGTGTGGAAGGCATTTCTGGCCCATGATGGCATAAATCACATTGATGGATTAGCAGGTGACTGAGCCCTTGATGGAGTAGCTGACCCTGATGGTGTCTTTTGTACAGATATGTGGGCAAAGTTGGCAACATGGTTTGTTGCAGGTATGTGCCTGCTTTAATGTTTCTGTTGTTTCATTTGTAGTTGCTGGTGAGTATCTGTTTAAGGTTAGGAGGCTGTCTGTAGGCATACATACATACATAATACATATCCTTATTATTTCTCTTGGGTTCCATTCATAGTTTCTATGTGGTATTTTGTTTTAGGACCTGAATCCTGATACAACACATCCAGATTTCCGTCTTTGGCTCACCAGTTACCCGTCTCCAAACTTTCCTGTCTCTGTACTTCAGAATGGAGTTAAAATGACCAATGAAGCACCAAAAGGTTTACGAGCTAATATTATCCGTTCATATCTGATGGATCCAATCTCTGACCCTGAGTTTTTCAACAGTTGCAAAAAGCCTGTGGGTATTGTATGTTAGCCTTGTTACTTCAATCCATGTTACCTGCTAACATAAACTCATGTGTATGTGTGTGCGCCCGTGCACTCATGTGCTGAGTAAAAACTGCCATATTATTCTTCCTGCACCTCAATGAAGCTGATTTTGATTAAAGTGATTTTTATTATTATTTTATTTTTATTTTGTCACTAGTCTCACTCTGTTTCAACAAGAGATTTAGTGGTATGCCATTAACAGTACAGCTTTCAATTTTAGAAGCTAGAAGCAAGTCATTTACTGATACAAATCTGCAAGGTTCAGGAATCATGTTTCAGAATATTAACTGAAGTCTGTGCTGTTTAGAGTCATGTTATAATCTTAACCATAAAAATGTTTATTTCATAGAACTCTGGGAGTAAAATGATTTGACAGGCTGAACGACAGAAATCATGAATGCCTTTTTTTTAGAATGAATAGTCAGACTGGGAAACCACCTAGTGTTTTTCATAATTGGGTTTTTATTTGTGAATGTTTTGGCCTAAAATCATTCTATCATATTTTGCTATAATTAAAAATTATAGATAATTGCTTTTTACTGAGACTGTGTGGCATGCTGAGTTTTCTCATTTAAAAAACACAACTTCTTAACTGTGAAGATTTCTTTTGATAGCCCTATCTTGATCATAAAAAAAAAGTAATACATAGTGGAAAAAATGATCTTGTAAGACAAGAGCAGCAAATAAAATTGGCAGACTATGTGTAGATTATATATACATTGCTGAAGCTCATACATACTATATAATAAAAAATCATAATTGGTTTGTTTCTAGATCAGTGGTTCTCAACCTTTTGTGGGTTGTGACACACTTGGTGGTTTATCACAACCCTATAGAACACACCAGCTCACCCGCAGCCAGGCCAAATCCAGCTATATCCCTGACTGTCCATGATACACTTACTGCCATGTGGCGACACAATAATGTGTCCCAACACACTGGTTGAGAACCACTGTTCTAGAGTAACTGAAGAATTAAGAGAGTTTTTAAAAACAATGCTTGTGAGAAAGTCGAATATACTACAAATCGATAGCTGAATTCTGAAAGACTACGTGCCTGGGCATGATCTTTAATAAAACAGAAACACATAATATTACTGTGGAGGGCTCAGCTTGTGCAAAGCCTGGAAAGAGGGATTCTACACCTCTCTGTCTTAGTGATTCTTTGTGCTGATATATGGGTTATGGGGAAGTGAAACTGTTTAGAGCATATTCCATGGATTATATTCTTATTGTCATGTTCTGTTAAAAGGCTGAATTCAAGAAGTTGCTGTATGGCCTGTGTTTCTTCCATGCATTGGTTCAAGAAAGGAGAAAATTTGGGCCACTGGGTTGGAACATTCCTTATGAATTTAATGAGACTGATCTGCGAATTAGTGTGCAACAGCTGAACATGTTCCTGAACCAATATGAGGTACAGTAATGGATCACAGGAAGGATGTTACTCATTTTGCTCTGCATGGCCCTGTAAATACATGCAACAATAACTTCTCATTAATTTTTGCTCATACAAAATGAATGGAAATGATTGCATAAGAAAGTAAATTAGATAGTACTTCATAAAAACAAAGTTCTAACTTTAATTGTTAAGGTGTCAGTATTTCTATTAAAAGCCAATATTTTCATATCCAAATGTCAAAGTTCATACCAGTTTTGAGACTAATTCAGACAAGTTTCAAACTAGTTATTCCACGCAAAACGGAGCAAGTTTTGCTCTGCATATTTGGAGCTTAAGTACTCTTTTAGTTAGAGCTAACTTAACACTTTTATTGATTATCTTCCTCTGGGACCATTGGAAATGGCTTCAGGACAATGATAATTGATTGTTAGTGGGAACTTCTTGCAAACCTTCAGAGATGCACCTGACACTGCTGTTGGTTCTGTCTGTAACTGATGTCATATTGCATGAAGCATCTTGGCTGCATCTATCATGATTTCCTAGGGTGGTCCAAATATTGTAGACGACCTTTGTTTTGATGGATTGAAACTTTTCAGTGAGTTCATCAATGAGTCCTTGCACACTGTAAAGGATTCAAGGGCCACATATAGGTTTCTTGATATATATGCACCTGCAACTAGAAGAACAGTTTATGTCCCAGAGATGCCATCAGCTCTAATTCTCTGGCTTTCATAGACCAGCTGAGTCAGCTAAGAAGAGAGCAAGATACCAAAAGAAGAGACACTGGTAAATGGTTCTGATGGCTATTTATGCTCATTGTCAAAATTTTGGATGAGGTGGAAAAGGAGAAGCCATGCATCCCTAACGCTGGGAGGATCACAACTGTCACACCCAGGAGGAAAAGTTGGGTTCTGGTGGTTGCAGACTCTCTTCTGAGGGGGATGGAGCCACTCATCCTATGCTGCCTGCTGGGGGCCCACATCCGAGACATTACGGAGGGATTGTTGAGAATCATCCGCCCCTCTGACTACTACCCATGCTACTCATACATCTGGGAACCAATGATACTGTGAGAGGTGACCCTTAGCAGATCAAAAGTGATTACAGGGCTCTGGGAGCATGGGTGAAGGAGTTCAGTGCACAGGTGGTGGTCTCCTTGATCCTTCCGGTCAAGGGTAGGGGCCTGAGCAGAGACAGATGCATCCTGGAGGTGAATGCCTCACTGCAAAGATGGTGTCATCAGGAGGGCTTTGGATTCCTTGACTATGGGGTGCTGTTCCAGGAAGAAGGACTAATAGGCAGAGATGGACTCCACCTATCAAGGAAGGGGAACAGAATATTTGGACACAGGCTGGCTAACCTAGTGAGGAGGTCTTTAAACTAGATTTGAAGTGGGAAGGTGACCAAAACCCACAGGTAAGCCACAATGAGGGAGATCTGGGGGAGAAGATGGAACTTGGGGGGTGCTAGGACTGTAACACCAGGGATAAAAGAGAGGGTAGTTGGAACTTGGGGGGGGGAATCAAATAATTGTCTTAGGTGTCCTAATGAAGCCCTAATATCTGAGTGGGGAAGGATGACACCAGGAAAAAAATGCAAGGAGGTAGAGGCAAGAGAACTGAAAATTGACAGGGCAATTGACCTGGTATTTTAGGTGCCTGTACACAAATGCAAGGAGCCTGGGAAACAAGCAGGAAGAATTGGTAGTACTGGCACAGACATGGAACTATGATATAACTGGAATAACAGAGACATGGTGGAATAACTTGCATGACTGGGGCTCTGCCATGGATGGGTATAAATTGTTCAGGAAGGACAGGCAGGGAAGAAGAGAGGAAGGAGTAGAGCTATATGTAAAAGAGCTGTATGACTGCTCAGAGCTCCACTACGAAAGTGGAAACAAGCTTGTTGAAAGTCTGTGGGTTAAATTTAGAGGAGAGGGCAACAAGAGGGATGTTGTGGTGGGTGTCTGCTATGGACACCAGACCAGAAGGAGGAGGTAGATGAGACGTTCCATGAACAACTAGCAGAAGTTTCTAGATCACAGGCACTCATTCTCATTGGGGACTTCAATTATCCTGACATCTGCTGGCGGGCAATACAGCAGTGCACAGGCAATCCGGGAATTTTTTAGAGATCGCTGAGGACAACTTCCTGGTACAGTTGCTGGAGGAACCAACTAGGAGCCTTGCACCTCTTGACCTCACACTCACAAACAGAGAAGATTTGATTGGGGAAGTAGAAGTGATTGACAACCTGGGCAGCAGTGACCGTGAGATGGTAGAGTTCAGGATTTTGATCAACAGAAAAAAGGAAAGATGCGAAACACAGACCCTGGACTTCAGAAAAGCAGATTTTGGCTCCCTTAGGGAGCTGATGGGCAAGATTCCTTTGGAGACTGATCTGAAGGGGAAAGGCATCCAAGAGAGCTGGCTGTATTTTAAAGAAACCCTGCTAAGGGCACAGGAAGATACCATTCTGATGAGCAGAAAGAACAGCAAATGTGGAAGGTGTCCAATGTGGCTTAACAGAGAACTCTGTGGTGAACTGAAACATAAAAAGGAAGCTTACAAGAAATGGAAGCTTGGACAAATCACTAGGGTGGCATACAAAGATATTGCTTGGGACTGCAGGGATAAAATCAGAAAGGCCAAAGGACTGTTGCGGTTGCAGCTAGCAAGGGATATGAAAGATAACAGGAAGGGGTTCTACAAATATGTCAATAACAAGAAGAGGATGAGGGATGATGTAGGTCCCTTACTTTATGGGTCAGGTATCCTCATGATGGAGGATGAGGAAAAGGCTGAAGTGCTCAGTGTTTTTTGTTGTTTTGTTTTGTTTTTTTTACTTCAGTCTTCACAGGGAGGGCCAGCTCCTACGCAGCTACACTGAGTATGGCAGATTGGAGAGAAGAACAGAGGTCCTTAGTGATGGAAGGTCAGGTTAGGGACTAATTAAAGAAGTTGGATGTGCACAAGTCAATGGGGCTGGATGAACTGCCTCTGAGGTACTGAGGGAGTTGGTCAATGAGATTGCAGAACCGCTGGCCACTATTTTGAAAACTCAAGGTGAATGGGGGAGGTGCCAGAGGACTGGAAAAAAGCAAATATAGTACCTATCTTCAAGAAAGAGAAGGAGGAAGATCCAGGGAATTACAGACCTGTCAGCCTCACCTCAATCACTGGAAAAATCATGGAGTAAGTTCTCAAGGAATCCATCCTGAAACAATCGGAGAAAAATAGAGTGATCAGGAACAGTCAGCATGGATTTACCTAGGGTAAATTGTCCCTGACCAACCTCATTGCCTTCTATGATGAGATGACTGGATTTGTGGATGCGGGAAGAGGCATTGATATGATATACCTTGACTTTAGCAAGGCTTTTGATACAGTTTCCCACAGCATTCTCATCAGCAAGTTAACGAAGTACGGGTTGGATGTGTGGACCTGTAAGATAGATAGAAAACTGGCTAGATTAACGATTTCAGCGAGTAGGAATCAATGGCTCCATGTCTAGCTAGCAACCAGTAATGAGTGGTGCGCCCAAGGGGTCAGTTCTATTCCATATCTTCGTTAATGATCTGGATGATGGGATAGATTGCACACTCAGTAAATTTGTGGATGACACCAAGCTGGGGGGAACAGTAGACATGCTGGAGGGGAGGGACAGGATTCAGGGAGACCTAGACAAATTGGAGAAGTGGGCCAAAAGAAATCTCGTTCAAGTGCAAAGTCCTGCACTTAGGACGGAAACATCCCAGGCACTGCCACAGGCCGAGGATCAATCAGCTAAGTAGAAGCACTGTAGAAAAGGACCCTAAGGGTCATAGTGGGTAGGAAGATGGATATGAGTCAACAATGTGCTCTTGTTGCCAAAAAGGCCAATGGCTTATGGGGCTGCATCAGTAAGTGTGTTATCAGTAGATCGAGGGATGTGATTATTCCCCTCTATTCAGCACTGATGAGGCTGCATCTGGAATACTGTGTCCAGTTTTGGGCACCCCACTACAAAAAAGACGTGGACAAATTAGAATGTGTCCAGTGGAGGGCAACAAAAATGATCAAGGGACTGGAGCACAAGATTTACTAAGAGAGACTGAAGGAACTAGGCTTATTTAGTCTGCAGAAGAGAAGACTGAGGGGGGATTTGATAGTAACCTTCAACTACTTGAAGGGATGCTCCAAGGAGGATAGAGCTTGGCTGCTCTCAGTAGTAACAGACGACAGAACAAGGAGCAATGGTTTCAAGATACAGCTGGAGAAGTCGAAGTTGGATATTAGGAAAATCTTTCACTAGCAGGGTGGTAAAGCATTGGAATGGGTTACCTAGGGAGGTAGTGGAATCTCCATCTTTGGAGATATTTAAGGCTCGGTTAGACAAAACCCTGGCTGGGATGATTTAGTGGGAGTGGTCCTGCTTTTTCACAGGAGGTTGGACTAGATGACCTCATGAGGTCCCTTCCAACCCTATGATTCTATGATTCTTAGGCTAAAAGATAAACTCTTTCTGCAGAATAAAGAACTTCTACAATGTTCTGACTTGCTGAAGAAACTCAGAAATAAATACCAAGGCTACTGTCTGGCTGGTTCCAGAGATTGATTAAACTTTGACAAAGTAGAAAGGAAACCCACAATTTGTTTATAAACCTGAGCCCAGCAAGCTTCAATAGCCCTAAAAGATCACTGTCAAAATACAGTTAATAATAATCTAATGGCTTGACGAAGCAGTAGTTTATGGCTGCTTTGTTCTGGACCAGTTCAAAAGCAAACATGTCCCCATCTTCACAATCCCAGCCATTATTGTTTAATGTTGCTTTAGATGTCCACAGGTATTTTCTCTCTGCCGCTGCCCATCCATTTTGTCTATCTCTGGCTTCTCAGTTCAATCCAGAGCACCTAGAGCCTCTTAGCCTCAAGTCCCAGTAAGTTTCTTTTCTGATAGTTTTAAACTTCCTGTTTTGTGTTTAGTTAAGTAAACTTGGCAGTTGTTAAAAATAGCACAAGTGACTACTTGGGAATTGCAGTCAGCCTCTTTCTGGACAGTTAAAAGGCAGATGGATATAACGGGATGATGAATCGACTTGTGACACTGTGTTTCCTGCCTATGTGTTAGCTTCATATGCATTATAAATGAAAATCTTTAGTTTTCTTATTTGTACAGGAGAATAAAGCGTATCTTGATTACTGAACCTTGAACGATTCTGGGACCAGATACTGACCACAGTGAAGAGCTGTCTAACTAGTTGACTGTAAATGTTTTGAAGTTAAATGCATTCATTGATCTCAGATTATTCACAGTATATTTGAGTCTATTTCAGTTTCTAACTTCACAAGACAGATTTTGATAGAAGTGAATGTGAAAATTCTGAAGTTGCACTACAGTATAAAATAACGAAAACTTCTTTTTGCATGCCTGCACACGTGTGTGCACCTCTCTGCCCCATAGTAGTCATCAGGTTAATGCTGATGTAAAAGCATAAGAAAGAAAAATGTTTACCAAAAATCTCCCCAAACTCTGTGTCACACTCTACCAGGATTAATTCTCAAATTACTAATAGATGAATATTTTAATTGTAATTTATTTTATTTGGTTTTTATTTCATTTGTATTTGTGCTATAATTGTACTTTATTTGTAATTGTATTTTAATTGTTGATGAGTATTTTAATTGTAACACAGCTCAAGTCACCCAATAATGGTTGGGTATAGAGATAAAAAGAACATAGGTCAAATGCTGCAGTTGAATAAATCAGTTGCATGCAGTTGTGAGCAGAATTGGCCTAGTGGATGAGAATGGAGAGAGTTTGTTGGAGAAGCTTAAAATATCAGCTACAGAATAATATTTAAAATGTTTTTAAAGTGAGAATTCTGTAAATCTTTCAGATAAATTGCAAAGACTCTAGTATGTATGCTGACACATGTTAAACAGTTATTCATAAAGACCCTTGTTTTGAATGTTTCAGGAGCTGCCATATGATGCCCTACGTTATATGACTGGGGAATGCAATTATGGTGGCAGAGTTACTGATGACTGGGATCGGCGCACGCTCCGTAGCATTTTAAACAAATTCTACAGTTCTGAAATTGTTACAGACTCAGAATATAAGTTTGACACCAGTGGTCTTTATTTTGCTCCTCCTGAAGGAGATGTAAGTATTTTAAAATAAATGACCTGAGCCCTACACCAAAGTGGATGTTTAATGCAGGGGTCTCCAAACTCAAATCACCATCAGGGCCATCTGAGGACTAGTACATTAGCCTGACGGTTGCACCACTGAAACCTTTTCATACAATAATATTGCACATATCAATAATGATAGCGTTGTTGCAGGCTGCAGGAAATAACTTCAGGGGCCATGGGTTTTAGACTCCTGGTTTAATGGATGGTAGCAGAGGCCACACAGACAATTTGAGGTGTGACAAACTCATGCAGGGTGCATCCATACCACCCTCCACCCTGTTTGATGTGAATTAAATGTTGTTGTTGACAAGCCCCAATAGTATCATTGTTTCTGCTTCTGTGAAAAATGTAAAATACAGTTTGCAATGTAGCTGAAGGATGTTGTATCCAATTTGTGTTATTTCTAAGCAGTTGATTACTCTGACATCTAAACACTGAATTCATTAGACTAAGGACAGATTTGTAAAGGTGTTTGGATATCTAGTGGATTTTCAATAAATATTAGGAGCACATATGCTTTTGATGAATCCCACTTGGTACCTAAATATCTCAAAAAGCTGGCCATTAGCGCATAGTGTAGTGTTTTTAAGGAAGTTCTATAGAAGTGCTGTTCTAAACAGAGCAGGAATAGAACTCTGCCAGTCCCTTCAGCGAAGCCTGAGGTGCTCAACTCTTATGATGATGGGCAGGGTATAAGACAGTGGTTGTCAACAGGGGCACATAAAGTTCTTTCAGGGGGTAGGTACATCAACTCATTTAGATATTTGTCTAATTTTACATCAGACTACATAAAAAGCACTAGTGAAGTCAGTACAAACTAAAATTTCATACAGACAATAACTTGTTTATAGTGATCTATGTACTATACACTGAAATGTAAGTTCAATATTTATATGCCAATTGCTTTATTTTATAATTATAAGGTGCAAATGAGAACGTAAGAAATTTTTCAGTAGTAATAATGTGCTGTGACACTTGTATTTTTATGTCAGATTTTGTAAGCAAATAATTTTTAAGGGAGGCGAAACTCAAGGGTATGCAAGATAAGTCAGATTCCTAAAATGGGTACAATAGTCTTAAAAGTTTGAGAGTCACTGGTGCAAGAAACTAAATAGACTAGGATCCTGTTCTAAAGTTGATGCCCACTTCATTTGGTAAATCTGACATTAGATGATCCATTTGTTCAGCATGGCATGAAAACAAGAAGGAGATACTGTTTATTTTGGTTTTTTAGAGGTTTTTTTTTTTTAAACTGCACTGACTACCTTTGGGGCATTTGGTGTGTTGTCTCTGAACTACATCTGGCATGAGATGCTTTGATCTCTGACTCCCTTTAACCTTCTGTCACTGATATTTTAAGTATCAAAGCTACATCGACTACACAAAGACCCTTCCATTGAACCCCTCCCCAGAGATTTTTGGGATGAACGCTAATGCTGATATTACCAAAGATCAGTCAGAAACTCAGCTGTTATTTGATAACATTCTTCTTACACAGGTATGTAAATGACTATTATATCAATTTTTCAATATACTAAAGATACTGTCTACATACTATACACATTAGTGTGTTTACTGTTCAACTACACAGTATTTAAAAGTGTTCCAGAAAGTGTCTTATTTCTCCAAGTCCCCATTGTGATTACAAGACTCTTTGTTCTACTGGTGCTTCATTTTTGTGGAGGATAATTAGTTAATACTTTGTATCATCAATTTAAGAAATTATGAAACAAATGAATTTCAAAGAAATAACAACAATTGAAGGAGAGAGCACCAAGAGTACTAGCTGAACTGATGAAGTGGGCTTTTACTCACAAATGTCATGTGATAAATAAATTTCTTAGTCTTTAAAAGTGCCAGAGGACTCTTTCCAAAGGGGTGGCCATGTTAGTCTAACACGGCTGCCCCTCTGAAGCTGAGCTGACCATTCCTGACTTTTGTTCTTGGCATTGCTAATCTAATAATAAGTCACTTTATACTCATTATTTAAGCTGTTGGTTCTTCTTTGAATGCTTGCTCATGTCCATTTGAGGGTTAGGGGGTGTGTTTGCATCACATGCACTGTCAGTGGAAGCTCTTTTCCTAATGGTATTCACTGGGCCACCTCTGGTGTCCCTCTGAAGTGGTGCCCTCATGGTGGTTGTTGCCCTGCTCCCTTTACTCCCTTAGTTCCTTCTTTCTGTCAGTGATAGTTGCCTGAAAACTGCTTGTCTCTTGCTTTGCAAATGATAGTCCTCAGTGGCTGTTCCTGTAAAAAGATGTCAGTAGTCAGTAAATAGAGTTAATTGGATTGAGCACTTAGTCAGTTGAAGTATATAGAATCCTCCCCATGGGCTCTCCTGCTTGGGGTTCCAAGGCGTACCTCATTCCTAGGGCATCAAACACTATGTGACTTGCCCAAAAAATGCACCAGTAAGCGACCCACATAACAACTGCCTGAAATGCATAGTAGAGGTATGTGTTCAGGCAAAGTTCCAGATTTGTAAGAACTTCAAAGCCAGAAATAAAATACACAAAGACAGTAGACTTACATTCCTTGTAATGAAGGCTGCATTTCACTTCTTTTCAGAGTGACAACCAGCTTCTGCACAAATTAGTTCCCCAGTTAGGATTGCCCTGGCCTCAGCCAGAGAGCCTCAGTGGGACCAAGGATCCCCAGCACCAACAGCCACCTAGCACCAAAACACTTCCTTGGTGTCCAGGAACTTGGCATTGTTGGCATGGCTTTGCTCCCCATCATGTGTGCTGAAAAATACTAAGAAATCAGACCAGGGCATTCACCAGCGAGGAGGACCTTGGAAAGAGTGAGATTCATGCAGAACCACTTTCAGTTGACCATCAGCCATGTGATGCCAGTCACTCCAGCTCTGAGGGAGCTGAGTTGAGTTCAGTACATGTGGACTGTTCACTGAGAGTGAACCATGAATGAGACTCCATCTTGGAGGCACCATCAACGCCAGAGGCATATGACTCAGTGAAGAGTCTTTAGACCCTTCCAGCCCCAGCATTGCCTCTAGGCCACAGCCCACAAAGGACAGTTACAAGAGGCTGCCCCCTAGAGGCTAGTCCCAATCTTGAGGAAGCTGGAGATGATGGTGAGGCATCGACTCCATCTCACTCAGCTTCTTAAACCTCAATGTTTTGACGACAATTGCTGATGTTGCATCACACTCCCAGCACTAGTCATAATCCCAGCATTGCTTGCATTCCTGGCACTACTCACTTTCGTTGCACTGATCTTGTTGTGACATTGCTCACTATTGCAACACTGATTCACAGCAATGAGGGGCACAGCATTTGCTTAGTCATCCAGGAGTGATTCCTCTTGCTCAGCATCTCAAGCAGAGTCTTCTAGGTCACAAAGAAGCAGTCTTTAATAACTCAGTCATAGGTTAGAGGTTTATTACAGGAGTGGGTAGGAGAGGTGCTGTGACGTGCAGGAGGTCAGACTAAGATGATTGTATTGGGCCCTTCTGACTTGTCTATGAATCAGAGAGTTAAGAACAATACACTTACATTACCAAGCATTTCAATTGCACCTGCAGGTCAAATGCATCTCAGAGCTCACTCTTCCTTCTGGAGGCATGAAGTGTTAAGATTGGAGGATAACTACATAGCCTAGTCCATTCACCTGGAGGCATTTTATAGGCTCACAGAACAAGCTGGCAGCCCACTTAAGCAGATCCTTTGTCAACTGTCACAAGTAGTCCTTTTGGCCAGACATCTTGAATGTTGTTTTCCAGAAGCAGGGGTTTCGCAAGTAGACTTTACAACCAAGCTCAGCAAAAAATGTTTCCAGTTCTGCTCGTACCTGGAGCACAAAGCAGGCTCCCTCTCAGATGCCTTCCTCCTTTCCTGTGGAGGGAGTCTGCTTTATGCCTTGCTTCCCATGGCTCTGATTCACATGGTATTGCTCAAAATGAGGAGGAACAAAGCAAAGATAATCTTTATAGTCCCCATGGCTTCAGCCACATTGATTCTCAACCATCCTCTCCACCTCCTGATGGTCACAGATGTGATCTCACAGGAGTATGTAGCCATGCTCCACTCAAACCTCATGTCACTGCATTTGATGGCATGGAGGTTTCCGGCTGCGTGAGGTAGTGGGGTGCTCATTCCTTGTGCAAATTATCCTTCTGAGCAGCAGGAAGATGTCAACCACAACAGCATATCTGGCAAAGTGCAAGAGTTTTATGTTGCTGGCATCCTGGAAAGGTGTTCTGTCAAATGAGACCCCTCCCTGCCCCTATTGCTCCATCTAAAGAAGGTCTTGTTGTATCATCTATACAGTGTCACATCACTGCGACTTTGGCTTTCCATCTGACAGTGAATGGCCAGTGTTTTTTAACTAATTTACTCCCAGTTCTTGAAGGGACTGGAGCATTTATACTCCCAGGTGTCAACCCTGGCTGCCCTGGGACCCAAATCTGGTGTTGTCATGGCTCATGGGTTCCCCCGTTTGAGTCTGTGATGGCACGTTTCTTGCTCCATCTGTCATAGAAAATAGTCTTTTTAGTGACCACTACTTCTGCTAGGAGGGTCTCAGAGATAAGGGTTCTTACCTTTGAAGCATGATATACTATTTTCTTTGAGGACAAGGTATGACTATGACCATGTCCATCCTTCCTCCCTGTAGTGGTCTTGCATTTTCACAATAGCCAAGGCATTTTTTCCCCAGTATTTTGTCCTGAGCTGCATGCCACTACTGAGGAGCAGAGGCTCCATTCTCTAGATGTCAGGCGTGCCCTGGCTTTCTACAGAAAAGAGCAAATCATTTAGAAAAAAATCACTCAACACTTCATAGCAATTGCACGCAGAGTGAAAGGGGGCACTCTCTCTCCTCAGTGAAGTTCTTCACAGATCACGTCATGCATACAATGTGCTCTTGTTACCAAAAACGCCGATGGCGTATTGGGCTGTATCAGTCGGATTGTTGCCAGCAGATCAAGGGATGTGATTGTTCTCTATTCAGCTCTGGTGAGGTCGCATCTCAAGTACTGTGTCTAGTTTTGGGCTCTGTTCTACAGAACAGATGTGGACAAATTAGAGTCCAGTGCAGGACAATGAAAATTATTAGGAGGCTGGGGCACATGATTTATAAGGAGAGAGTGAAGGAACTAGGCTTATTTAGTCTGCAGAAGAGAAGACTGAAGGGGGATTTGATAACAACCTTCAGCTATTTGAAGGGGTGCGCCAAAGAGGAGGGAGCTAGGCTGTTCTCAATAGTAAGAGAGGACAGAACAAGGAGCAATGGTTTCAAGCTGCACCTGGGAAGGTTGAGGTTGGATATTAGGAAAAACTTTCTTTCTAGGAGGGTGTTAAAGCATTGAAATTGGTTACCTAGAGAGATGATGGAATCTCCACCTTTGGAAACATTTAAGGCCCAGTTAGACAAAACCCTGGCTGGGATGACTTAGTGGGAATTGTCCTGTTTTTAGCAGGGTGTTGAACTAGATCAGTGGTTGTCAAACTTTTTTCCTCCAGATCCAGCTCCGGACCCCTCTGCCATGTGGCAGTCCTCCACTGAAAAAAAGCAACTGCGGCCAAAAAACTGAAGTGACCATTGCTGTGGGTGTGTGTTGGCGGTGTGTGAATCCCTCATGGTGTTCATCCTTTCTCATGAGGCTTATATTGCATCCCCAAAATCTACACATCTAATTTGAGGTCACCTACATGGAATATGCAGAGGGTGATCCCACATGCCATATTGTCTCAAATCAGGAAGTATGGCAAGTCTCTAAAATTGCATGTAGTAGCCTAGATTGTGTGTGTGTGGGAGCTCCCTGCAAATGGAGGGGTGACTAGGTGGAGAAATGAGATGGAAGCACTGAGACAGGGGAAGGAGAAGAGTGCCAGTGTCAGGCTGGAAAGAAAGGTCCTGGAAAGTCCTGTCTGATGCTGAGCCTGTCCAAGTCCCTCCAGGTCTAATGTTACCAGATACCAAAGCGCGGAAAGGAGGACAGAGAAGTACAAAAAGGAGGACATTGGAGGACACACGGTGAAAATGTAGCATTAATGTAGTATTCTCCTGTTTTTAGGGGGCTCTGGAGTGCTTCCCCCTAAAAATAGGGTGTTCTGGGGTATTCTAGCATACTTTAACCCCTGTAAATAAAAAGCCAGACAAAATCATGCATTTTTAAATGGCTGCCAGATGGAGGACATGAAGGTAAAAAGGATGATATGTCTTCCTTTTGCCTGACATCTGGTAACCTTATCCAGGTCCTGCTCCCTTCTCCACTGCCAAATCTCAGCAACTGAAGCAGCCCCTCTGGGTTCCACTTTCACCTCTGCTCTTCATCTGCTCCCTGAGTCTGCATGAGTTTCCATGAACACAGTTGTCCACAACATTGTGATTGAAGGGGTGCTAGCCTGCTCTGCTTGGTCTGTTGAGCCCTGTCGCTGGCAGTGTGCATAAGGCAGCAACACAATGGGACTATCCACTCCCCCTTCAGACTGGGATCTTGTTATAACTTTGCCTTCCAGCAGATTCATCCCTGAGTTGGATTTTATTCTGTTACTTAGGCTTTCTAATTGTAGAAAAAATACTGTACTTTCTAAAACAGGCTCCTACTAGAACAGTTTGCTTTTCTCTTCTCTTTTTAATTGTCAAAAAAAAATCTCTGGAAAGAGTTTTTATTAAAATCTACAAGTTATAACTTTTGTTGCAAGCAAGGGACTTCTCAACCCAGTGAAAAAAGAGGCTAGTTCTAATTTGCAAAAATAACTGCAATCCGCAGAGTCCATGGTGGAATAAGGGGGCATTCAAAGTTTTTTCTTTTCTTCATTGGGTCTAGTGATAAAAAAACACAAAGGTGGTTTACCAGTGATCTCAGTCCTTTTCATATGAATGAGAGAAGCCCAAAGAGATCCTGACTCAGAGAGGAGGCATAGAGATTGTTTGTTTGAACAACAATTAGCACCTCATTGTTAATCCTAACAACTCATGTTTGTTGCAGTGCTCTTTACTGAAGGCTGATACTGTGTTACAACAGGCTGCATGCCATTCAGTGAGACAGCCACCTCCCTTCCCCACATCTTCCCTGCTGGCGACCAATGCCTGAGGGTCTGTGACCCAGTACTGAGTCACGACCTGAACTTTGACAAACACTGGACCTGATGATCTCATGAGGTCTCTTCCAACTCTGTGATTCTATGATACGCATGAGCTATGATTTGACAGAGGTTATGACTTAACAGTGTACTCCATGACGTTGTAAGCTCCGTCAGCAGCTGTTATGGCACAGGTACCAGTTCTGGACATCTCTAAAGCAGTGACCTGGTCCTCTCTCCAGACTATCTCATCACACAACAAGCTAGGAGCCATGCCGCCTTTCAACAAGTGGTCCTCTAGTTCATATCAAAATGTAACTCTGATCTTACCTCCTAAAACACGGCTTGGGAATCACCTATACTGGAGTGGCCATGAGCAAGCACACAAAGAAGAAAAACCAGTTACTCATCATTCCCCAAAAGCTGTTCTTGAAATGTGTTGCTCATGTTCAGTAGTTCAAAACCATCCACCTGCCCCTCTGTTGGAGTAACCAGCAAGATGGACCCATGAGGGGGTGGGGGGTGGCAGTCATGAAAATACACCATGAAGATGCTACTCCAAGGGATAGCAAAGCTGACCTGCCAGATACCAATAGGAAAAAGCTTCTGGCAAGATGCCCACAGCGCGCACACACACACACATGCCCATTGTTTGGAATGGACATGAGCAACACATCTCAAAGAACAGGAGTTTGGGAAAGGCACTTAACCAGTTTTTAGGTATTATGTTCATTTTTGTGATGACTGACTAACTTGGGTTGCAATTCTTCAAAGGTATAAGCATGTGCATGATTTTACTCATAGGAGGATTACTGTTGTTGCATTTGCAGCATAAAATAGGCTATGATGGTGTCATGGAAGACTCTGAAAACATATTCCATTAAATGAAGACCTGTCCATTTGTCAGCATCCTAAATTGTATAATGTATACAGGCTGGGGAGGACAGGAAATGAAAATATTTTTTAAAAGGTCTGTTCTGACTACCCACATGTGCTGTGTTCTGGCCTATGCAAACTGTAGAAATCAGGCATGACCTCACATTTGCACAGTTTCTTTATTTTTAGTGCTTATAAAAATATTCATGTTTGCACATTACGAAGTCCTGTTTATCCATAAAATGTTTGCAGCATGGGCATTATCAGCCATGTAAGGTTCCTTCAGTGCCTTGCCAAAAGTGTTATATCACAGCCTGGCATGGATCACCGTCCGATGAGAAGCTCAGTTTTTTTCATTTAAGTCATTGGATGTGTTGACTTGAATGGGAGCAAGATCTGGCTTTCAGTCTCCCTGCCCATTCACTTCGTGACCACACTAGGCTGGATCCTTCTTGGCCCCTAACAACCCAGTGTGGGAATTGTGATGTTAGTGTTTGTGATCAGCCAAATTCTACAATAATTCCTAACATACCAAAATGCAAAAGCACAATGACAACCCATATTTAGAGGGCAAAAAACTGTTCCTTAGCTTCAAAGGCTATGCCTTCATTAGGGAGCAATTTTCAAAAAAAGTAATTTCAAAAAA